>CM055732.1:6874720-7314720 GCA_029465975.1 Dallia pectoralis | reverse complement strand
AAATAGACTCTATCTACCCTCTGTGCCCACCCTGTTTAATCACTATGAATGAAATAGACTCTATCTACCCTCTGTGTCCTCCCTGTTTATTCACTATGAATGAAATAGACTCTATCTACCCTCTGTGCCCACCCTGTTTAACACTATGAATGAAATAGACTCTATCTACCCTCTGTGTCCACCCTGTTTAATCACTATGAATGAAATAGACTCTATCTACCCTCTGTGCCCACCCTGTTTAATCACTATGAATGAAATAGACTCTATCTACCCTCTGTGTCCACCCTGTTTAATCACTATGAATGAAATAGACTCTATCTACCCTCTGTGTCCACCCTGTTTAATCACTATGAATGAAATAGACTCTATCTACCCTCTGTGTCCTCCCTGTTTAATCACTATGAATGAAATAGACTCTATCTACCCTCTGTGTCCACCCTGTTTAATCACTATGAATGAAATAGACTCTATCTACCCTCTGTGTCCACCCTGTTTAATCACTATGTGTCCACCCTGTTTAATCACTATGAATGAAATAGACTCTATCTACCCTCTGTGTCCTCCCTGTTTAATCACTATGAATGAAATAGACTCTATCTACCCTCTGTGTCCACCCTGTTTAATCACTATGAATGAAATAGACTCTATCTACCCTGTGTCCTCCCTGTTTAATCACTATGAATGAAATAGACTCTATCTACCCTCTGTGTTAATTCACTATGAATGAAATAGACTCTATCTACCCTCTGTGCCCACCCTGTTTAACACTATGAATGAAATAGACTCTATCTACCCTCTGTGCCCACCCTGTTTAATCACTATGAATGAAATAGACTCTATCTACCCTCTGTGCCCACCCTGTTTAATCACTATGAATGAAATAGACTCTATCTACCCTCTGTGTCCTCCCTGTTTAATCACTATGAATGAAATAGACTCTATCTACCCTCTGTGTCCTCCCTGTTTAATCACTATGAATGAAATAGACTCTATCTACCCTCTGTGCCCACCCTGTTTAATCACTATGAATGAAATAGACTCTATCTACCCTCTGTGCCCACCCTGTTTAATCACTATGAATGAAATAGACTCTATCTACCCTCTGTGTCCTCCCTGTTTAATCACTATGAATGAAATAGACTCTATCTACCCTCTGTGTCCACCCTGTTTAATCACTATGAATGAAATAGACTCTATCTACCCTCTGTGTCCACCCTGTTTAATCACTATGAATGAAATAGACTCTATCTACCCTCTGTGTCCTCCCTGTTTAATCACTATGAATGAAATAGACTCTATCTACCCTCTGTGTCCACCCTGTTTAATCACTATGAATGAAATAGACTCTATCTACCGTCTGTGCCCATCTGTTTAATACCTATGAATTAAATAGACTCTATCTACCCTCTGTGTCCACCCTGTTTAATCACTATGAATGAAATAGACTCTATCTACCCTCTGTGTCCACCCTGTTTAATCACTATGAATGAAATAGACTCTATCTACCCTCTGTGCCCACCCTGTTTAATCACTATGAATGAAATAGACTCTATCTACCCTCTGTGTCCACCCTGTTTAATCACTGAATGAAATAGAAATAGACTCACTATGAATGAAATAGACTCTATCTACCCTCTGTGTCCACCCTCTGTGTCCACCCTGTTTAATCACTATGAATGAAATAGACTCTATCTACCCTCTGTGCCCACCCTGTTTAATCACTATGAATGAAATAGACTCTATCTACCGTCTGTGTCCACCCTGTTTAATCACTATGAATGAAATAGACTCTATCTACCCTCTGTGCCCACCCTGTTTAATCACTATCTACCCTCTGTGCCCACCCTGTTTAATCACTATGAATGAAATAGACTCTATCTACCCTCTGTGCCCACCCTGTTTAATCACTATGAATGAAATAGACTCTATCTACCCTCTGTGCCCACCCTGTTTAATCACTATGAATTAAACTCTATCTACCCTCTGTGTCCACCCTGTTTAATCACTATGAATGAAATAGACTCTATCTACCCTCTGTGTCCTGTTTAATCACTATGAATGAAATAGACTCTATCTACCCTCTGTGTCCTCCCTGTTTAATACCTATGAATGAAATAGACTCTATCTACCCTCTGTGCCCACCCTGTTTAATCACTATGAATAAAACAGAATCGTGTGATGATCAGTAGAGCTCTATCCCCCATATAAAAACTGTTGACTCTCTGGGGTTCTCAATTGATTTCCAATACACCCAGAATTAACACAGCTTAACAGCTTTATGTGTAAATCAAGGCTGTGTTTATACCCATTCTTAATTAAAACATTTGGAAATGGCCTTCTGGGCGCCAAAACAAGTTGCATTTTGCTGTTTATTTTTGTATGTATAGAAAGTCTGAATTTATAAATGCTTTGTATGTATATTATGTATTTTTGTGGTATTGCTCAAAAACAAAACATCAACCAAGAAACAGTACCAATAAGCAAAAAAAAATAGATCATTATTAATTTTTGTCTAACACCACAAATGTCTGGACGACCGGAAAGGGTCTAAATTATTATTTTCCAAAAGGTACTTTAAGCCAATGATCTATCCAACCCTTTACATTGCAACATAACGTTCAGATATGGTAACACTGACTATAATGCAAGCTTTGGTAAAATGACCGTTTGAGAAAATAGTGTGGAATTTCACGAGGTGGCTGTGCTGTCATCAGCACATCACTACATATGTTGTACAACCACTGTTACCCAACACTGTGTAGCGACGACTGACACAGCACAGGCACCCGCTGTTGTTTACCATTATACCAGCACATGTGTTTGTCCCTTAAAAATGCAGTGTTGTGTGATTTTCTTTTTTGCCTGCGTGATGGTTGTCACGTTCGGCACTCAGCCAGAAATAATAACTACCCACTGTATTTGTACTGGAATGAGTCTCGTCCATCTGCCTCTGCTTATACTAATCAGGCTCTCTCTCACTCCCCTCTTTCTCTCACTCTTTTCTCTCACTCCCCTCTTTCTCTCACCCCCTCTCTCTCCCCCTCTCTCTCTCTCCCCCTCTCTCTCTCGCTCCAACCCTCTCTATCTCACTCCCTCTCTCTCTCACTCCCCTCTCTCTCTCACTCCCCTCTCTCTCTCACTCCCCTCTCTCTCTTTCTCTCTCTCTCTCTCTCACTCCCCCTCTCTCACTCCCCTCTCTCTCTCCCCCTCTCTCTCTCTCCCTCTCCCTCTCTCCCCCTCTCTCGCTCCCCCTCTCGCTCCCTCTCTCTCTCGCTCCCTCTCTCTCGCTCCCTTCTCTCTCGCTCCCCTCTCTCTAGCTCCCTTCTCTCTCGCTCCCCTCTCTCTCGCTCCCCCTCTCTCGCTCCCCTCTCTCTCGCTCTCCTCTCTCTCTCTCTCGCTCCCCCTCTCTCTCTCGCTCCCCCTCTCTCTCTCGCTCCCCCTCTCTCTCTCGCTCCCCCTCTCTCTCTCGCTCCCCCTCTCTCTCTCGCTCCCCCTCTCTCTCTCGCTCCCCCCCTCTCTCTCTCTCTCTCTCTCTCTCGCTCCCCCATCTCTCTCTCACTCCCCTTTCTTGCTCCTCTCTCACTCCTCTCTCGCACAATATCACAAAATCTCACAAATTTCTTAAAATGTACAGGTATGACAGAGATGGGCCCGTTTGTGTGATAATTGTAGAGGCCCGGCTGTGTGATGATAGGGCAGTCTGTTTGTAGAGGCCTGGTAGTCTGATGACAGGGCTGTCTGTTTGTAGAGGCCCGGTTGTGTGATGATAGGGCTGTCTGTTTGTAGAGGCCCGGCTGTGTGATGATAGGGCAGTCTGTTTGTAGAGGCCTGGTAGTCTGATGACAGGGCTGTCTGTTTGTAGAGGCCTGGTAGTCTGATGACAGGGCTGTCTGTTTGTAGAGGCCCGGTTGTGTGATGATAGGGCTGTCTGTTTGTAGAGGCCCGGTTGTGTGATGACAGGGCTGTCTGTTTGTAGAGGCCCGGCTGTGTGATGATAGGGCTGTCTGTTTGTAGAGGCCCGGTTGTCTGATGATAGGGCAGTCTGTTTGTAGAGGCCCGGTTGTGTGATGACAGGGCTGTCTGTTTGTAGAGGCCCGGTTGTGTGATGATAGGGCAGTCTGTTTGTAGAGGCCCGGCTGTGTGATGATAGGGCTGTCTGTTTGTAGAGGCCCGGTTGTCTGATGATAGGGCAGTCTGTTTGTAGAGGCCCGGTTGTCTGATGATAGGGCAGTCTGTTTGTAGAGGCCCGGTTGTGTGATGATAGGGCTGTCTGTTTTCCGAGGCCCGGCTGTGTGATGATAGGGCTGTCTGTTTTTTGAGGCCCGGCTGTGTGATGATAGGGCAGTCTGTTTGTAGAGGCCCGGTTGTGTGATGATAGAGCAGTCTGTTTGTAGAGGCCCGGTTGTGTGATGATAGGGCTGTCTGTTTGTAGAGGCCCGGTTGTGTGATGATAGGGCAGTCTGTTTGTAGAGGCCCGGTTGTGTGATGATAGGGCTGTCTGTTTGTAGAGGCCCGGTTGTGTGATGATAGGGCTGTCTGTTTGTAGAGGCCCGGTTGTGATTCAGTACCTCTCTGTTTTAGAAGGTTAATTTCATATGGATTATTTATATATGTTGTCCGTTTGTGATCATAATGCTCTATCATCTGGTAAATGGGGCTAGGGTTAGATCTAGAAGTAACCACAAATGCTTGTTACATCCTGTTAAAGTTCTGACAGCGTCCAATGGCATTATTTGGATGACGGCACAACCAACGTTTTGAGCAGTAGCCAATAGAAAACCCAAGCAGCTCATGGTGATTCCATCTAATATTTCTGCATGTGGACTTAACACCCGATAGTGTACTAGTAGGTTTATCCTTGGACTCAGATGGTGTGCTCGTCATAACGCATGACTTATATGTTCACCCAATCTGGTTTAACGGTAACCTGGGACGACAACCATGTGGGTGAGCAGAGCCACTGACATTGACCGATATCAGGAGATATCACAAGCCTTTGAAGATTTTGTGTGTTGTCAGGCTGTAGTTTACAGTGTCCTATTGTGTGTTGTCATGGTAGCCTGAGGCTGTAGTTTACAGTGTCCTATTGTGTGTTGTCATGGTAACCTGAGGCTGTAGTTTACAGTGTCCTATTGTGTGTTGTCATGGTAACCTGAGGCTGTAGTTTACAGTGTCCTATTGTGTGTTGTCATGGTAACCTGAGGCTGTAGTTTACAGTGTCCTTTTGTCCAACAGTTTGTCAAGTTTGCCAACATTGAGGAGGACACCCCTTCCTACCACCGACGCTACGACTTCTTTGTGTCCCAGTTCAGCGCCATGTGCCACTCGACCCACGAAAACCCTGAGACCAGAACCAGGTGAGGAAATGGGAAGAGGTTTTTCTTATATATATATATGCAAATGTACGGGATTAAAGGAATTGTTTGCTAACATGAAGTCATGGTTTCTGATTGATATGTCAGTTTGTCACTTATATTAGTGTTGGAGATACTGGCTAGTTAAACACAGTGTCTTCTGTTGTTTATTTGTGCTACTGTCAAAGTAACTAATCTCTACTGTCATCTCTTAAAAAGCACAAATGAGTCATGCTCTCAACAATGTTTTTTAACAAAGACGTTTGTGTCGTTTGTTTATATTTTTCAATTTCAATTGTGCATCCAAGTTAATGTTAATGTTCGGTTAGAGAGCTGATATTTTATTTAATATGTTATCATCCATTGTTGGAAATAGTCAAATGAGCAAAGGCTGTCTATATTTGTCTGTGTTCGTGTTTGCTGCATGTTACAACAGTCATTTGAATGATCCATTTCCAAATCACCCAGGCTAACTCCACATAGCTCTCTGTTTAAGAGGATGATGAATTAAATATAGAAACAGGAAGCACCAAAGAACACCATTACTCTTCTATATTTGCACCCCGAAATGAATATAAGGCGAAACAACATTTTTAGACGACACACGGAAATTAGTCACTGGCAGACGGTCCAGTCAATACAGATACAGCTTCACCAACCATATTGCTGCTACAGGCATCAGTTTATACACCAACCAGAAGGAGATGGCCAATTTGTCTAACGTATGCACACGAATGGATGATTCCTTCGATGCCTAACGTATGCACACGAATGGATGATTCCCTCTATGCCTAACGTATGCACATGAATGGATGATTCCTTCTATGCCTAACGTATGCACTTGAATGGATGATTCCCTCTATGCCTAACGTATGCACATGAATGGATGATTCCCTCTATGCCTAACGTATGCACTTGAATGGATGATTCCCTCTATGCCTAACGTATGCACATGAATGGATGATTCCTTCTATGCCTAACGTATGCACATGAATGGATGAGTCCTTCTATGCCTAACGTATGCACTTGAATGGATGATTCCCTCTATGCCTAACGTATGCACTTGAATGGATGATTCCCTCTATGCCTAACGTATGCACATGAATGGATGAGTCCCTCTATGCCTAACGTATGCACTTGAATGGATGATTCCCTCTATGCCTAACGTATGCACTTGAATGGATGATTCCCTCTATGCCTAACGTATGCACACGAATGGATGATTCCCTCTATGCCTAACGTATGCACACGAGTGGATGATTCACTCTTTGCTTAGAGACGGCCTCTCACCAGCGATATCACTGTAATTATTGGTTTAATGTAACAAGCACTTGTCAACCTCCTGGCTCTATTCACACAGTGCAAGTGTTATGGATGAGGAGGGGACCAGCGATGCCCTTTATAATGTATATATATGTGTGTGTGTGTGTGTGTGTGTGTGTGTGTGTGTGTGTGTGTGTGTGTGTGTGTGTGTGTGTGTGTGTGTGTGTGTGTGTGTGTGTGTGTGTGTGTGTGTGTGTGTGTGTGTGTGTGTGTGTGTGTGTGTGTGTGTGTGTGTGTGTGTGTGTGTGTGTACACACATGTCCTTTTATAGATACTCTAATGCCTTGTTGTTGTTGTTGTTATTTAGGTAAATGTGTCAACACATTTTTTAAATGAATACAATGTCAATTGAAGAATATGAATTTTTAATATGTCCTTATTTAATGTTTTAAAGCCTTCACATATTTAGGTTGCACCATTCTAAGCATGCACTTTTAACACACGTTTGATACATTGGTGAATCAGTATGCATTTTCATTTCCTATGGCAATCTGCCACAATGCATTTGGATACATATAGTGTCTTTATAAGACGGGTCCGGTTCTGAGGTTTACACAGCGTTGCCAAATCGATCTGAAACAGACTTTTCCACGGAGTGCCGCCATTACATGGAGTGAATCCGTATCGCAGGAAGGACAGTTCAGCTGATGTACAAAATGAAAACTACCAACAGCACCGAAAGCTGTATGTACAAGTTTATAACGTTGTCTTTAAAGTGTGTGTGTGTGTGTTTAGGATTCGTGTCGCTGGCATCAAAGGGCTGCAGGGCGTGGTGAGGAAGACTGTGAACGATGAGCTCCAGGCCATCATCTGGGAACCCCAGCACATGGACAAACTCATCCCGTCCATGCTGTTTAACATGCAGGACGCTGAGGATCTGGACCGGTACTTGAAACTCTTTATTAAATACACACATCAGCACAGCAGCTAGACACTGATCTGCATAACCACCAGGTAACCACGACAATAACAGTTGATCGTCACACTCTGAGGGGGGAAGATCTGTTGTCAAACAAACCGCTGGTGTTTTGTTGTTACGATGAGCCTGTACTGTCTGTGTTCTACCTGCTGGGGGAGGAATGGGTGGGTGAAAGGGGCGGTGGCTGACTGTGGTTTAAGGGTTGGCAGCGATCGTGCATCGAACTTCTAGCCCTGTAGTAATGTAAGACCAGCATGACATGTAGAGGCCAAATCCTCCCACTGCCGACCGTATGACACCGGCCCGAACTCACGTTAGGAGTATTGAACCTGTGTTTTTTCCAATATCTCGTATGGTTACCTCAGTCAACATGCATTACGTCTTCCCTTGGCTTTTGCCTGGAGAGGCCGGCTTGCCAAGACTTGGATCAGGTACAGGAAGTACGTCAACACTTCCAGAATTGAGCCCCGTCTTGGAAAAGCCCTGCATTTCAGGGATCCTTGGTCATGTTTTAAACTTAAAGGCAGGTTGAGCTTCCTGTACACACACATGACTGAATTCAAACAAGTGTTGGTTAGACATTTTAATCATTTGGCATGTTTACACTTTTTGTGCTCAATCAGTTGTGCTCAAACGTTTTTTGTTTTGTTATCTAAAATATATATATAATTAGGCAATAACTTTTCTGTCAGTGGGTGTGTGTTGTGTTGGCCTACGTTTCGATACGAGCAAGCAGCGACAAGTGAATGAATCTCTGTGATCGGCTTAATCTCATTTGCTAAAAAAAAATCTGTGTTATTTTGAACACATATTTACAGGTTCTCTCTTACCTTTCAACCCTCGTCTTTCCCCCTCTGTCTGAGTGGTGACAAAACACCTCAGATCCCCTGGAGTGTTTCTGTTCCTTTCCTATGATCTCCGTTCGGTATTTAAGTCCCTCGCATCCCGGTTTTAGCCTGGCTAATATCGCGTACTGCAAACTCCCCATGGCATCTAGCGCAGAAGCTTAGCTTGCGTCACAAATGACAAACCGTTTCCTCTGCGCTTCACTACTTTTGACCGGGGGCAATATTAGGGCACTCTCACAGGTAGTGAGAAGTGGCACACTCTGTAGGGTGCGATTTGGGATCGATGCTTTCGGCCGAGATATCCCATTAGCCTGAGGAGGATGAGTGCCGCCCGGGACCTTGAGCCGGGGAATTACCGTACTGCGGTCTTCAGTTGTAGTGCCCCCCCCGCGACCTCCCCTTCCTTCGATCAATCCTTTTGTAGACGGAGCTTCATAGTTTTTCATACAGAAATTATCCGTTATCCATGACTCTGTCAGCCGACGGCCTGAAGCCAGAGGAAGCGGTTCAGACTGACTCTCGCCCACTCCTGAGACCCCGAGGGAGAGACTGATTTAGGCACGCTGCCACCTGGTGGTTCGGTTTGAAGTGACGACTGCTTTGTGGAGATAGAACTCACTTTTCACCATATCCCAAGTGAACAACACAGACGACGCTGCCTCCGATTCTTCCTCTAGCTTGCAAACGTTCTCTCTCTCTCATCTCTCTGTCTCTCTCTCTCTCTCTTTCTCTCATCTCTCATCTCTCTGTCTCTCTTGCTCCCTCTCTGCCACCCTGTCTTCATTCCGTCCGCGGTTTCCTTATGAGCGAAGCTATTTTTGGCAACCGACCTTTTCTTCTCCCTCCTTTCGCTTCAATACGGTACAGAGACGTGTCTGTGAACAGCAGACGAGCACCGCCAGAGACAGTGCCACATGCTGTGTGATACCATAATCGTGACTCTCTCTCTCTCTCTCCCTCTCTCTCTCTCTCTCCCTCTCTCTCTCTCTCTCCCTCTCTCTCTCTCTCTCTCTCCCTCTCTCTCCCTCTCTCCCTCTCCCCCTCTCCCCCTCTCTCTCCCTCTCCCTCCCTCTCCCTCCTCTCTCCCCCTCTCCCTCTCCCTCCCTCTCCCCCTCTCCCCCTCTCCCTCTCTCCCTCTCTCCCTCTCTCCCTCTCTCCCTCTCTCCCTCTCTCCCTCTCTCCCTCTCTCCCTCTCTCCCTCTCTCCCTCTCTCCCTCTCCCTCTCTCTCTCTCTCTCTCTCTCTCTCTCTCTCTCTCTCTCTCTCTCTCTCTCTCTCTCTCTCTCTCTCTCTCTCTCTCTCTCTCTCTCTCTCTCTCCCTCTCGTGCCAGAGACAGTGCCACATGCTGTGTGATCCCACTGCCGGTTCCCCTCACCATGACCTTGACTCTCTCTCTCTCTCTCTCTCTCGTTTCCTCATTTGGCCACATCTTTACCTTTCTAACTGAGGAATAACCCCTCAGGCTGGTCGGGAGTAAACAACACATTTAGCGATGTCTCCTCAGTGAGGTTGTCATGGTATATAAATGGCTGTATAACCCAGTGCCCTAGAGGTACGTCACAGCTACAGGCTGACATCTGTGCTGGATATTTTCTGTGGCAGCATGTAAACACGTCAGGTTGTTGGAGCCCGGGTCTGCTGTTGGTGCACTGCATTTAAAACCGCGTAATTAGTAACTCGGTGCTATAGCAGAATCCCAAAAGTAGTCACTGTTGCGTCACAAACAAGAACAGTACTAATACTAAAAAAAGTAAGAGGCAATTTGTTCAAATTTGACACCCAAAATCTTTTAACAATTAAAGGAATTGGCAATGCAAGCTCCAAAATGCCAACTCTCTCCGGAGGTCAGGTGGACAAGACTCTGGTCGAATGAACGTGGCTTCATTTTAGATAACACTGTATCCTGACTCATCGATTACTTTTTTTAAATTCGCATTTGACTTAATATTCATCGTGGTCGTGTACTTCCATGTTAAAAGAACTAGAGCTCAAGCAATAGTCTGCCCCAGTTATGCCTTCCACGAAGCGGATTTGTGTGACATTTCTTTCATATTGTTGGGCATATCGCGACTGTAAACAAGCGTCCGTCGTCGCTGTGTCTTCTGTTCAGGTTCAAGGACAAGGTAAGGGCCTTTTCTCTTTGTTTTCCCCCCGCGAAAGGTTGAAGGAAATCTGATTGGTTTAATGGCTTTTGTGACGCCTGAGTGTGACCGGAATACAAAGCAGCAGATGCTGTAGAGACACTGAGCCGTGGGTTTTGTGACATGTGTAGCTGGAGTAGATATTACCTCCATAAGGAGACATTGATCTGATTGCAGCTGTGCCCGGGCCATCAACCAATCACGAGCATCGATCGGCCCGCGGCAGCACAGGCGAGGGTCAGGGCCTGCCTGATCCAATATACTGTATACTGGATCATCATTACCTATTGTCAATCACTAATATTGATCTGCCACTGTGTCTTGGTTTTGCCTGCTATATACTGGACCACCAGACCACTGTGTCTTGGTTCTGCCTGCTATATACTGGACCACCAGACCACTGTGTCTTGGTTCTGCCTGCTATATACTGGACCACTAGACCACAGTGTCTTGGTTCTGTCTGCTATATACTGGACCATCAACACCACTGTGTCTTGGTTTTGTCTGCTATATACTGGACCACCAGACCACAGTGTCTTGGTTCTGCCTGCTATATACTGGATCATCAACACCACAGTGTCTTGGTTCTGACCACCAGACCACTGTGTCTTGGTTCTGCCTGCTATATACTGGACCACTAGACCACAGTGTCTTGGTTCTGCCTGCTATATACTGGACCACTAGACCACAGTGTCTTGGTTCTGTCTCCAATATACTGGACCATAAACACCACATTGTCTTGGTTCTGCCTGCTATATACTGGACCATAAACACCACAGTGTCTTGGTTCTGCCTGCTATATAATGGATCATCAACACCACAGTGTCTTGGGGACCTTAATCATATTTGCACAACCTCACCGTCTCCAATTGTCTCATACTCTTGTTCTGTCTCACATGTTGCTATCGCCCGGCTTCGTAACAAACAACTCTGGAGGAAAACCGTGATGAAGAGAATCGATGGATCTTATAGAACCTCTGAGATGAGCACGTTTGGGTCTGGAGAGAAGCTCCTAGCCGCTTAACAAAATCAGCTGTGTTCATCAGAGCGTTAATGGAGTGAACGCCCCCCCCCCCCCCCCACACACACACACACAACCTTTATAGTACATCTTAAGGAATATAGTGGGATTTCTACATTCGTCAGTAGCTTGGGTCAGCTGGTTCATTGGGTGCAATAGTAACTGGTACTTAATGGGTTGCAATTGTCAGGCTTTGCTTCTGTGGCTTTACCAGATATGCTCTTGCCAAAAAGAAGACACGGCTTCTTGGTGTTTGAACTACATGCTTTCTCTCTTCATCTCCTGAATAATTGCCGCTCTTTGTGATTCCTTTGTCACATCACAGACAAAACATGACACGTTTAAAAATAAACATGCTTTTCCTAGAGTCTCTCTGTAAACATCAGTTTAACCCTATCAGCGACGTCTATGGAGGCCGTCTGATCGTTACTAGACATTTTATTGTCAATTTCAAATGTGATTTCTAATTTCTTTCACCTATGTTGATCAGCTTGAAACAATCAATAAGCGTTAAATTTTCCATGAACCGAGTGTGGGCTGTGATTAATATAATTATTTCTCTTTCCCTTGGGATAGCTTTCCTTAGCCCATCTGGTAGGGGCTTATTGCAGGAAAATGGTTTACATTTCATTTATTTTAGCAATATCACACACAGCATGATGCACTGATTGTCTGGGACAGAATATGTGTTTGAACTCACATTGGAAAGCTCTTATACCGTGGTAAACAGACACCTAATATATAGTACCCATAGTGCTGTGCAGATAGTACCCGTAGTGCTGTGCAGTTAGTACCCGTAGTGCTGTGCAGTTAGTACCCGTAGTGCTGTGCAGTTAGTACCCGTAGTGCTGTGCAGTTAGTACCCGTAGTGCTGTGCAGTTAGTACCCGTAGTGCTGTGCAGTTAGTACCCGTAGTGATGTGCAGTTAGTACCCGTAGTGCTGTGCAGTTAGTACCCGTAGTGCTGTGCAGTTAGTACCCGTAGTGCTGTGCAGTTAGTACCCGTAGTGCTGTGCAGTTAGTACCCGTAGTGCTGTGCAGTTAGTACCCGTAGTGCTGTGCAGTTAGTACCCATAGTGCTGTGCAGTTAGTACCCGTAGTGCTGTGCAGTTAGTACCCGTAGTGCTGTGCAGTTAGTACCCGTAGTGCTGTGCAGTTAGTACCCGTAGTGCTGTGCAGTTAGTACCCGTAGTGCTGTGCAGTTAGTACCCGTAGTGCTGTGCAGTTAGTACCCACAGTGATGTGCAGTTAGTACCCACAGTGATGTGCAGTTAGTACCCACAGTGATGTGCAGTTAGTACCCACAGTGCTGTGCAGTTAGTACCCACAGTGATGTGCACTTAGTACCCACAGTGATGTGCACTTAGTACCCACAGTGATGTGCACTTAGTACCCACAGTGCTGTGCACTTAGTACCCACAGTGATGTGCCTTTAGTACCCATAGTGCTGTGCAGTTAGTACCCATAGTGCTGTGCAGTTAGTACCCATAGTGCTGTGCACTTAGTACCCATAGTGCTGTCAGTTAGTACCCATAGTGATGTGCAGTTAGTACCCGTAGTGCTGTGCAGTTAGTACCCGTAGTGCTGTGCAGTTAGTACCCGTAGTGATGTGCAGTTAGTACCCGTAGTGATGTGCAGTTAGTACCCGTAGTGCTGTGCAGTTAGTACCCGTAGTGCTGTGCAGTTAGTACCCGTAGTGCTGTGCAGTTAGTACCCACAGTGCTGTGCAGTTAGTACCCATAGTGATGTGCAGTTAGTACCCATAGTGATGTGCAGTTAGTACCCATAGTGCTGTGCAGTTATGCACTGTTATTGAATAGGCCACTGGGGACACATTAATATAGTTCTACACTATGCTGTAAGTTAATTGATCAATCATCTGCTAAAAATCTCTCCTCACACCCACACAGTGTTCTTCTGTTTCCTTGCCCTAACCTGCGCTCGAATATTGAAAGCCATGAAGCGTTGTTAGCTGTTGCAAGAAGTTGTCATTGATCAAACCCTGTGGAAGCACCGCTGAATACATGGCCATTTCCACTCAGACACAGTCACACTAGTAATGACTATACCATTAAAGTGGTGGTGGTGACCAGGGGGCCATTTCCACTCAGACACAGTCACACTAGTAATGAATACATCATTAAAGTGGTGGTGGTGACCAATCTCTTAGTTATGTTGTTTTAACATACTGTCTCCAGGGTAACCGATACATTCTGTCTTTCCCCACCAGGGGGGGTCACCCGGGCACGCCGTCCGGGCCGGAGATGGATGGAGAGGAGAATCCAGCCGCCTTGGCAGAGAGCTGCTTCAGAGAGCTGCTGGGAAGAGCCGCCTACGGGAACATGAACAACGCTGTCCGCCCTGTACTAGTGTGAGTATGGGTTCACTAGTCTATAGATGCCCTGTACTAGTGTGAGTATGGGTTCACTAGTCTCTATAGATGCCCTGTACTAGTGTGAGTAATGGGTTCACTAGTCTATAGATGCCCTGTACTAGTGTGAGTATGGGTTCACTAGTCTCTATAGATGCCCTGTACTAGTGTGAGTAATGGGTTCACTAGTCTATAGATGCCCTGTACTAGTGTGAGTATGGGTTCACTAGTCTCTATAGATGCCCTGTACTAGTGTGAGTAATGGGTTCACTAGTCTCTATAGATGCCATGTACTAGTGTGAGTATGGGTTCACTAGTCTCTATAGATGCCCTGTACTAGTGTGAGTAATGGGTTCACTAGTCTCTATAGATGCCCTCTACTAGTGTGAGTAATGGGTTCACTAGTCTATAGATGCCCTCTACTAGTGTGAGTAATGGGTTCACTAGTCTCTATAGATGTCCTGTACTAGTGCGAGTAATGGGTTCACTAGTCTCTATAGATGCCCTGTACTAGTGTGAGTATGGGTTCACTAGTCTCTATAGATGCCCTGTACTAGTGTGAGTAATGGGTTCACTAGTCTCTATAGATGCCCTCTACTAGTGTGAGTAATGGGTTCACTAGTCTCTATAGATGTCCTGTACTAGTGCGAGTAATGGGTTCACTAGTCTCTATAGATGTCCTGTACTAGTGCGAGTAATGGGTTCACTAGTCTCTATAGATGTCCTGTACTAGTGTGAGTAATGGGTTCACTAGTCTCTATAGATGTCCTGTACTAGTGCGAGTAATGGGTTCACTAGTCTCTACAGACGCCCAACCAGAGGAGGCTGGTGGGCTGAGGATGTATGACGATGTGGTCCTCCCGTTGATATGGCTGGAACAGAAACCATTGACAGATTTCACGCATTGTGTTTCCGTTCTTTTCCATATTTTTCATTACACCCACAGGGCTCATTGGGGAATCTACACAGGTGGCAATTTTATCAGAGGACTTGTCAGTTTGAAAGCTCTAATGATTTTGACTAATTACACACACACACACACACACACACACACACACACACACACACACACACACACACACACACACACACACACAAACAACCCTTGTCTACCTCTCACTTTTTTTCTCACCCTGTCTTTTTTACTCCTCTCACACACCTGGCTGTGAAGTGTGCAGAGCTTTCTGCCGGGTTTAGAAAGTCCTCTCTTCCGCTTGTGCTTTGCTAATTATGCAGTAGACTTTGCTAATTAATTTGCATTAGACTTTGCAAATTAAAATGCTGTAGACTTTGCAAATTAATATGCAGTAGACTTTGCTAATTAATATGCAGTAGATTTTGCACGATGCGTCAGATTGGGAACTATCGCCATGTGTTGAATATTATTCTTGTTCATATGATCACAGGCCAGGTGAGATGCTGTTATTGTTGCTTTGTACAGGCCCCTAAATATCATTTTAACACTCCATTCACAATCAAGAATATGCGTCACATTATTGGTGATTTGTTATTTTTATCATAAAAGCATGACATTTGGCACACTTTGGCACACATTCTGAGATTGTTTATGTTGTCATAAATTGTGTTCACATGATGGCCTACCCAAGTTTTGTGTTCACCATATTCGCCTTGTTTGATAATAAAGAAAGTGGTGGAATATCAAAAAGGCCTCAACACCCGGAAGGGAAGTGTATTTCTGGTTGTATATATCTCTAAGGTTGTATGTCACCATGTATTACCAAGTGAACAGTATTTGCTATTACCCGGCTTCCTAAGCCACCATCTAATGGGACCACTTTGCGGTCCTGCAGGTTACTCTGCGGATTGAAAGGATGGATTTGTATCAATTTCAGACATACTTATTTAGATATTCTACTGTCATGGCGTGATTTGATATGATCTGTGATGTCTACCTCTCCACACTTGAAATGTGACCTTATCAAGATCTATTTTGATGCATTACATTACTGAAACAAAAAAGCCTGCTAATTAAATCATTCATGCTTCGATGGCCTCGTTAGCAAACCCCATTATTTTCCATGTCGAATACCTGACATCTGGAATTTCACTTCCTGAAAAGTGTCATATTTCAATACATTTCTCTCACTTTTCTTTTCATCCGGGTTTCTTCAGCTCATGTTAAGCTTAGTTTTTTTCCTCTTCTTGAAGCACCTGGCCGTTAACGTATCGCATTGTGACTACTTAGGCATTAGGCTAGCGGTAAAGGTTTTGTGAGCCTCGCCCCTTTTTAGGACTGATTTTATTCCCATTTCGGATCTGTCATTTCACAGCACCTCCGCCCCCCAACACCCCCATTCCCCCCATACGTATGTTCTCCGCAGAAACCTATAAGAGCTCTAGATGTTTTCTCATCTGATAGGACACAGCACATGGGCCCTTCGACCTCCTTTCGCAGCGTTTTTCTATAGTTCATTCGTTTCTGTACTGGCTTCTGCATTGTCAGCCCCGATTCCAGGTCAGACGCTAGACATGGAGGCATCTGCCAACGGGGATCAGCTGTAGCCCTGTCGCCAACACGCAGACATGCACGCATGAGACAGCAGGCCTGGTACGGAGACAGACACACACTGCTGCTGAAGCCTGGTACGGAGGCAGACACACGGCTGAAGCCTGGTACGGAGGCAGACACACACGGCTGAAGCCTGGTACGGAGGCAGACACACACGGCTGAAGCCTGGTACGGAGGCAGACACACACGGCTGAAGCCTGGTACGGAGGCAGACACACACTGCTGAAGCCTGGTACGGAGGCAGACACACACGGCTGAAGCCTGGTACGGAGGCAGACACACACGGCTGAAGCCTGGTACGGAGGCAGACACACACGGCTGAAGCCTGGTACGGAGGCAGACACACACGGCTGAAGCCTGGTACGGAGGCAGACACACACGGCTGAAGCCTGGTACGGAGGCAGACACACACGGCTGAAGCCTGGTACGGAGGCAGACACACACGGCTGAAGCCTGGTACGGAGGCAGACACACACGGCTGAAGCCTGGTACGGAGGCAGACACACACGGCTGAAGCCTGGTACGGAGGCAGACACACACGGCTGAAGCCTGGTACGGAGGCAGACACACACGGCTGAAGCCTGGTACGGAGGCAGACACACACGGCTGCTGAAGCCTGGTACGGAGGCAGACACACACTGCTGCTGAAGCCTGGTACGGAGGCAGACACACACTGCTGCTGAAGCCTGGTACGGAGGCAGACACACACTGCTGCTGAAGCCTGGTACGGAGGCAGACACACACGGCTGCTGAAGCCTGGTACGGAGGCAGACACACACGGCTGAAGCCTGGTACGGAGGCAGACACACACGGCTGAAGCCTGGTACGGAGGCAGACACACACGGCTGAAGCCTGGTACGGAGGCAGACACACACGGCTGAAGCCTGGTACGGAAACAGCCACACACGGCTGAAGCCTGGTACGGAGGCAGACACACACTGGCCCCCGTTAACTGGCCTAACCATTGACCTGCTCTTAATCCCCACTCGCCGCTTCTGTTGCAGAACACAGCGCCATCTGCTGGCCCGCATGCGTAAATACTGACGCATTCTCTTGATGGCTTTTTTGCCACTGCATTTTGTTCGTTTTTTCTCTTTTTGCTGGTGGTACTGAACATGAAGTAGAGCCACCCTAGTGATGTTCATGTTTTTGTGTTGTGTGAAACATGTTTACAATATTCTACTATAGACTAATCTAGTTAAAATTGTATATTAAAGTGTATAATGCACTTATGCTATTTATTTGCCTTGTTTATTAGTTGATTCACTCATTAACTATGCACAATGGTGCACAAATGGCTTCTTACAAAAGGCCCTATGGGAGACACGACTGCATTTATTCTAATTAAAGGACTGTTTGTTTACAGCTAACACCAAGGTTTTGGGGAAACTTGCTCCACCTCAATATCCATTGATGCATTGAACTATCATATTTTTCTATTTGACAGATATGCTTACTGACCAATATTGTTTTCTGTAAATGTCTGCGACTAAATACTCAAGTGAAACATATCTGTTCTCTTAAGCAGCAGACAACATGGGTAATGCAACGGATGCATAGACTAACTCACTGAGGGGTTGCGCTGATTGTGAATGTAACTGTTGGAATTGTACGGTTTATGTGTACAGCACTTAAATACCTCTACCAGAATGCTGAGAGAGTTCTGTGGACGGTGGCTGGGTTCAAACACTGTGTCCTTTCTAGAATATGAAAACAATTCCAACTTAACAGACGCAGGAGCGAAAAAGGAAGTAAAAAGGCGAGTGAAGAGTCTTCCAAATAGATCTAAAAATAGCTGTGATTTGTGGGTTGGATTTGACGTCGCTGCGACAATGTTAGGCACCGTTATGATGCAGTGAGCCAGTCTCTCCAGTTTGTCGGATCACTCTATTTCCCCTCATGTCTCTGCTGAAGAAGGGAGATGCAGGGAAGCATGGTGTCAGATACACCAATAGAAATAGACGGAATGATTGAGACCAGAACGATATAGAGGAAGAAACAATGGTGGGCAGACTCCCAGGCAGGCTCCCAGGCAGGCTCCCAGGCCAATGGAGAGACGGGCCAGCGGAGAGACGGGCCAGCGGAGAGACGGGCCAGCGGAGAGACGGGCCAGCGGAGAGACGGGCCAGCGGAGAGACGGGCCAGCGGAGAGACGGGCCAGCGGAGAGACGGGCCAGCGGAGAGACGGGCCAGCGGAGAGACGGGCCAGCGGAGAGACGGGCCAGCGGAGAGGCGGGCCAGCGGAGAGACAGGCCAGCGGAGAGACGGGCCAGCGGAGAGACGGGCCAGCGGAGAGACGGGCCAGCGGAGAGACGGGCCAGCGGAGAGACGGGCCAGCGGAGAGACGGGCCAGCGGAGAGACGGGCCAGCGGAGAGACGGGCCAGCGGAGAGACGGGCCAGCGGAGAGACGGGCCAGCGGAGAGACGGGCCAGCGGAGAGACGGGCCAGCGGAGAGCCGGGCCGGCGGAGAGTCGGGCCAGCGGAGAGACGGGCCAGCGGAGAGACGGGCCAGCGGAGAGACGGGCCAGCGGAGAGACGGGCCAGCGGAGAGACGGGCCAGCGGAGAGACGGGCCAGCGGAGAGACGGGCCAGCGGAGAGACGGGCCAGCGGAGAGACGGGCCAGCGGAGAGACGGGCCAGCGGAGAGACGGGCCAGCGGAGAGACGGACAGACTGATGGAGAACAGAACAATAAAGTAGAAGAAATGATGGTGGACTGACTGAGAATGGTGTTGGGAATAACATGGAACCTGTCAAAATCAATAGTGATATTGACACATTACCTTTAAACATCACAGACAATAACATTGCCTTTAAGGGATTATAATTAGTAGTTCAGAATCTGTATGTGACAACGGTCCCACAGCAGACATTGGTGGTAACTCATGTGACCGGTTTTCTGTATAAAATGCAGGTCTAGTTGAAAGATCACCGATCTGATTGGTAGATCACTGGTTGGAGTGGTTGGTGGATCACTGGTTATAGAGGTTGGTAGATCACTGGTTGTAGTGGTTGGTGGATTACTGGTTGTAGTGGTTGGTGGATCACTGGTTATAGAGGTTGGTAGATCACTGGTTATAGAGGTTGGTAGATCACTGGTTATAGAGGTTGGTAGATCACTGGTTATAGAGGTTGGTAGATCACTGGTTATAGAGGTTGGTAGATCACTGGTTGTAGAGGTTGGTGGATCACTGGTTATAGTGGTTGGTGGATCACTGGTTATAGAGGTTGGTAGATCACTGGTTATAGAGGTTGGTAGATCACTGGTTATAGAGGTTGGTAGATCACTGGTTATAGAGGTTGGTAGATCACTGGTAATAGAGGTTGGTAGATCACTGGTTATAGAGGTTGGTAGATCACTGGTTATAGAGGTTGGTAGATCACTGGTTATAGAGGTTGGTAGATCACTGGTTATAGAGGTTGGTAGATCACTGGTTGGAGTGGTTGGTAGATCACTGGTTATAGAGGTTGGTAGATCACTGGTTGGAGTGGTTGGTAGATCACTGGTTATAGAGGTTGGTAGATCACTGGTTGGAGTGGTTGGTAGATCACTGGTTGGAGTGGTTGGTAGATCACTGGTTATAGAGGTTGGTAGATCACTGGTTGGAGTGGTTGGTAGATCACTGGTTGTAGTGGTTGGTGGATCACTGGTTATAGAGGTTGGTAGAGCACTGGTTATAGAGGTTGATTTTTTTACGTCTGTCTGTAAATATCTGTGTGTTTATTTCTGCGACCGTCTTGCTCATTCACACATCTCTGATGTGAATTGCCCATTTCCTTTGTTCTTGTCACTCCTTTCTCCTTTCATCCGGTCTTTTCTCCTCGCTCGCTCTCTTGTCCCTTTCCTTTGTTTATCCTCTCCAACCTTTCTCTCATCACTCTTTTCTCCTTTCATTCTAATGTCTCACTCAGGGAAAAGCAAAACAGAAAGCAGAAGAGCAAACCCAGACCTTTTGATGACCAAAATAAAGCAAACTCCCTTCTACTGTCCCTCTGTCTTTCGGTTTCCCTTTCTTTCTCACGGTCTCGTCTTTGCTGTTTAATGGAATTGTGTCTTTTTATCTGGACGAGTTTCAGGCTTTAAAGGTATACTGGGATAAAAGGGTTTCCTTTGCTTCTACTAATTAAAGGAACAAGCCTCTACTGTGAAGTGGTAATATTTGAATTGCCGAAACACTCCGGCCAACCTTGTTTTTTATCGCAGGGAGAGCGTGTTTATTCTTGAGTGGTTTCTTTTATTACCCCTCCTACACACACGATTATGTGATGTCCAAATTGTCATGGCCTCATCACAACTGCCTCCAGCAGACATGGGTGTGTCCTCAACACACACCCTACAAGTTTTTTTATCAACCAGGAAGTCAGGAAAATAACTGGACCACTGGACTGCACTGGACTGCACTGGACTGCACTGACTGCACTGACTGCACTGACTGCACTGACTGCACTGGGCTGCACCTAAATCTAGTGAAGATACTGGAATGTTCCTCACTGTCCAGAAGGAAGCGGTGTTCAACAAACTGCTGACCAACGCACAGATCGTGACAGAAGTGTCTGTGGAGACGAGTGTAGTATATTAATTTCAGAATGCATCAGTCATGTCAGGTGTCTGAAGTCATCTAAGAACGATGTTTGGTTATTTGCAGTGGAATTAAAAGCGTTGCTGTTTGTTTTTTCCTCTCCAGGCATCTTGACAACCATCGGCTGTGGGATCCCAATGAGTTTGCTGTTTCCTGTTTCCGGATCATCATGTACTCCATACAGGTGACTCACTGCTGCATTTTCATAGATATTTATTAATATCTATTTTTAAGAAGTATGTAGTTATTTATTCTGCCTTATTGCCCCCTAACCTGATAGTGATGCGTGAACACGCTCAAACACACGTTATTCAGAATAGTATCTCATAAAAACCTTCTGGAACCAAATTTCACAATGCCCCTCCCCCTTATATGGGCCTCCATATTGAACAAACATGCCAAGGTTTCACAATCAATTTCTACTGTTCTAGATACCGCATGACACACGTCCCTCCCTTTCACACACTCTCTCATACACACTCTCTCATACACACTCTTTCTGTCTCAGCACACACTCACAGCCCCTCACTCTCACATCTTTTCAAATCTTCTCACCTCACTCTCACATCTTCTCACCTCACTCTCACATCTTCTCACCTCACTCCCACATCTTCTCACCTCACTCCCACATCTTCTCACCTCACTCTCACATCTTCTCACATCACTCTCACATCTTCTCACCTCACTCTCACATCCTCTTACCTCACACTCACATCTTCTCACCTCACACTCACATCTTCTCACCTCACTCTCACATCTTCTCTCCTCACGCTCACATCTTTTCACCTCACGCTCACACCTAATCACCTCACTCTCAAATCTTTTCACCTCACTCTCAAATCTTTTCACCTCACTCTCAAATCTTTTCACCTCACTCTCAAATCTTTTCACCTCACTCTCACATCTTCTCACCTCACTCTCACATCTTCTCACCTCACTCTCAAATCTTTTCACATCACTCTCACATCTTCTCACCTCACTCTCACATCTTTTCACCTCACTCACATCTGCTCACTCCGCTTCTCCCTCGTTTGGTCTGTTTCTCTCACACTCTCGTTCGCCTACATACAGACTGACACTTTCCATTCTATTCCTGTCTTTCCCCAGAGGCATCTCAACGACCCCTCCTTTCTCCTCGGACATTCCTTGTGTCTTGCTGTCTTCTCTCTCATCTTCCCATGTTTCACTTTATTTCTGTTGTTCTTTTAATTGGCCGGCCGCCCTGTACTTCCCAGGAGGTTCTCTGTGCCTCTGACAAATGAGGGCTTAGATTTGTCTCTGTGTTGCTGTTTTGAGTTCTTGGTTAAAGGGCGCTTTGGGCCCGCCCTAATCTGTCTGGGTTTTAGATCTCAGAGGGAGAAATAGTGTCTGGTCGGTCTGTCCAAGAGATAAGCGCTGTCTATGGCCTGTCTGTCTGCCCGCCCTCCTGTCTGTCTGCCCGCCCTCCTGTCTGTCTGCCCGCCCTCCTGTCTGTCTGCCCGCCCTCCTGTCTGTCTGCCCGCCCTCCTGTCTGCCTGCCCGCCCTCCTGTCTGCCCGCCCTCTTGTCTGTCTGCCCGCCCTCTTGTCTGTCTGCCCGCCCTCTTGCCCTCTTGTCTGTCTGCCCGCCCTCTTGTCTGTCTGCCCGCCCTCTTGTCTGTCTGCCCGCCCTCCTGTCTGTCTGCCCGCCCTCCTGTCTGTCTGCCCGCCCTCCTGTCTGTCTGCCCGCCCTCCTGTCTGTCTGCCCGCCCTCCTGTCTGTCTGCCCGCCCTCCTGTCTGTCTGCCCGCCCTCCTGTCTGTCTGCCCGCCCTCCTGTCTGTCTGCCCGCCCTCCTGTCTGTCTGCCCGCCCTCTTGTCTGTCTGCCCGCCCTCTTGTCTGTCTGCCCGCCCTCCTGTCTGTCTGCCCGCCCTCCTGTCAACCCCAGATTAAATAGGGTGTGTGTATGTATGTACATCTACATAACGGTATTGACATCTTCCTCACTCTCTCCCTCGTCTCTTCCCTTCTAGGCCCAGCACTCCCACCATGTCATCCAGCAGGTCCTGGGCCACTTGGACACACACAATAAGAACACCCCCCGCATGAGGGCCGGCATCGTACAGGTCCTCCTGGAGACGGTCGCCATAGCAGCCAAAGGCTCCGTCGGTGAGATGCGTTTATGACTGACCTCGGGCTCTGACAGTGTTACTTCAGAACTGCACTACTTCTGACCCATTCGGTTCTGGTCAAACGCAGTGCACTATTTATGCAGTAGGGTGCCATTTTGGATACCCACAATGCAGCGTGTCTGGTATTGACAGAGCAGATACCAGGCAGATGAGTCATGTGGTTGTATATGGGCATTATGGTTGTGCTTGACAGATGTGTAGGTAGGTGGAACAGAATGAATGGCTGAGTCAGGCTTTTGAAATAACTCTGTTGTATGCAGTGAGTCATATTATGCACTGTGTGTGTGTGTGTCTGTGTGTGTGTGTGTCTGTGTGTGTGTCTGTGTCTGTGTCTGTGTCTGTGTGTGTGTGTGTGTCTGTGTGTGTGTGTGTCTGTGTGTGTGTCTGTGTGTGTGTCTGTGTCTGTGTGTGTGTGTGTGTGTGTGTGTGTGTTGGAGGATAGTGTATTAAAAAAGGTCACGATCATGCTGGTGGCATGATGGAAGATTGACAGCTTGTTGTGACCGTTGGTCGATGCTGGGTGGGTAGATGGATGGATGGCCGGTAATGATTTGACAATGTTGGTTTTATGGTTCCAGATTGTGGTTAATCTGTAAACCTGTTGCTCTGGAGACAACATTCATACAGTAAAGTCCAAATGTAGCTTTAGGTGTTCGTTTTCCGTATGACGGCAACATGTTAGCCAGTGTGCATGTTTTGGCTGTTTGTTTTGTATTTATAGGCTTTTTATTGGCTTTTATGACGAAGGAAAGAAAACTGTCTTGTTGTTGAGCTGTGTCTAACAGACATTGGGAAAGACATTTAGCTCATGTTTATTTCTGTAACCAAACATTTCCGTCTTCTGAAACTCTTTCTCCACGTCCTCTTTTGCCCTCCCAATTAACGACTGTGTGGACAGGAATGAACCAGTCCGACAAACATTCATACAACAACGCATGTACCATCAACCCAACCCTTCAAAACTCATCCTCACACAATCTCTGGTTAGGTATGTTCACACTCTTAACCACAGATAGAAAATATAATGTCCGAACCCCCGGAATCCTACCAGTTACTGAATGAAATGGTCCCGTTCCTCGACCAGTAGCTCGGGCAAACTTCTATCAACCCTAACCCATATCAGACTATATCCCATCCTAACTTTAACCCATATCAGACTATATCCCATCCTAACTTTAACCCATATCAGACTATATCCCATCCTAACTTTAACCCATATCAGACTATATCCCATCCTAACTTTAACCCATATCAGACTATATCCCATCCTAACTTTAACCCATATCAGACTATATCCCATCCTAACTTTAACCCATATCAGACTATATCCCATCCTAACTTTAACCCATATCAGACTATATCCCATCCTAACTTTAACCCATATCAGACTATATCCCATCCTAACTTTAACCCATATCAGACTATATCCCATCCTAACTTTAACCCATATCAGACTATATCCCATCCTAACTTTAACCCATATCAGACTATATCCCATCCTAACTTTAACCCATATCAGACTATATCCCATCCTAACTTTAACCCATATCAGGCTATATCCCATCCTAACTTTAACCCATATCAGGCTATATCCCATCCTAACTTTAACCCATATCAGACTATATTCCATCCTAACTTTAACCCATATCAGACTATATCCCATCCTAACTTTAACCCATATCAGACTATATCCCATCCTAACTTTAACCCATATCAGACTATATCCCATCCTAACTTTAACCCATATCAGACTATATCCCATCCTAACTTTAACCCATATCAGACTATATCCCATCCTAACTTTAACCCATATCAGACTATATCCTGTCCAAACTTTAACCCATATCAGGCTATATCCTGTCCAAACTTTAACCCATGCCAAACCATATCTCATCCAAAACTTTAACCCATGCCAAGGTCTAAGCCATGCCTTTTCCTATGAATACTATATTCCATCTATACATTAACCCATGTCAAACTTTAACCCATGCCAAGGTCTAAGCCATGCCTTTTCCTATGAATACTATATTCCATCTATACATTAACCCATGTCAAACTTTAACCCATGCCAAGGTCTAAGCCATGCCTTTTCCTATGAATACTATATTCCATCTATACGTTAACCCATGTCAAACTTTAACCAATGCCAAACTATATTTCATAATTCTAAGTATGCATGCACAACGGTTGTTCTATTGTTGTTTTTGAAGCCACCAAACTTCCCTTTAAGGGACCCTTCTGCAAGCATATATAATTTACTTGCTGTAACATAGACTGTTTTTCTTATATCTCTAGTTAAAGTAGGACATTTTATTACTGCAGCAGACAGTCTTATCCAGAGAGACCTCCAAGCAAGGAGGTTCAACCACGGTTCAACCACATAGCTCTTATGTGATGACATTTGGTTAGCCGCCCATTTGAAAGTTAGCATTGTGGCTGTATGGGTAAAAGTTTGCACTTGGTGTATTTGTTGTTGTGATGTAGCTGTACCGTAGGTAATGATTGATGTTTGTAGCAAATGTTACCTACAAAGGCAATATGCCCTTCTAATAAACATTGTGTCATTTGCATAGTACCGATTAAGATTTGATTCTATAGTGATTGTTCTTGTAATATTCTACGCTGGATGCTGAGATTCGTATTTCTAGTAGGGCTAAAATGTGTCTGTACAAACGGCTTTTTGTCCTTTCGGTATTGCGTTTACAATACGTTTTTTATGGAAAATGTGTTCTATATGCATCGTTGAATCCATATAGGAAAGATATTGACCAAACCGAGTGTTGTGACTGTGTGATGGGCATATACTGTTCCTGGCATTATTAGCGGGTGGCTTGTTGCTAGCGCTCTGCCACCAATGCCAAGTTGGCACGTTCACTCCCTGCAGGGAGCACATTCAGCATGTGTGAACTCGCTGCACCGTAATCCACTTTGGGAGTAAATTTGTCAAGAGAAATTTAATGGGGACAGCTGGAGCCGGGCTGACTCTACTAGACTACTGATGGAGTGGACTGGGGACGTTCTAATGGGGACACCTGGGGCTAGACTGACTCCACTAGACTACTGATGGAGTGGACTTGGGTGGGGATGAGGACGTTCTAATGGGGACACCTGGGGCTAGACTGACTCCACTAGACTACTGATGGAGTGGACTTGGGTGGGGATGAGGACGTTCTAATGGGGACACCTGGGGCTAGACTGACTCTACTAGACTACTGATGGAGTGGACTGGGGACGTTCTAATGGGGACACCTGGGGCTAGACTGACTCCACTAGACTACTGATGGAGTGGACTTGGGTGGGGATGAGGACGTTCTAATGTGGTACAATATGTGTTCCTTTCCCAAATTGCACAATTCTATGAGCATGTGGGTGATTATTGAGTCCAAAAGTCTTAGTGTGATTTTCGTTCCTGACTGTGTGTGTGTGTGTGTGTGTGTTTGTCTTCAGGTCCCACCGTGCTAGAGGTGTTCAACACACTGCTTAAACACCTGAGGATGAGCGTGGACTTTGAGCTAGGCGATAACTCCAGGCGCAACTCATCCACCAGTCTGTCCTCGTCTGGACGGGTCAAGGAGAGTGAGGAACGTATCGTCCAGAATGCCATCATCCAGACAATCGGTCAGTTGCCCCAATTGTGTCAGTCACTAACGACTGACAGCCATTGTTGATTTCAAAATGCCACAAACCGTTTAACCACGTTCATACTGCCGTCCTGTGGCCCGTTTCCTGTGGCCCGTTTCCTGTGGCCCGTTGCCTGTGGCCCGTTGCCTGTGGCCCGTTGCCTGTGGCCCGTTGCCTGTGGCCCGTTGCCTGTGGCCCGTTGCCTGTGGCCCGTTGCCTGTGGCCCGTTGCCTGTGGCCCGTTGCCTGTGGCCCGTTGCCTGTGGCCCGTTGCCTGTGGCCCGTTGCCTGTGGCCCGTTGCCTGTGGCCCGTTGCCTGTGGCCCGTTGCCTGTGGCCCGTTGCCTGTGGCCCGTTGCCTGTGGCCCGTTTCCTGTGGCCCGTTTCCTGTGGCCCGTTTCCTGTGGCCCGTTTCCTGTGGCTCTAAAATAAAGGGAACTGAACACAATTTACAAAACTGAACGAATCAAACGGAATAAACAAAAACACTGAGACGTTTCTTCCTTCCCACACAGCCCTCCGCTTGAGAAAAGACTAGCATTGTTTGACAATTTCACAGACTACAGGACTCGCTAACACTTCAATTTCCCCCTCGGTTGACTAGGGTTCTTTGGTGGGAACCTTCCGGACTACCAGCGTGCCGAGGTGATGATGTTCATCATGGGTAAGGTGCCTGTGTACGGCGCCCCCTGCCACACTCTGGACACGGTGAAGATCGGGTGAGTGACTCCCATTAGCGCCACGCTACAGATTCCCTCAGACATTGCCTCAGTTTGGGGTGACTGGTTTGGTACACTGCTTGGTACAGGATGGAATAAGAAATAGAACTTCATTTATACGAGCATATTGCGATGAATACATTTTGATACTTGTTCCTGTTGATATTGTGATAACTTTGTACATTGTTTTTTTGGGTCACTGCATCCAGTATTGTGGAAAGTCAGATATTTTTTTCCAAATTCATTATAACCAGTGTTAGTGCAGTGTCTTCAGGTGGATGATTGTCATGACTGAATTTTGTTTGTTTTTTGCGATACCAAACACTGCATCTTATAGTCAGCCACTCATGCCAGCGGCCACAAATGTTAGTGGTGATGGTGTCATGGTTCCAGAATGTTCTGCTGCCTCAGGACAACTTGGACCCGCTCGGCATCACACATAATCTGAAGGATATGTGAAGAGGGTCAGCTGGGTTTAGATTTGTGTTAAACGTTCACTCAGGAACCCTTTAACTAACATTATGTTCCAGTTAAACGTTCACTCAGGAACCCTTTAACTAACATTATGTTCCAGTTAAACGTTCACTCAGGAACCCTTTAACTAACATTATGTTCCAGTTAAACGTTCACTCAGGAACCCTTTAACTAACATTATGTTCCAGTTAAACGTTCACTCAGGAACCCTTTACCTAACATTATGTTCCAGTTAAACATTCACTCAGGAACCCTTTACCTAACATTATGTTCCAGTTAAACATTCACTCAGGAACCCTTTACCTAACATTATGTTCCAGTTAAACGTTCACTCAGGAACCCTTTAACTAACATTATGTTCCAGTTAAACGTTCACTCAGGAACCCTTTAACTAACATTATGTTCCAGTTAAACGTTCACTCAGGAACCCTTTACCTAACATTATGTTCCAGTTAAACATTCACTCAGGAACCCTTTACCTAACATTATGTTCCAGATAAACATTCACTCAGGAACCCTTTACCTAACATTATGTTCCAGATAAACATTCACTCAGGAACCCTTTAACTAACATTATATTCCAGTTAAACGTTCACTCAGGAACCCTTTACCTAACATTATGTTCCAGATCAACATTCACTCAGGAACCCTTTACCTAACATTATGTTCCAGATAAACATTCACTCAGGAACCCTTTACCTAACATTATGTTCCAGTTAATTCCAAACTATCAGCATGTATCTATGTGTACGTGTGTCTCTGTACAGACCAGATGTTTGATTCTATTTATATTTCTATTCCTCATTGCCTTATCTGCACCTCCTCCCCCACTGCCATTGGCTGACAAACTCCTGTTGATATTCCACTCAGGCACCAGGGCACCAAGCGTATCCAGACCATGCTGTTGAGTTCACTCATCATGGTAAGTGCTTCATTCATCCATTAGTACTGTCTTCTCGGTGCCTCGTCCTATTATCCAGGGGCGAAATTGGATCAGATCAGGGTTTCATTTGTCACGTTCACAGGTTACACCCGGTGTGAACAGGGAATGCTTGCTCCACACATGATAATGTCATAAATAGACACAAGACTGTATAACCTGTTCGCAGGTCAGTATCATGACAGGGATGCTGGTGGCACTTGATCGGTGTTAAAGTCTCTGAATGCACGGTCAGGTTAATCGGATTAACGGAAGCCACAGTCAATATGGGGCTTGTGTCTGTATGTCTGGGATCGGTTTATATTACGTTATGTCTCCCCATCACACATTTACATTAAATTCCCATATCATCCAGTGGTTCTATTTTACACTCTAACATCTGAGTTATCAGTAGCATGGCATTGGAAAGGTCAAAGGTTCAACCTCGACATGATTCACGCACACACACGCACGTATGCACTCACTTGACTCTGAAGTGCTCCGTTTAAAAACGTCTCTGTGTGGCTAATATAAGTCATATGCTGAGCATTTATATAATTATTTTTCCCTAGATTGATGTTTGTTATGTACTTCATCTATATGAACGTTAAAGGGTAGAGAGCCATCACTCACTTAGTTCTTCCACGGGTTAATGGACTGCATGTGCTTTATGTGTGTTTGACTGTTTGAACTCTGGGTCAATTGTGAACATACATATCAATGTCATATCATTGTTTTGTTTAATAGCATTACTTACACTTAAACTTAAACTACCTCTAATGACTTACCTATCTCTAATACAGTACATTAACCTGCCTCTAATGCCTTACCTATCTCTTATACATTAACATACCTCTAATGCCTTACCTATCTCTAATACATTAACCTGCCTCTAATGCCTTACCTATCGCTAATACATTAACCTGCCTCTAATGCCTTACCTATCGCTAATACATTAACCTACCTCTAATGCCTTACCTATCGCTAATACATTAACATACCTCTAATGCCTTACCTATCTCTAATACATTAACCTACCTCTAATGCCTTACCTATCGCTAATACATTAACCTGCCTCAAATGCCTTACCTATCTCTAATACATTAACCTACCTCTAATGCCTTACCTATCTCTAATACATTAACCTACCTCTAATGCCTTACCTATCGCTAATACATTAACATACCTCTAATGCCTTACCTATCTCTAATACATTAACCTACCTCTAATGCCTTACCTATCTCTAATACAGTACATTAACCTGCCTCTAATGCCTTACCTATCTCTAATACATTAACCTACCTCTAATGCCTTCCCAACTCTAATACATTAACCTGCCTTTAATGCCTTACCTATTTCTAATACATTAACCTGCCTCTTATGCCTTACCTATTTCTAATACATTAACCTACCTCTAATGCCTTACCTATCGCTAATACATTAACCTACTTCTAACACATTCGCACAATCACACATCCAGGCACCCCCACACACACCCACATACCCTCACACACCCCCACACACACACCCACGCACCCTCCTGCAGCAGTTTCCTCCATTTCACCATCATGTGTACCAGACAGAGGGGTCACAGTTCATTGACATGTGGTTCAGTCTGGAGGGTTTAAAATAGACTTGTATAATCACATCCCGTTTAGCCATCAGAGCCGTAGCATAGCTGAACACCCACTCACAGGCTCTCTCATTGATAGAGAGATGCCTCTCTATTGTTACATTATGTGTCTGTCTGACTTTAGGATTGGTGCTATCGGCACCTGCCATCCATGAAATGAAAAACTGAATATACCATATATGAAACATACATTGTTGCTAGTATGTGCTGTCTCTACATGCTAAGAGACATGTGCTGACAGCATTCATTTTGTTTATCATATTAGCCAGCTGTATCTTGATTTAATGTCAGCTATGTCAGTAAAATGCATCACATCTTTCTTTTCCGTCCAATAATTACGTTCCTTGGATATTCCATTTTTGGATTTCTTAAATATATCATCCAAATAGTATTATGTTTTCTTTTCTTAATGTAGTTATTTAATGTTCCAGACTAAATTCATGGTGCCTTGTGGAATGATTTTTGAGTGTTACATTACATGTTTGTTTGTTATTAATGATAAATTAATTCAAATGACATGAAAATGTATTTCGCAATCCATATGCTTTTATAGAAATGGTTAACCCTTTCAGGAAATATGCAATATTTTCAATGAAATGCAGAATATAAAAAAATAATAATACCATAATACCCTAAAAAAATTGTTTGGCATTTTGAAATGTTAATCTCTTGCACAGTTTTCCAGGCATAAGAAGATTATGAACTTTAGATATGTTTTCCATAACTATCCTAATTGTAATTTACTTATAAAATGTTTTTAACAAATCTAAATAACACAGTTTTACATTAACAATAAATACAACTATGAAGTATTTATACAGTATAACCAACTGTATAAATAAGTTTTCCAAACAAAAGAGTATTTTCCTGATTTAGTGATTAAGTCTGGTCGATGCAACCGGTTTTCACATGCAGTGTACGCTGATTACTTTTAACCTTTCCCCCTTAAACCCACTGGCGACCTCAGGTGACCTCAGGCTTCAAGTCCAAGACGATGGCGGCGGCACTGCCCGGGCCCTTCCTTGACCCCCTATTCTCCATCTCTCTAATGGAAGACAGTGAGCTTCGCCTGTTGGTCCTTGAGATCCTGCACAACATCATAGATCGCCATGACAATCGCGCCAAGCTGCGGGGCATCAGGTAACCGCTAGTGACGAACCGCTCACCCTGTTTCGGTTTCCGGGCAGGTCAATGGGTGTTCTGCTCCCCCTATATAATTTAGGTGCCTAGTGTTTATAGTAGTTTGTAGGATATTTTAGGTTTTCTGAAGTGATTATTGGATGCAGGGGAAAATTGTTTATTTTAAATGGAATTGAAACACCTCTCACCCATCGTTTCTTAGCGACAACGTGGAGAATTTGTGGTCATGGAAACTGGATACTGCTTGGTTTTGAGTCATTTGCTTCATCCACCTGCCGAAAACTGCTGAAAATTCATTTTAAAGCAGTTTAGGTTATTTAATTCTCAAAGATTATGCTGATTATTAGTCATTTGTCTACATGTTCTTTCTGCCATTGTTGGTTTGGTTTACTGAAAGGGTGACTAGTTGAAACAGGAAAGCTGGAGTTCTAGCTTTTCAAAAATATAATGTCGAAATGCTATATTTGGGTCGTTTCAAATAAAGTATGTAATGTAAATGTATCTCATCTTTGAATCTGTTTCTTCTTCGTTAGGATCATTCCAAATGTGGCAGCCTTGAAGATAAAGAGGGAGAAGATATCAAAACAAGACGTTGGATTCATGAAAAAGGTTATTGAAAAAGTGTAACTTAAACTTAGAATCGTCTGTTGATTGAACTTGACCCATAGGTGTGAGATATTCCACGAACCCAAACAGTTACTGCAGTGTAAGCACTTTATCCCTGTGGGATCATTGCCTGCTGAATATTTACTACGGGGCTACGTGACCGTGCATCGTGGGGCTACGCGACCGTGCGTCGTGGGGCTACGCGATCTTCAGTTAGTTTTTCCCGTTTCTCTTAATTTTTTGCTCTCTTCCTCTCAAAAGTTCTTAACGCTCATGTTGATGTTATTGTTTAGTTTTTGAATCAGTTTATTGTACTGCATATCCATAAAAAAATGGCTACGCTGACAATATTCATAGAAGGCCCAATTGCTGGGCTTTTTTTGTATTAAATATACTTCATATTCTGTTTCTTTCTGTGTCATTCATTCTGTATTTCCCCCTGATTGTTCTTCACTCCTCCTCCTCTTTACTCCTCCTCCTCACTCCTCCTCTTTACTACTCCTCACTTACTCACTCCTCCTCCTCTTTACTCACTCCTCCTCCTCTTTACTCCTCCTCCTCACTAACTCCTCCTCCTTCTCACTCCTCCTCCTTCTCACCTCCTCCTCTTTACTCCTCCTCCTCTTTACTCCTCCTCCTCTTTACTCACTCCTCCTCCTCTTTACTCCTCCTCCTCACTAACTCCTCCTCCTTCTCACTCCTCCTCTTTACTCCTCCTCCTCTTTACTCCTCCTCCTCTTTACTCCTCCTCCTTTACTCTTTCCTCCTCCTCCTCTTTACTCCTCCTCCTCTTTACTCCTCCTCCTCTTTACTCCTCCTCTTTACTCCTCCTCCTCTTTACTCACTCCTCCTCCTCTTTACTCACTCCTCCTCCTCTTTACTCACTCCTCCTCCTCACTAACTCCTCCTCCTTCTCACTCCTCCTCTTTTTACTCCTCCTCCTCTTTTACTCCTCCTCCTCTTTACTCCTCCTCCTCTTTACTCCTCCTCCTCTTTACTCCTCCTCCTCTTTACTCCTCCTCCTCCTCTTTACTCCTCCTCCTCCTCTTTACTCCTCCTCCTCCTCTTTACTCCTCCTCCTCCTCTTTACTCCTCCTCCTCCTCTTTACTCCTCCTCCTCTTTACTACTCCTCCTCCTCCTCTTTACTCCTCCTCCTCCTCCTCCTCCCTCCTCCTCCTCCTCTTTACTCCTCCTCCTCCTCCTCTTTACTCCTCCTCCTCCTCTTTACTCCTCCTCCTCCTCTTTACTCCTCCTCCTCCTCTTTACTCCTCCTCCTCCTCTTTACTCCTCCTCCTCCTCCTCTTTACTCCTCCTCCTCCTCCTCCTCCTCTTTACTTTACCCTCCTCCTCCTCCTTTTACTCCTCCTCCTCCTCTTTACTCCTCCTCCTCTCCCTCCTCCTCTTTACTCCTCCTCCTCTTTACTCCTCCTCCTCTTTACTCCTCCTCCTCTTTACTCCTCCTCCTCCTCTCAGTATGGGCAACAGTTGTATCGTCACATTTATCTGGGCTGTAAGGAGGAGGACAATGGCCACAAGAACTTTGAGCTTCTCTTCACCACCCTGGCTGTGCTTACCATCGAACTGGCCAATGAGGAGGTGGTGGTGGACCTGATCAGGTTGGCTCTCGCCCTTCAGGTAGGACAGAAGATCACTCAAATGGGTTTTACAATAACTTGGTGCCAAGCCTTAGAATTAGTATTCTGCCTTCCTGTTATGTGTTGTGCAGGCCGAGTCTTTGTAGGCAATGCTTTCAGAAGCGCCAAAGTGGTACATGCTTTAGTTTAGTTCATATCACATTCCTCCAACATACATTCATGTCAGGCCAGCTTGTGGGACATCTACTGTAGGAATGGATCACAGTAAATTACATGGTGTGATATTGTTCTGGTTGTACTGTAAAAATGGATCACAGTAAATCACATAGTGTGATATTGTTCTGGTTGTACTGTAGGAATGGATCACAGTAAATCACATGGTGTGATATTGTTCTGGTTGTACTGTAAAATGGATCACAGTAAATCACATGTTGTGATATTATTCTGGTTGTACTGTAGGAATGGATCACAGTAAATCACATGGTGTGATATTGTTCTGGTTGTACTGTAGGAATGGATCACAGTAAATCACATGCTGTGATATTGTTCTCGTTGTACTGTAAAATGGATCACAGTAAATCACATGGTGTGATATTGTGCTGGTTGTACTGTAGGAATGGATCACAGTAAATCACATGGTGTGATATTATTCTGGTTGTACTGTTTCTTGCCAACACTTGTGTCTGCTTCTGATTGGTTCCAGTACTGTTTCTTGCCAACACTTGTGTCTGCTTCTGATTGGTTCCAGTACTGTTTCTTGCCAACACTTGTGTCTGCTTCTGATTGGTTCCAGTACTGTTTCTTGCCAACACTTGTGTCTGCTTCTGATTGGTTCCAGGACATGGCCCTGGTTAATGAGGAGAACATGCCCATGGCCGTCCGCTGCAGCATCATGGCACTGGTGGCAGCTTACATGAACTTCCTCAGTCAGATGATTGCCAGCCCACCCTTTTGTCAGCATGTCAGCAAGGTGAGTCACAAATAAATGTCTTAATGTTCACGATTATGGCGTTTAGCGCAAATATGCGAAAGAGAGGCAAAGGTTGAGATGTCCCTCTGTGCACCTCTCACCATGACGTTCTGCTTATAGTCAACACATTTACCGGCCTGTAACCGTGATTTGAGTTTGCAACCGTCTCACCACAAGTGTCCTTAGAGCACAACAGGGCACTGTCGTCACTTTGTTGTCAACCCAACTTAAACCTACATTTACCCAACTCAACCCTACACTTACCCAACTCAACCCTACACTTACCCAACTCAACCCTACATTTACCCAACTCAACCCTCCATTTACCCAACTCAACCCTCCATTTACCCAACTCAACCCTCCATTTACCCAACTCAACCCTCCATTTACCCAACAACTCAACCCTGCATTTACCCAACAACTCAACCCTGCATTTACCCAACAACTCAACCCTGCATTTACCCAACAACTCAACCCCGCATTTACCCAACAACTCAACCCCGCATTTACCCAACAACTCAACCCCGCATTTACCCAACTCAACCCCGCATTTACCCAACTCAACCCCGCATTTACCCAACTCAACCCCGCATTTACCCAACTCAACCCCGCATTTACCCAACTCAACCCCGCATTTACCCAACTCAACCCCGCATTTACCCAACTCAACCCCGCATTTACCCAACTCAACCCCGCATTTACCCAACTCAACCCCGCATTTACCCAACTCAACCCTCCATTTACCCAACAACTCAACCCTCCATTTACCCAACAACTCAACCCTCCATTTACCCAACAACTCAACCCTGCATTTACCCAACAACTCAACCCTGCATTTACCCAACAACTCAACCCTGCATTTACCCAACAACTCAACCCTGCATTTACCCAACAACTCAACCCTGCATTTACCCAACAACTCAACCCTGCATTTACCCAACAACTCAACCATGCATTTACCCAACAACTCAACCATGCATTTACCCAACAACTCAACCATGCATTACCCAACAACCCCACAACCTCCCCCCTCCTGTCTTCTCTTCCAGGTTATTGAGATGAGGAACGTGGAGGCTCCTCACCTTCTTCCTGAGAACATCTTCCGGGAGAAATGTCCGTAAGTGTCTGTCCTCCCACAACTGGTCTGTTGGCAGCTTCCATCCATGCACTGACCTCTTCTTCATAAATCTGATCAGTTTGTTTTTTCTTGGATATAGTTGTGGACGGAAGTGTGTTTGCGTGTAGCAGTTGGTACATTTGTGAAACTGCGGCTATACAATTGCATATCTATGTGAATTATGATTTAGTGATTATGATTTGAATACACACACATATAGCTGTTCCCATGCTGGGCCTGGAGTTTGGGATCAGCTGCTTAGCTATGACAACAAACAGTTGGCCTCACATTGTTTCAGAAATGGCATCGTTCCAAAAGGGGGTCCTGAAGAGATGTGTTGTGATTACATTATCATTATTTGAAAGGGTTTGTTAAGGATCGCAATCAGGTTTTTTTAATTTACCAATTCATGTGGGCACATGGCAATAAATCTGATTCAGTAAAACTGGATTCATTTGTGAATTCCTGAGTGTCTCATCTCAATCACCTAGAAGAGACGACAGGACGGGAGAGAGTGAGGGAGGTATAGAATAAGGGAGAGGTTGTGGGAGAGAAAGGAGGGAGGGGGGAGGGTAAGAAGGAGGGAGAGAGTTTGTGGGAGGAAAAGAAGAAGACCTGAGGACACTAAAAGAAACCATAGTTATCTGTTGATACCACATAAGGTTTAGCAATGGAAGACTCACTAGCAAAGAAAGCATTTGGATGAATTGACATTATATCCAAAACGTCGTCCTTAATATGCATGGATGTGTTGTGTACGTACATCCATCTAATTGGTTTAACCTCGGAATGATGGTAGACTGCTAAAGCCTTGATTGTGCCATGTCTAGTAAGTCACCCCACTACCAGATAGACACAAACTCATTGATTTCTGCCTGTTAGACTATTTTGGTGTTAGACTATTCTATTGAATTCTGTTGTCATGTTGAGTTTTTGATAATGTTGAGTTTTTGGTTATGTAATCAGATATGCTCACAAATAATAATGGATTTCTGTCATACCAATTAGTGGAGCATTACCTAGAACTTGGTGTAAATCTATCTCTCTCGCTGGCTCTACGTCCATTCCAGGCTTCCAAGTTCTCTAGAGAAAGAAGACAACCTGTATTTCCAGACCGTTGACTTGGCAGAGTGCCTGGTTGGCCCGGGATACAACGCTGAACGGCTGTCAATCTCGTATGTCCCCCAAGTGACAGGTGAGCACTGTTTCAAGATCAGTAACTATAACAACCAAATGTACATGATGTGATGGCGGGCCTCATCCCAGGTCAGCGTTTTCACTTTGTCAGTGAACAGTACAAGTAGAGTACAACGAAATGCAGTTTGGATCCAACCAGAAAGTCCAAGAAGAGCAGTGCATGAATATTATGCAGTGCAGTGTGTGGAATGTGCCCATGTGTGAGTGAAAAGAGTTGTAGGAGAATTTTTGCAAAACAATTGTTCACCAGATCAATCAGTTGCTTAGGAACTGTTAACTATAATCCCCGGTCGTCACGTTTACCACAAATTGTTCATATTCATTAATATAGGGCAAAGGGTTTTTACATGTGTTCTTGCATTTCTTATTGTGCAGTGAAAGTGTGGTGCGTCTTAAATTGACCTGAACAATATGATAATTCGCTATGAATTATTTTTTCACTCCTATAATTTGATATAGTCCTATATACGGTAGGAAAGATTCTCCACAGGTGCCGACAGACGTCAAAAGGTAACTGAAAGACGGGACAAAGGACCTTAGCTTGACGTTCAGTTACCTGTAGTGATCAAACAGTTAGCTGTGTCTCTGAGTCCAAATCTCCTGTAGTCCAGAATGAAATACCTTACAATTACCTGTGTTAGTTTGCAACCCAGTGATTGTCATGTTTAAAGCCATTTTGTATGTGTCTCATTGTGTTCTTAACTCATAGGAAGATCAAGAACATTTACAATGAAATCGCAAAGATACCCACCATAGATGCCCACAATATGTACCCACAGTACGTCGCTTAGACATCATATTTAATATAAAAGAGAAAACGACTGAAGCTGTTGCACTTTCCTGCTCTGTTATTCCAACGCTTCATAAATATTACATATGAATAAATATAAATCCCAGCCCAGTTAAGAAAATACTTTATAAATATTAACTGTCCCAGCCCAGGTGATATAAGACATTATAAATATTAACTGTCCCAGCCCAGGTGATATAAGACATTATAAATATTAACTGTCCCAGCCCAGGTGATATAAGTCATTATAAATATTAACTGTCCCAGCCCAGGTGATATAAGACATTAAAAAATATTAACTTTCCCAGCCCAGGTGATATAAGACATTATAAATATTAACTATCCCAGCCCAGGTGATATAAGACATTATAAATATTAACTGTCCCAGCCCAGGTGATATAAGTCATTATAAATATTAACTGTCCCAGCCCAGGTGATATAAGACATTAAAAAATATTAACTTTCCCAGCCCAGGTGATATAAGACATTATAAATATTAACTATCCCAGCCCAGGTGATATAAGACATTATAAATATTAACTGTCCCAGCCCAGGTGATATAAGTCATTATAAATATTAACTGTCCCAGCCCAGGTGATATAAGACATTAAAAAATATTAACTGTCCCAGCCCAGGTGATATAAGACATTAAAAAATATTAACTTTCCCAGCCCAGGTGATATAAGACATTATAAATATTAACTATCCCAGCCCAGGTGATATAAGACATTATAAATATTAACTGTCCCAGCCCAGGTGATATAAGTCATTATAAATATTAACTGTCCCAGCCCAGGTGATATAAGACATTAAAAAATATTAACTTTCCCAGCCCAGGTGATATAAGACATTATAAATATTAACTATCCCAGCCCAGGTGATATAAGACATTATAAATATTAACTGTCCCAGCCCAGGTGATATAAGTCATTATAAATATTAACTGTCCCAGCCCAGGTGATATAAGACATTAAAAAATATTAACTTTCCCAGCCCAGGTGATATAAGACATTATAAATATTAACTATCCCAGCCCAGGTGATATAAGACATTATAAATATTAACTGTCCCAGCCCAGGTGATATAAGTCATTATAAATATTAACTGTCCCAGCCCAGGTGATATAAGACATTAAAAAATATTAACTTTCCCAGCCCAGGTGATATAAGACATTATAAATATTAACTGTCCCAGCCCAGGTGAAACGCATCTTCCTTAGGAATTTTATCAGTTCATTGAAATTAGATGACTCCAAACAGTGCCAAACCTAAATAGGTTGAATACATATAAACACAAAAAAACAACCCAGATGACATCAACCCCAGTGCACATCTATACCATCATGTGTCCACGTAGTCGTCCACGTAGTCGTCCACGTAGTCGTCCACGTAGTCGTCCACGTAGTCGTCCAGGTAGGTATCCTAATTTATCCCTTCACCTGAACTTCCCGCCCGTGCTCCAATTCTCTCAGGTTTAATGTAGATTTAGGAGTTCCTCGTGTTCTGCTGTATGCCCTGTTTCTTAGAAACCAAACAGTAGCCTTGTAGATTCCAGATAATCACTGAGAACACTTTGTCATCTTTCAATTCAACTGTATGATAATGACCTTTAACTATGGTGCTTGCGCTTGGATTTTTGTCTTGGTGAGTACACACTATATGGTTATAGCGAGTATGGCTGTGTGAGTACCGTGTCTTGGTGGAACACGCTGTTGTGTGTGTGTGTGTGTGTGTGTGTGTACTAAATCAAAATACATTTATATTTTTGGTATTCATTAGTGTATAAGTGTCGTATGTAGTCTACAGCAAATTGTACTTATTTTAGTTTGTGACTGTTGAGTCACAGTGTCATTATTTGCCCTGATAATAGGCCAAATGTATGTGAAATATCCTAAGATATATGCAAACAAATAAGTGCCCAGTCGTACTATCGATATAAAACAGTTTTGGGTTTTTCAACTTTTAGGTGGAGAGATGAGTCATAATAAACAGGTTGCTATAAATATATATCCTCACAAATGGGTTTTACATTTTCTCATATTCACAGGTTGTAATTACAAAGTCTTAATGATCTATTTGCCCTAACCCGTCGCAGACTTTAGTAATCACATTTAGACCCACGGGCAGATTGGCTAAAGAGGCCAATCTCTTAATGTGTAACAGTACCATTTTATTTATTATTCAGGGTACGTGTGTCATGGTTACAGGCAGCTAACCCTTCATGGGCACTGGGTTGTACTATACTCAAGTAATACCACCAATTCTACTTCAAACTAAAGGATAATGAACTCCAAACACTGAAATCATTGTTTTCTGATCCAGATGAAGACCGCCTTTCCCGAAGGAAAAGTTTCGTCGACACGATTTCTCTTCAAGTGGATTTCACTCACAATAGCCTTCCAGACAAGGTATGTCTGAACATATCCGCCACTGACTCGGCGAACGCACAAAGGAAGTGTTATTCGACATCTGCAGACGAGTCTTATTTCATGTTCCGTAGGTTATGTCATTTAACCAAGGGTTCCGTAGAGGAAATGGGATTTGTCATTTTCTTTTTTTTTTGTTGCAGTCTCCGCTTGCTGAAGAGATCACATTTGAGACTCTGAAGAAGGCAATTGGTAGGTTGTTAAAACCCCCCACCGGTCTGAGGAGATCACCTTAAACTGTATCTGACATGGTCAGATATAGTCTTATAAGGAGATGTTATAGAAAATATGAAGTGACACTGGGTACTAAGAAACACAAGATTGAAAAGCGTCCGACCTTTCAATCGGTGCTCATTATATTATAATTATCTGACAACGGTTTTAGATGGACTGACACTGCTCAACTCTGAGCGACACCTAAATCCGTGAACATTTTTCAGACACCACAGGTTTGGAAGAGCACGAGAAGGAGAAGAGGCGCCAGGTCATGGAGAAGTTCCAGAAGGCTCCATTTGAGGAGATCGCTGCCCACTGCGAGTCCAAGGTAAGCCAAAACCTGTGATTATCACTGTGACGTTACACACACACACACACACGTCTCTCGTTTGCAAACACACATATGTACACACATGAACACACACAGGAATCCAGAGTGACATTGACTGGTTAATGAGCCAGACAAGATATCCCAAATAGAAACCATGAACACATATATCATCGGTGAAATTGCATTTGAAGTGTGCAGACTTTCCTTCTTCTGTAACTCTTTGAAAAGCGTAACACCTCTAAAAGTCTAGTGTTTCAGACTTAAACGTGTTCACACTTTGCTGTGCCTACGTTCCGACCGAAATGTATTGTGAAGGCATTTAAAGCAAGCCACAGTCACCTTGTTTAGTTTAAATCTAGTTAATGAATAAATGTTTGTATATAACTTAAAATTGACTGAGTTTATCTTTCATCAACAGGCCAATGTGTTGCATGACAGACTGGCACAAATCTTTGAGCTCACTATCCGGTAAGAGTCTACCTAGGTCATTTTGTCTCAAAGAATATTTCACAAAAAGACGTTATTACGTGGTAAATGTATCACTTATTTTAGTCCAATCATCTCTAAAGGCTGTACTAAAGTGTTTCCAGTTAGTTTGCTGTTAGACCAAAGAAATTGAAGTTGTTCTGTTGAGCTTTATCTGTATAAACTATTTTCTGCTCCCATTTTTCTCTCCTGTCCTGTCCTTTCTTTTCTCTCTTCCTCTCTCCCATTCCTCTCTTCTTTCGCACAATATATCGTTACAACCTCTTTTCTCTCCTTTATTTCTTTTTTCAAATGTTTCTCCTCTTTCTCTCTTCCTCTTCCCTCGCTCTTCCTCCCTTCACCTCCCCAGGCCCCCGCCCAGCCCCTCTGGAGTGGTGTCCATCTCTGCAGGCCACGCTCAGCACCAGTCCGTCCCCGTCTATGAGATGAAGTTCCCCGACCTTTGTGTTTATTAGCTCACTAAAGGCGAACCGCGACCGCTGACACGGTGCACCCAAAACACAACCCCTTGTTCCAAGCCAAATTAAAGGCAATAAATAACCACTGAATCGCTATCCCCTTAATCCTTGCACATAAATCCTCTCTACAGCCAGACATTCGTGGCTGCTACATCACAAACTCTGGAATGACTGTTTAACAATTTCTTCACAATCTAAATTGTTCTCGCAACCCTCCTCAGAAAGTTACCAGATGAGCTCTGTGACTCACTGACTTATGGAGACAGACACCTGAGCAGGCTATTCCCATAGATCGTCTAATAAATTGGCTTATTGGTTTATATGCTGTGAAAGTGAAGATAAACTGAATCACCATGCCATTGTCTAGACTCCTCTTAGACTAGCAAAGAATTGGCAACAACTCCTATACTATTGGGAGCGACAAACAGTGCCCTTAAACAGTGCCCTTAAACAGGGCCTCCAAACAGGGCCTCCAACCAGTGCCCCCGTGTGGTTAATCACCTGTCCCTCACTGACGGGTGTCTTGGCATTGTGACGTGCATCCACTTATTTCTGTACATATTTTTTAGCAGCCAACCTGAATTACTTTTTTTTTTAAATTGTAATTGCACAGGTTAGTCACGACGCCATAGAAAGATCTTGGCCTTTTTTGGGTGACGGGCTTACTGTGCAGAAGTGCTAATTAAATCCATCTGGCTTTAATTAGCAAGATGTCAAGATTTAATTGAAAACCAATTCATACGTTTGTCTGTGTGAAAAGACTAGGTGAATATCAACGTAGGGCATATGGAGCTTATTAAATTCCACTCAGTGCTCTTCTGAAAGCCCCAGCTGGCTAGGTTTGGTGCTGTTCTGTGCTGTTCTTTATTACAGTTTGGGCACTGTTTGCATCTTTTAGGGGACTAGGCTTGTGGTAATGTGCACACCTGGTTTATATATATATATTTATCAAAGCCTTCTGTATTCACGCACTCAGGATGTGTCCTGAAGAAATGCTTTTGTGGACCAGCTAAAGCCAATAAAAGGTATCATGTGATTTAGTTGCTATATGGACAATTTAGGATGACCACTAGGTGTGCTTCTTCCCAGATTACTTTTATCACGTGGTACAGAAACATAAAATATATTTTTATTCCAATGTGAAACGATTCAGAATCCTGCAATGCAAAGTACAGACAACTATCCCAGTGCCATTGAGTTTTGAAAGTTGCGTCTGTTACCTTTTTATGGGGTTAAACTGTTATAGCGGCCAAATTCCCATCATTTTGTTCATGTGCAGAAATGTGTTTTTTCTCACTCCAGTATTTTGGCCCAATCAGCACTTGTCGTGTTAGTTTGAAATCCCAATGTGTTGAGTGAATACATATTTCCCTGGGTTGCCCAAACCCATCTATGACCCTTGGGCGCCAAACACTCTGCCGGTTTGTCCGTCTTTGGACCGCTGCTGACCGGCAGCAAGCCTCGTGGTTCCAGAGAAGCTCTGACCCAGTCGTCATTTTGTTCCTGGCTCTATATCTTTCCTCCGGCCCAACTGGTCTGCATTGAACACGTTCACTATTAAGAACGGACTGTTTGCTCACCAGCTAATCTACCCAGGCCATGAAATGTGCTCTTGTTAAAGATATTGATCATCGTTATTTGCTATTTAACTGGGTATAATGTGTGTGTATATATATATATATATACATTGATGTGCTTGTTGCTTCAGGCCAGAATGTACGTGCAATATAGGGATTTAGCAGCAGAGTCTTATTTACATGGGATTACTATCTCGCAGTTTGCTGGTGATATGTGTCTAGATTTTATATTGATTGTTTAAAATATGTAGGAAAATCTGAAGGTCATGGAGAAGGTCCACCGGTTACCCATTGTCCAGCCTTATCCAGTCTTTGTATTGGTCTGTGATCATCTAGGACACCTAAACACCAGTGTCATCGCCAAAGAACCCATTCAACGTCCTGTCCCGACCCATCCAGTTCACTCTGTTCAACCTCTAGGTCCACTGTCACACTGCCCTTGCTCTTCTACCCTACTGCCTGTATAACACGCAGCTGTACCCCCCGAGACGTGCTGTGCAAAACGCTGCTGATTGAAAGGTCCTCCGTTTACTGTCGTGTTAGAGAACCACAGTCGGCTGTGAACAATCCCTGCTAGGTTGGCCGTTAAGCGGAAACCACGCTGAATCGAATCCCAGAGTTGAAAATCAAATTGGTCTGTAGGTCACTCCTTAAACAAGACAGTTAGCTGAGATTGTTCCAGCAAGTTGAACTGGAAGTGTCTGCAGAATTATTAAAATAGAGGGGATAATGCCAGACTAATGTTTCATCAGATTGTTCTGCCGGGTGTGACTAACCAAAGGGCCAATTGAAAGTTGAGTGGCGCTCAGCAGAAGTTGCTGTCCGATTGGGGCGTTTTCAAACTAGCACAATCAAGCAATGGGAAAGGAGCATCTGTTATGTGTAAAGATGGTTAATGGTGTGTGAGCTCAAGTGAAAGAATACGGAAGATGTTAGGAGCTGGAAAGTTCCCATTGGTGGCTTCCTGTTGTAACAGGATACTGCAGAAGATTGCTGTGGGTTTCGGTTGGGACGTCAGGCTTTGGATTTGTATGTTATCGGTTATGTTCTGTATTTTATGATGGTCCAGCTCGGACAGGCTTGCAGACTCTTGTAAACGCAGGGGAGACTTGAATGTAGCTTGAGAGATTAGCCAATAAGGTCTGGTGAGGAAAGATCATCAGGTTGAACGTTGTGAATGGAAATTGATAAGTGTTTGAGAGTATGGTTAGCTATTGATCCTATTGGCTGGTGAGTACTTTAAGGCCCTATAGCAGGGGAGGGCGGACTTATCAGCTCAGGGGCCACATCAGGACTTGATTAAATGGAGGGCCACAATTGTTTTCTAATTTGTTAATTATATATCATTAAAATGTATAGACATAACATTTATACTGTAGTTCTGTTATTATATCTAAATTATTTTGATTCCGATGGATAACAGTTGGACTGGGAAGTTGTTTCGTACTTTCCCTCAGTGCTGTTTTATTAGTTTGCCCACCACTCTGCCCAATGGTAAGATGTTATCGATGGATTTTAGCTTTTGCCATTAAAATTGGATGGTGAACGTGGGAAGTAGCACCAGCGATATGTTTCATATTCAGCACCAGTCAGTAGTCGGGACACATCTACACAATCATGGGAGGTGTCTTTAGATGATCTATTGTCCACATTATGTGGAATAATGGTGAATACATTAAAACTATTGATTAACACGTGGAATCATTTCGCAACAATAAAAGTGTTCGCAATACATTTCATATTTTACGTTCTTCTAAGTGACTGGCTGGCCTTCGTGACACCGGTCCACACACTCGGCGGCTTGTATGTGCGATTGTGCGTTATTTCAGAGTTCTGATGTTCCTCACTGTTATATACGATGTGCAGAGAAGGTAGGCGTGTCCAAACTTGTGACTGAAACTGTATATTTTCTTTATTGTTTCGCTAACGTGGGACGCCATTACCCAGGTCCAGATGTCACTTGTGGAATCGATATGGGCTTTATTTGATTTTAGATATGTGCTTCAATCGGAATTTGGAACAAACAATCGGCTGTCCAACATGGATTGCTTTTTAATCTCGAGGCGGCTTTAGCTACAGACATATATACAAACCCACCTAAGAAGAGCATCAGTGAAAACACTTAATCCATATTCATTGTATAAGAGAACACCTTACTTTACATTTACAGAAACCTTGACCGTTTTGATGACTTAATTAAGTGCATGTAGTCCGAAGGGAAATTGCAAGCGTGTAATATTATTCATGAACTAGTGCAATATATTTCTCTCAGTTTTTCCTCATATTTTGAGAGGCGTATGTTATTTCGCAACACGTAATGTCTTATCTTAAGCTATGATGTCATTTTTGACTCATAGACCTACAGGAAAGTTAACCGGGAGATGAAATAGCATGTGTGTATTGAGCGTGTAAATATCTCTTATGGGATAACATGTATGTATGAGTGTGTGTGTATAGATAACATATAGGTGTGTGTGTATGGATAACATATGGGAGTGTGTGTGTATGGATAACATATGGGAGTGTGTGTGTATGGATAACATATGGGAGTGTGTGTGTATGGATAACATATGGGAGTGTGTGTGTATGGATAACATATGGGAGTGTGTGTGTATGGATAACATATGGGAGTGGAGTGTGTGTGTATGGATAACATATGGGAGTGTGTGTGTATGGATAACATATGGGAGTGTGTGTGTATGGATAACATATGGGAGTGTGTGTGTATGGATAACATATGGGAGTGTGTGTATAGATAACATATGGGAGTGTGTGTGTATGGATAACATATGGGAGTGTGTGTGTATGGATAACATATGGGAGTGTGTGTGTATGGATAACATATGGGAGTGTGTGTGTATGGATAACATATGGGAGTGTGTGTGTATGGATAACATATGGGAGTGTGTGTGTATAGATAACATATGGGAGTGTGTGTATGTATAACATATGGGAGTGTGTGTGTATGTATAACATATGGGAGTGTGTGTGTATGTATAACATATGGGAGTGTGTGTGTATGTATAACATATGGGAGTGTGTGTGTATGTATAACATATGGGAGTGTGTGTGTATGTATAACATATGGGAGTGTGTGTGTATAGATAACATATGGGAGTGTGTGTGTATGGATAACATATGGGAGTGTGTGTGTATGTATAACATATGGGAGTGTGTGTGTATGGATAACATATGGGAGTGTGTGTGTATGTATAACATATGGGAGTGTGTGTGTATGTATAACATATGGGAGTGTGTGTGTATGGATAACATATGGGAGTGTGTGTGTATGGATAACATATGGGAGATCTCACCAGATGCTGTAGACCATACAGACTCAGTATCTTAGTCAGTCTGAGAGCCAGTCTAACAGTGTTATCTAGTTGGCTCAAACTGATCTGGGACCAAGGTATAATTGGTTATCTTTAAACTGAATGTCCAATAGTCTGTTATATTTTTGGTAGAGGTGTATCATGTTCACATTGTTTTTTCCCTGACAGAGATCGGATGGAGATCTTTGGTACTTCAGTTTTGGTGCAGAATCAACACTAATGCAGTGCAGTCTTTCCATCCAACATCATGAAATAAATGTGTAGAAGACAGAACGTATATTCTGAAAGTATATTACTCTGTTATTGAATAAATGCACTTTTTCACAACTATCATGCCCATTTTAGATACTACGGATTTTTTATGAACAAATATTTTTTAAAGGTTTGGATAAGTTCAACAACCCTGTTTTTAGGCTTTACGTTTTTTTACATTTCAACATTTTATCTTACGCAGTGATAAACATCTGAATGTCTACTGGTGTTGGTAAACTGGTACATTTTGAGCGCTAATTATTTTACCGCAAAGGTCCGAAATGTTCTCTGTTTAAAAATGTATATTGTAAAATGTATGGAACGCCTATTTCAAATCAAAAAGGCGTCTGTCAAAAAGTAGATGCGCATCAAGGGTTTTTTCAAGCTCCATTGGCTCTCTGTGAGACTAAGTTTGAATAAAAACCAGCAAAATGTCAAGGCTTTGCTAAGCGTGGAGAGTGCAAGAGAAGTCTCATTTTCTTTTAAAGTATTGAAATTAGATAACGGTCGGCTATAATATACGCTTCACATATACTGATGTTATGTTTGCACTTGTATATCTACCTGGTACTATAGAAGACGTGGTTTAACATTGTCTCATTTATGGTAGGAGTCTTACTGTCGCAGCAATGCATGATGGGTCTTTTTTTCAGGTTTTACTTCTTGGCTACTTTTTGCAGGTGTTGTTTTGTGGAACAGTGTCATGCGTCATAATACGTTGATTTATAAAACAGGTGATGGGACCGTGTTTGTGTTTGAAACATGTTTGTGGTTGTGACGCAAAACTTCGTAATTTGTGTCTGTTTTAGAGATGCAGTAATCTGATGTGAACCCATCACAAAATGCATATGATATCAAATGCTGATTATAAACCACTGAACTGCAAGTAATAAAATGTATTGTTAATCAAACCACTATGATGATGACAGAGCTTCATATCAGCACATTATTGCCGTGCGTAGAAATTACTGTAAGTAAAGAGGTTCAAAATAAAATGTTTATTTCAAAACTATGAAAATGTGTTTTGTATGAATATGATTAATTGGACTATTTATTTTAGAATTAAATTAACATCATAAATGTACATAAAATATGTACGTTTAAACTAACAACTTTTAAAAGAAAGATCTTTCTGGTTAAAGTATAGTATGAATATATTCCCGATCAAATTAATGTGTGATGGTTAATTATTTATACATGTCGCATCTTTCAGCAAACAATTTATTTTTTTACTGATATTTTTCAAATTAAAACCAATGTCACCATACAATAACAGGCTTTGAGTTTCAGTTTTTGTATGTGTATAAAACAGAAGGAGATGTCAAGGTACCATGTGTGTTTCAGATATATAAGACAATTGGGGTTTGAATATGTTTGTCTGTCATCAGATGATTATAGTTTATAAAACACCACCCAAAATAAGTTTACTAAACTATGTTGATTTACAAATCAGCAAATATGAAAGTGCAGAGAAATTCTCACTCAGGATTAGGAACAAAATTTCCTTCAGATTATTTTACTTCATATTCCTCTTCTTCCTCGTCCTTTATTCTTCCCTCTTCTTCCTCCTTTCGTCACTCTTCTTCCTCCTTTCTTCCCTCTTCTTCCTCTTTTTCCTCCTTTTGCCCCTCTTCCTCTTCTTCCTCCTTTCTTCCCTCTTCTTCCTTATTTTGCCCCTCTTCCTCCTTTCTCCCCTCTTCCCCTGGCTGACTTGGCTGATGTGTGTGGACCCCGTCGTGTTTCCCAGGCTTTTGGTGATGTATTTGAACTGTGCTGGGCGACAGGCCCTCAGCCACCCCGCTCTTTGTACCCTGCTCCCCCGCGTCGACTCGTTCCTCACTGGAGTCAGACTGAGGTGATGGAGGTGACTGAGGCTGAGACTGTGGGTGGGTGTTTCCACTGTGTTCACCCGGCCTCTGGTCCTGGTTGTCCGGCTCCACCCTGGCCTCCTCACTGGAGTGTGGGTGTGAGGATGTCCTGTCTACTCCCGGTGGGTTTGAACCTCCTCTCTCAGACTCTGAGCTCTCCTCACTAGAGTCAGGTTGTGGGGGGACTGATTTGGAGGGCCTCTGGAGGGGTTTGCCCCCCTGTCGTCTGCATTGGGCCCGGGGTCCACGGCACAGGAGGTCCAGAGGAAATGTGTGGTTGAAATGGGCTGCCGCCATACACTCAGCGCTCGTCTGGTCACACACACACTGCATCTTGTCACACACGCTGACCCCATGACCTTGGAGACAAATGATTTAAGAATGCGTGAGAAAGGTATAGAAGTTGGCTATTAAACCTCATATCTGTTATTTCAATGACACAGTTTTATGTGCCATCATGTAGAAATATGGATTGAAATGGCAACTCAGGAAATTGGGTGATAAAATGTATTTCCCACTGGAAACCTCAGTCGCACCATAAAGCCGGATGACTCATTACATTTTAAAAAGCGTGTCTGTATTTCAATCTGAAGGGACTGTGGTTTAAAATAATATAAGCTTTAAGTTATTGAACCGTTAAGATGACAAGGCAAATACGAATGACAGTCAACTTTCTCTTGCGACTACAGTTTTTGAACCTGACATGGGATCACGGTCTGTCATTTTGTGAATCCAGTTGGATTTGTGCCCTTGAATAATTGCGTGTTTATCCTGGTATCGGGTTTCACACATGTCGCCTCGGGTCTCCTCAGACATGTGACGTGCTCGTTTGAACCCTGAACTGGCGCGCGTGATTGAACTGGCGCGCGTGATTGAACTGGCGCGCGTGATTGAACTGGCGCGCGTGATTGAAGTAGCGCGTGGTTATCGTCACATAAGGAACTAAGCTCGGGTCTCATTTGCCAAATTCGAAATGGATTTGTAAATGAATATAGAATCATTTAAAAGTCAAGACATTTCTAAATGAAGGGTCGAAAAAACATATCTGCTTGAGAGAGAAATTTATCGATTTAGTCGAAGCCATTAATTCATTCCACCTTTGATTCAGTCAACCATTTCTTCTAAATTCATACACTGAGCTTCCTATGCTTTTCAGAGGACTGTCTAGCTCTAGTCTGACTTGAAAACTGTGTGATTGTGTAAAATATGTCATTTGACAGTCTGCTGTCCAGATTCAGAATCTAGGGGTATTTGATTTTAGGGCCAGACTTGGTGTGCAGCAGATACGGTACTCACAGTGTGGTTTACCGTTGTTACAGGTGATGTGAGTGTTTTAGTTTACAGCAGATACGGTACTCACAGTGTGGTTTACCGTTGTTACAGGTGATGTGAGTGTTTTAGTGTGCAGCAGATACGGTACTCACAGTGTGGTTTACCGTTGTTACAGGTGATGTGAGTGTTTTAGTGTGCAGCAGATACGGTACTCACAGTGTGGTTTACCGTTGTTACAGGTGATGTGAGTGTTTTAGTGTGCAGCAGATACGGTACTCACAGTGTGGTTTACCGTTGTTACAGGTGATGTGAGTGTTTTAGTGTGCAGCAGATACGGTACTCACAGTGTGGTTTACCGTTGTTACAGGTGATGTGAGTGTTTTAGTTTACAGCAGATACGGTACTCACAGTGTGGTTTACAGTGTGGTTTTTAGTGTGCACCGTTGTTACAGGTGATGTGAGTGTTTTAGTTTACAGCAGATGTGAGTGTTTTAGTGTGCACCGGTTACAGGTGATGTGAGTGTTTTAGTGTGCAGCAGATACGGTACTCACAGTGTGGTTTACCGTTGTTACAGGTGATGTGAGTGTTTTAGTTTACAGCAGATACGGTACTCACAGTGTGGTTTACCGTTGTTACAGGTGATGTGAGTGTTGAACGTCCTTTGTCTCCTGCAGCCCATTGTCCTGATCTGGGCCAGGCAGCACTGGTGGACGAAACAGCACCTGAGTGAGAAATGGAGTGAAACGGAAAGACATTAAGGGTCACTTAAAGAACAGATGGGTAAAAGTGTGCTTGTTGTTGTGACCTGAACTCTGAAACACATTCAAAAGTCAAACGTTGTGTTATTCAGTCAGATGCGTGCGATTGGTCTGAAATGTGACCTTTGACCTTACGACTAACCTGTCGAGCCGGTCCAGTGGTTGCCCTTTGCCCTCCTGGCCACAATAGCAGCCATACATTTCGTACTCACTGGGGCAGCGACTGGTCAGGCAGTGCAGCATCGCTCCCAGGGCCGGCATCTGCAGGCTGGCCCGTCCGTCATCATCGTACTGAGTGAAGGAGTGACGGCAGTCTGCAGAGGAGGAGGCGAGGGAAAGGGAGAACATGATGACATAGGCAGGTGAGGGGAGGAGCGGGAGGGAGGGAGGGAGGGAGGGAGAAAGGAGAGGGGATCTAGTTGTTCATTATGATGGGATTTGTCCTATGGGACGAACCGGGAGAAAAGTGAGAAAACATCCAAATACCGGGACTGTCAGGATGCAGTTGTGGATCTGTGAGCCCAAGAGACTCCAGGAGGGACCAGGCAAACACCGGCACGGCCCTGCCCCTGGGCTGCACCAAACCCGGGTCTAGAACGGAGACAGGACGGCACAGGAAGACAACAGAAGGCCGGGATTCAGTCACTGCCCAGAGTTTCAAGTCAGAATCAATTGTGGATCAGATCGGAGAACCCCCTGGTTAGTTATCTGTAGATATCGTCCTCATAGCAAACAGCATTTCAATACGATAACAAATAACCCTGACTGATGTGACTGGAGTGTAACACTTCAAGTTCATAGAGCAATTAGGACTGACCATCCATTTCCTGTGTTGACAAACAGTGGCGTAATACATGCTTATAATGTAGCTTCAAATAGCTTACGACCTTGTTACTAACCCTATCAGGTATACAGTATACCTGATATTCTTCAATAGCTAATAAAGTGTACACATCGACAGTTAGTGCCAACACGGATGTCACACCTGCAAACTGCTAATATAATAGTACAGACCTATATATGATATAAGTACCTAATACAGATAATAATAGTACAGACCTATATATGATATAAGTACCTAATACAGATAATAATAGTACGGACCTATATATGATATAAGTACCTAATACAGATAATAATAGTACAGACCTATATATGATATAAGTGCCTAATACAGATAATAATAGTACGGACCTATATATGATATAAGTACCTAATACAGATAATAATAGTACCGACCTATATATGATATAAGTACCTAATACAGATAATAATAGTACAGACCTATATATGATATAAGTACCTAATACAGATAATAATAGTACAGACCTATATATGATATAAGTACCTAATACAGATAATAATAGTACGGACCTATATATGATATAAGTACCTAATACAGATAATAATAGTACGGACCTATATATGATATAAGTACCTAATTCAGATAATAATAGTACAGACCTATATATGATATAAGTACCTAATACAGATAATAATAGTACAGACCTATATATGATATAAGTACCTAATACAGATAATAATAGTACAGACCTATATATGATATAAGTACCTAATACAGATAATAATAGTACGGACCTATATATGATATAAGTACCTAATACAGATAATAATAGTACGGACCTATATATGATATAAGTACCTAATACAGATAATAATAGTACGGACCTATATATGATATAAGTACCTAATACAGATAATAATAGTACGGACCTATATATGATATAAGTACCTAATACAGATAATAATAGTACAGACCTATATATGATATAAGTACCTAATACAGATAATAATAGTACAGACCTATATATGATATAAGTACCTAATACAGATAATAATAGTACAGACCTATATATGATATAAGTACCTAATACAGATAATAATAGTACAGACCTATATATGATATAAGTACCTAATACAGATAATAATAGTACAGACCTATATATGATATAAGTACCTAATACAGATAATAATAGTACAGACCTATATATGATATAAGTACCTAATACAGATAATAATAGTACGGACCTATATATGATATAAGTACCTAATACAGATAATAATAGTACAGACCTATATATGATATAAGTACCTCTAAGGACCCCAGTTTAAGTCGGTGAGCAGTAATTACTATTTAAATAATGGTTCTGAATATTGAAATTGACACAAAATGGAAACTCTTAAGATTGGTGGGACAGCCTTAATAATTTTTGATTCCAGTTTTTGTTGTTGCATGGATTTCTCTGTGACGTCTAGGAGCTATATGCAGTGCCTGGTTATTGGCATTACTTTAAATGTAAACCTTGCTGAAGTAAAATAGTCAAACAAAGAAGTATTGCGACGGGCATCTTCTAAATATGAAAGGTTAGTTGACATCAATCATGACAGGATACATTTTTAGGTGGGACATTTAAATGCAGGATAAAATCATGTTATTATTTTCCATCTCTGAACCCAATAGCTTTTTTAGTTTTTGATGGATATTTGCTGGTAATTGTTTTAGAAAGCATCTTTCTCTTGATAACAGACTGTATATATTTATAGATTTCTCCCAGGAGTTATTGACTAACTCTTCCTTATTGCTGGGAGGTTGCGGTTCATGTTGCGGTCATTTTCATGTTACGGTTCATGTTGCGGTACATGTTGCGGTACCTGTTGTGGTCATTTCCATGTTACAGTTCATGTTACGGTCCGTGTTGCGGTTCATGTTGCGGTAATTTCCATGTTGCGGTCCATGTTGCGGTTCATGTTGCGGTTCATGTTGCGGTTCATGTTACGGTACCTGTTGTGGTCATTTCCATGTTGCGGTCCATGTTGCGATTCATGTTGTGGTCCTTGGCAATACATTGATCTCATATCTTGGTTTGATGGAGGTTGTTAGTTTTTTTGACGGTGGAGTTGGCGGATGAATCTAAACAATGTTGGATTGTTCTTTCCAAGTCTTGCTGTATTGCGACTTTAATTAACACGAGAGTTTTCAGCGGTGCTAACATAATTGCTAAATGGTTTTCCAATGTTCAATTTGCCTTTTTGACTTGTATTAGCAAACACGACGTGGCATTGGAACACAGAAGTGATGGTTGCAGATAATGGGGCTTTGTATGTCTATGTAGATATTCCATTAAAATAATCTGTCAATTCGAGCTACTATAGTAATTTTACAACATTAACAATGTCTATATTTCTGAACAATTTGATGTTTTCTTATTCAACAAAAAGACCATAAACCTCTGAAAGGTCCACAGGAGGTTTCATGGTTGCTTTAGTACTTCCTGTGGTAGTGGTCGTCAATAAGGTGGTACAAATGGATGTTTGTGCTGGATTCCTTTAGGTTTCATGGGCTAATAAAAACACAATAAATCAATAACATGTTTCATAAAAATCCAGGATGAAACCGTAAACACTTTACATCAATCTAGCTTGAGTTAAATTCCTTTTAAGCAATTTACTGAAGCCCTTTTACCAGTATTTATAAAATTCATTTATAGTGGTGTTGCAGAAAATCCTAGAGAATGTTTTTTTCTAGGCACAAGCTGTCTTCAATCCATAAATACATTTATTTTTGTGAGTGTGTTTGGTTGGAAGGTTTGCCTAAGCCAGGCTTTTTTTACCACACAAGTTGTAGTTAAAAACTTGTCAATCAGGGTGAAATAAAGGCGAGGTTCAACAACACCCAATCATAGGAAGACTACGATAGGGAATTCAGCAGTGACCTCAACAGGAAGTTAAACTCAGGTCACATAATCTGCCAAGTCGACAGCATAATCATTAAGGTCCATGGTCTTCTTACATTAAATTGCAAACTCCAAGATGTCTGATCTGTTAAATGAAGTCCTACTCTCCCTTTACTTTAGAGGTATTCACTTCTGGTCTTTAAAGCCGGTTTCGTTTCTTCTTTTCTACCCCCATAACTAAGGACTTCATTAGTCCTGGGACACCTGGAGGGTGAAATAAAGTGATGGATCTGGATAGGATTTAGAAACCTGTGCTGTAAAGGATTAGACTACTACATGAAGATGTCTCACCTGTGGGTTTGCAGATCTAATGCCAATATGGCACATTTGTAAATGACTGCACGTGCCTGAGAAAGTGCAAATGTGTTGTCTGATTCATGACGAATGATGACAATGCACAATATGCTCGCAATTTTAACTAACGCTCACCCTGAGTAGCATGCACTGCTGCATTGTGGGTAAATGCTTCTTCCTGTTCTTCCTCAGAAGAGTCCTCTGAGGTGTTTGTCGGTGGTGGTGTTGTTGTTTGTAGTTGCAATGTGTGCAGAGACGACGGCTTTGTGAGCGCTGTGTCTGTCGCGGCTGCCGTTACCATGGTAGCAGTCTCTGCAACTCCTTCGGCAGAGCCCAGAGGTAGATGGGTTGTCTGGGAAGTGCCTTCTGACTCTGTGACACTCAGTTCTGCGATTTTAGTGCCCACCACAGTAGCTGAAATGGAACAAGTGTCTTAACATAGAATAAAAACATTTGCTGAAACCCTTTGTTGTAAAACCGGCAACAACAAAAAGAATTATCTGAAATCAGTTTTAAAACAACCACAAAGTAGCGGAATACTAAAATGACCTCTGTCGGAGAAGAAGAAAAAAACATTTAAACTCATAGACGTCTTCCTCACCTGGATGCACGTCGGACATGACTACGTCGGACTACTGTGGAATGATGGAATTATCATAATGGAGGCTGATTGGTGGATCACCCGACCAATCACCATCTTACCTGGTGGAGAAACACCTGCTGAGTCATAGGTGGTCCGGTCTGCGAGCTCCTCTTTCTCCTGTACACCTTGCTCAAACTCCTGCTGTTCATCTAGTATTGAAGAACACATACCCACACAGTATTAACACGACACAACTGTCCTATTCAATTCTACCATTTCGCCCGATTCCCTTTTGCACCACCAGAGACGGCTTGCAGCAAGTCCATTTGACGATTATGTGATTTTCCACTTTGTGCACAATGACCCTACATCACTTGTGACTTGCACCATACAGGAATACACATGTATTATTAGCTTTGTAGTTTAAATAATGTGTAATGTGTAGGCCTGCACTGAAATCCAGGAAGTTCCAGACTAGAAATTATGTGCTACGTTGTTGTTCACTTGCCATAGGAACGGCTGCTTAATAAATGGCCTCAGTCTAACAATTGAGCAACAAGTCCCAGACTGAGAAGCAAGTTAACCTGTTTCTTTGGCGTCTTCTTTTTATTAATGGAAAATGTATTCCATTACTGGATTTTGTTGTGACAAATAATGCGTGAAAAACAGCAGGGTTATTTCCGTCCCAAAACAAAATGGTACCAGGTCCCTCCTCCCCCCCTCTCTCTCTCTCCCCTTCCCTCTCCATTTCTCTCTCCCTCGCTCCCCCTCTCCCCAAGGGGAAATCTATAACAAGAGTGCATTGCTGTGAAGAGGATTGTACCTGTCTGTTCCCCTCACCTGATTAGCTGTTTCACCTGCAGCTTATTTGTGTTGCATCAACATTGCGGCCATTGTTCCATTGTTTCCAGTCGGGTCCATTCTCTCCCTCACATATGTGCAACATTGTAGTGACATTGGGAGAACTTTTGCAGTCCCATAAATTAAGGGACACTGGTCTATGCAGACCTACAGGGACACACCATAGATGACTGTCTCCATGAAGAAGTGTTGCTTCACTTTGATTTAAGGGAACAAACGATTACAAAAAGACACCACTACTAAAAAAGTCAAAAAACAAATATCCAAAATTACTTTTTCCCTTCGCTTACAGATATGGAAATGGAATACTTTGAGCGTTTCTATATGTTTTCAGGTTACTAAACTGAATAGGTCGATGAAAAAAGATTATTATATGAAGATAATAAATGCTGTAAAGCAAGATGGTAAAGAGCTCTGGAAAACCCTTAATGAAATAATGGGAAGGCGGACATCTGGAGGGGCTTCCTTTGTGGAGTCAGAGGGCAAGTTTTTAACCAAACCATTTGATATAGCAAATTATTTTAATGATTTTTATATGAATAAGGTCCATGCACTAAGGCAGAATATGGACAATTCTGATTCTAATTACCTAAAGCTCATAAAAAATCATGTGATGTTAGGCAAGAGTTGTACTTTCCAGTTTAATAGTGTAGAGGAGCCGGAAGTAAGGAAGTTGTTGAAGTCTCTGCCTGATCACAGCTCAGTAGGTAATGACCTGATGGACAGTAAGGTACTTAGCCTAGCAGCTGACTATGTTGGCGGTCCATTATGTCAGATATTAAATGCATGCTTAATGAAAGGTGTTTTTCCCACTATTTGGAAAGAAGGTAAAATTATTCCCATACCTAAAGATGGCAGACTAGCACTTACTGGGAAGAACAGTAGACCTATTACTATTCTCCCGGTTCTTAGTAAGCTGATGGAGAGGATAGTTCACTCACAAGTAAAGGAATACTTTGAATGTAACGGTTTGAACTCAGATTTACAGCATGCTTATAGACATAACCATTCAACTTGTTCTGCCCTTACAGTAATGACAGATGACTGGCTCAAGGAAATGGATAATTTAAAAATGACTGGCGCTGTGTTACTGGATTTTAGTGCGGCATTTGATGTCATAGATCACAATCTACTAATAGGTAAACTAGAATGCTATGGATTTGATCCAACTGCCATACATTTTATGAAGAGTTATCTCTCATGTAGGACACAACGAGTGTATTACACCGGCAGCTGGTCTCACTCTAAGGTCTTGGACTGTGGGGTCCCGCAAGGGAGCTGCCTGGGACCACTTTTATACGCCATCTTCACAAATGATCTACCATTTGTTTTGGGTAAAGCAACTGTACAAATGTATGCTGATGATTCCACATTGTATTATGCTGCAAAAACTGTCAGTGAACTGGATTATGTTTTATCAGCTGAGTTAAAAATGATTTCTGATTGGATAAAACAAAATAAGTTGGTGCTGAATAGTTCAAAAACCAAATCAATTATCTTGGGATCGAGTCATAAATTGTCATTAATACCAAAAATGAGTTTAAATTTGTCTGGAGAACCTATAGAACAGGTAGATAAAGTAAAATTACTCGGCACAATAGTGGATAGTAAGCTGTCGTGGGTAGAACATATTGATGTCATAGTGAAGAAGATGGGCAGTGGTATCTCTATGGTGAGGAAATGTCTTAATTATGTACCTACACACATTGTGGAGCAGGTGGCTAAGTCTTTAATTTTATGTCATTTAGATTATTGTGCACCCGTGTGGTCATCTATAGCTAAAGGTCAACTAAGAAAATTACAAACGACCCAAAATAGAGCTGCCAGGTTGGTATTACATTGTCCGATTAGAACAAACATTATAAGTATGCACTGTCAGCTCTCATGGTTAACGGTGGAGAAAAGGCTACATTTCAATACAGCTACGTTTTTTAGAAATATTGTCTATTCTTCCCAACCAGTTTTTTTATATAACCAAATTGTTAGGAGGGATCAGGTTCATTCTCATGTGACTAGGTCTGCGAATGAAGGCCGGGTGATGCTACCACGGCCAAAATCCAATGCTTTAAAGAGAACTGTTATTTATCGTGCCATCAGTCAGTGGAATAATTGCCCATTGAATATACGTCAAAAGAATGGCAAAGGCTCTTTTAAGTACCATCTAAGAATGTACTATATAAAATTGTGAGTAAGGACATTTTCCTTTTTGTAAGTTTAATAATTTATTCAGACTAATTTATGATGATGTGGTAATGATGTCTATAATGTTATATTCTTATACTGTTTTACAATAACATTGTTATGTGATCTCTTTTTGATGTGGACCCCAGGAAGACTAGCTGTTCACTTTGGTGACAGCTAATGGGGATCCTTTTTACAATAAACAATAAACAATTTAAACAGGAATATGTATTTGTAAGAAATGGCCTAACTAATGACAAGGGAGACCTACGTTGGTGTTTAGGCATATGGATAAGGCATTCCAGGCTGCTTGTAGCTATCTGAGGGGCCTAAAGAAGATTTAATCGAGAATGCCCGCAGAACAGCAGTTGTTGTGTGTGATTGAATTTAAACATTCTTCTACTCTTTGTCAACGTTCTGTGTTAAATGTTCTAACTTGGTTGGTTTAAATGCATTTAGCTTCTGATAGCTGTGTTTCAAGGCTCTCAGCTGTAGTAATCTCTGGAGAGTTTACAAATGATTCATTTTCTGGCGGTAGTAAAGCTACAATATAGAACAAAAATTCAGGGTCTTGAGCGTAATTTAAAATGTATTATTCTGGATACTTTTGTCGTTATTCTGTCTCTCACTGTTCAAATAAACCCACAATTAAAATAACAGACTGATCGTGTCTTTGTCTGTGGGCAAACGTACAAAATCAGCAGCGGATCAAATACTTTCTCAATCACTGTACATGCAGATATATTTGATAAAATATGAATACAAGCCTCAGGTAAATAAATAGTCTTGTGCTGTCCTGCTATGTCCAATACATACAGATTCATGGTACAGAAAACTGAGCTGTTAGCACAGTACCTCACTACTTTATTACCTACAAGCATTTGATGTAATAACATAATGTGGGTAGCATGGCAGTCTCTAGTTATTTTACAGTCACGGAACAAACATATTGAACTGGATATAACATGTATATTTGGAGCTTGTCACAGACGGTAACATTATTTCCCATTCCTCTGTGTGTGGGCAGAACTGGCAATGCAAAGGTCACTGTTTTTAATTGGCTGGGACTGGCACGAAGATGTGACTCATCCGTTTGTCCCTGGCCAATCAATGCTTTCTGGATTTAACTTTAGTAATCTGCATTTCATGACGTAGGTTCCCACCTCTGTAATCACTCTACTACTTATTATTTTTTTCTGAAAGCATATCGACGTAGATGAGGAGTGTTATTGCGAGTTAAACTCATGGAAGTGAACTCTGCGTCACTCTGACGTACCTGGTGTATTCAAGTCCTTATTCGTCCTCGATTCATTTGGCGGCAAAACTAGACAACAAAGAGAGACAAATGAGAAAATACTTCCCAATCACTTTCAGCTTGTGCATAAAATTAACAGGCAGCTTCCTTGCAAAAACAAAAAGCGATATTAATTGAGACGTCCCTGGCATCTAGAGGATGTGTAATGCTACCGCTTGCCTGTTGCTTTAAGAGTTTCAGAATGGCGGAATAAAAACATGTTTTAACTCTCAACTTTTCATACACTATTGTGCCATTCCAAATTCAAAGAACACGTTTCTACATAAATGTTTTCAAGAAGCTAAAATGTAGGCACACATGCAATGTTTATGCTATAGCTAAGCATCAATAGAAAACCATGATAAAGACTCATTTTGTCCTATCTAACAGTACTGTCCATCTATGGCTGTCACTCAATAGCGTTCTGTTCACGTTGACAAAACGCACGCTGGCATCTGCGGAAACTGTAAAACAATAGTTTTATTCGTTGGATTCATTTTTAGATCCTTTTGAATTTGTTAGATGCACGTGATGATCCAAAACGTTGTGACCGGGAGAAGAGGATTGTGGCGATACTCTTCTAACATTGACACTGGCAAAGGTCTGGGTAGTTTTAGATGGTAAATTAACAATTAGTTATCGTAGTCAAGGTGATGGATGCAGGAGATATGGGCACGAGTAAAGTCCTGAGAAATTTTGACCCAATTTGGTACCTACTGACAGTGCTCCGTCTGCAGTGGTGAGTACCTACTGACAGTGCTTCCTGTCTGCAGTGGTGAGTACCTACTGACAGTGCTCCCTGTCTGCAGTGGTGAGTACCTACTGACAGTGCTCCGTCTGCAGTGGTGAGTACCTACTGACAGCGCTCCCTGTCTGCAGTGGTGAGTACCTACTGACAGTGCTCCGTCTGCAGTGGTGAGTACCTACTGACAGTGCTTCCTGTCTGCAGTGGTGAGTACCTACTGACAGTGCTCCCTGTCTGCAGTGGTGAGTACCTACTGACAGTGCTCCCGGCCTGCAGTGGTGAGTACCTACCTGCAGTACTTCCTGTCTGCAGTGGTGAGTACCTACTGACAGTGCTCCCTGCCTGCAGTCGTGAGTACCTACTGACAGTGCTCCGTCTGCAGTGGTGAGTACCTACTGACAGTGCTCCGTCTGCAGTGGTGAGTACCTACTGACAGTGCTTCCTGTCTGCAGTGGTGAGTACCTACTGACAGTGCTTCCTGTCTGCAGTGGTGAGTACCTACTGACAGTGCTCCCTGTCTGCAGTGGTGAGTACCTACTGACAGTGCTTCCTGTCTGCAGAGGTGAGTACCTACTGACAGTGCTCCCTGTCTGCAGTGGTGAGTACCTACTGACAGTGCTCCCTGCCTGCAGTCGTGAGTAACTACTGACAGTGCTCCCTGCCTGCAGTGGTGAGTACCTACTGACAGTGCTTCCTGCCTGCAGTGGTGAGTACCTACTGACAGTGCTCCGTCTGCAGTGGTGAGTACCTACTGACAGTGCTTCCTGTCTGCAGTGGTGAGTACCTACTGACAGTGCTTCCTGTCTGCAGTGGTGAGTACCTACTGACAGTGCTCCCTGTCTGCAGTGGTGAGTACCTACTGACAGTGCTTCCTGTCTGCAGAGGTGAGTACCTACTGACAGTGCTCCCTGTCTGCAGTGGTGAGTACCTACTGACAGTGCTCCCTGCCTGCAGTCGTGAGTAACTACTGACAGTGCTCCCTGCCTGCTGTGGTGAGTACCTACTGACAGTGCTTCCTGCCTGCAGTGGTGAGTACCTACTGACAGTGCTCCCTGTCTGCAGTGGTGAGTACCTACTGACAGTGCTCCCTGTCTGCAGTGGTGAGTACCTACTGACAGTGCTCCCTGTCTGCAGTGGTGAGTACCCGTTAAAGGCGATGGTATTCCCTGATTGGCAGACAATGTGACCGGCCACACCCCACACATTGTTCAGGAATGGTTTGAGGAACACGATGAAGAGTTGAAGGTGTTGCCATGGCCTCCACATTTCTTAGATCTCAATCTTTGCATCTCTCTTCCTATTTCGCTAATTTACTGAGAAGAAATACTCACGTGTTTTTGTATGTCGTCTCTGGGCAGAATATGGAGTAATCAGAGATAAGTGAGGTATGTATGCAGGGTTATTTAGGTAAAGTTTCACACGTAGAAATTGAGCTTGAATGCAGGTTAAATGCGCACTGACTGAAGTGTTATATTAGTGTTATATATATATATATATATTTACTGTGATTAGCTAGTGAGACACATTTAGCTGACTGAAGTGTTATATTAGTGTTATATATATATATTTACTGTGATTAGCTAGTGAGACACATTTAGCTGACTGAAGTGTTATATTAGTGTTATATATATATATATATATATTTACTGTGATTAGCTAGTGAGACACATTTAGCTGACTGAAGTGTTATATTAGTGTTATATATATATATATATATATATTTACTGTGATTAGCTAGTGAGACACATTTAGCTGACTGAAGTGTTATATTAGTGTTATATATATATATATATATATATTTACTGTGATTAGCTAGTGAGACACATTTAGCTGACTGAAGTGTTATATTAGTGTTATATATATATATATATATATATTTACTGTGATTAGCTAGTGAGACACATTTAGCTGACTGAAGTGTTATATTAGTGTTATATATATATATATATATATATTTACTGTGATTAGCTAGTGAGACACATTTAGCTGACTGAAGTGTTATATTAGTGTTATATATATATATATATACTGTGATTAGCTAGTGAGACACATTTAGCTGACTGAAGTGTTATATTAGTGTTATATATATATATATATATATATACTGTGATTAGCTAGTGAGACACATTTAGCTGACTGAAGTGTTATATTAGTGTTATATATATATATATATATTTACTGTGATTAGCTAGTGAGACACATTTAGCTGACTGAAGTGTTATATTAGTGTTATATATATATATTTACTGTGATTAGCTAGTGAGACACATTTAGCTGACTGAAGTGTTATATTAGTGTTATATATATATATATATACTGTGATTAGCTAGTGAGACACATTTAGCTGACTGAAGTGTTATATTAGTGTTATATATATATATTTACTGTGATTAGCTAGTGAGACACATTTAGCTGACTGAAGTGTTATATTAGTGTTATATATATATATTTACTGTGATTAGCTAGTGAGACACATTTAGCTGACTTAACATTATGATTATGTTACATTGCATTTGTTCTTTACATTTTTGGGGACATTTGCGGTTTGTATTCAAACCAATCAATCTCAATTCATCCATTAGAATTGATGTATCATAGAACTTACTGTTTGCAAATGTAGATAAGACGAAAACCCATGTTAGAATCATACTTTATACCTGGAATAATAAAAGAAAACATGGATATATTGTCAGTAAACATTATTGCAGTGGTCATTTCACTTGAATACAGTTCTGTAATAATAATGTTGTACTGCGGAATTCTAGACGCTTATATTTACTTTAAATCTCAGTAGTTTTCCTTAATTCCTCCCACTGTCTCTTTTTTCTTCATGTATGTCATACGAGATTCCTCTTAGGCTAACCTTATTCTACAACACGCTTTTAAAGGGAACTTGCAGAGAGGACCAGAGGAACCAAGGACCCATGTAAGGTCACATGTCTTTATTCCTCTTCATCCATGCTTACAGCCCCGACCTGCAACCGGTGTCAATTATCCTGGATGACCCCGACCCGTAAAAGCAACCCGACTATTCATCTCTTATAGCCTAACTGTACCTAATGCACCTGGGCTCGAAACTGAACGATCAGGAGATGAATGAATGTGAGGCTCTACAACGGACTAATGTGTTGTCCAGGAGTAGTATGGGTACCTTCCTCTTCTTCACTCTATCCCACACTCTCAGGACGCCTGCCCTGGTCTCCTGTCTCTAGCCCAGCATTTTGACTATTCAGTCATATTTCAATGTGCAATTATGGTACAGTACAATAAATGACTACTGTAATACTTCAGGATTACTATTGTGTGAGTTATTGCTGTTTACTCGCATAGTAATAATATACTTTTGCATGCTATTATTATCCAATATAGTTCATAGTTCTTGATTGGTTCACGATTTCATGATTTAAGAATCGGAGGCATCAGAACAAAATAATTAAATTGTCCACAGATCTTCTACTTTAAATGAATGTGTCGTTCTAAAAAGTCTCAACCTTCATTAAAGCTTAATTATTACTGAGACTTGTGACCTCCCTTTATCTCTCTCTCTCTCTCTCTCTCTCTCTCTCTATCTGTCTTTCTACATTTAGGACTTCAAACAGCCCAACTGTCATTCTAACACAGCATGGTGAGAATAAGAAAAGATGAAACGCTTCACTAATATTATTCACGCCACAAGCTCATCTTTCCGCTGAAAATACGACTGCACTTGTGATTTTACAACAGTGCGTGGGTGAGCAGAGTGCCTGATACGAGCCAAATCATTCCTGGCACCACATCAGGTGAAGTGAACGTGTGCTTAAAACAACTCAGACTTCTTCTGTCATGCCGGTTCACCTACCAGTTTACATACCAGTTCACATACCAGTTCACCTACTAGTTCACCTACTAGTTCACCTACCAGTTCCGATACCAGTTCACATACCAGTTCACCTTTCAGTTCACCTACTAGTTCACCTACCAGTTCAGATACCAGTTCAGATATGAGTTCACATACCAGTTCAGATACCAGTTCACCTACCAGTTCACCTTCCAGTTCAACTACCAGTTCAGATAATTTTTACTTACAACAATAATTGAGCTAGTTGCCATCCAATCTAATCATTTTTTAAACTTGATTAGATATGTATTAGACTTTGTTTTATTGGCGTGCATAGGCGCTCTCTTAATCTGAAACCAAACTGGATGCCAACGTTTCCCCCGAAAGCTTTCATCACACAGTAAACATTTAGTACAAAACATTAGGTCTTACCTTGAGAGGGTCGGAGCTAGGGTCAAGCAACGGAGGGAGAAACTCAAATGGCGTTTTTTAGTCGGGAACCATGTATATAACAGACCTTATAGGCCATGTCACGGGATCTTAAACATACTATATAATTAAGACCAACACGCACAAAGAACTAACACATTCCCCAGAGGCCCCAGAGGCACCAGAAGACCAGTGGTCAAAGGCCTTAGGTAAGAGCGCTCCATCGAACACATTACTGACGTCAGCTCTTCTCTGAATGTCTCCTTGCTTCTCGTCTATGTTGGACACTGGGAGTATCAAGTATCAACGGGAACCAGAACTAATGATAGGGCAGCTCTCACCATCTTTACCCTCCAAGTCACTGGGCATGACCAAGGGGAGGTGGGGGCCCCACATGAGGCTCCACAAGAAGCCCCACAGACGGATCATTGTTCCCCAGGTGATGTGCCCACAGTGATGACTCAAGGCTTTACTCCACTCGTATTGGTCCACCCCCGCCCCTTAAGGTCAATGAACAGCCATGGTAGTTGTCAGACAATAAGGCTGAGAAAGACTTCACATGCGTTTGTGAAATCAGTGATCAGAGAGTGTAGTGTTGTGTAGCGTTTGTCTCATAGAACGGTCGCTGTGGACACGGAGATGCCGATGTGTTTCCAACTTTACAGAAAAGGCTGACGTGTTGGTCAAACTGAAATGTACACCTCATGCAAGGCTTCAGAAGTTAGTATGATGAACAATTTGAAGACCGGTTGTTTTTCCTGATATAATGTGAAATCGATTGGGAAATGTCCATAATGAACAATAAATGAATAAGTCTTACATTGTATTAATTAACGTTAAATCCCATAAAATTGGTTTGTGTCATCTCATCTGAGATGACGTTGTATCTTGTCTTAAAATTTTTCACTGTGACTGGCAAAAGATAGATCTCCCCTCAAACTAAAGATATCATAGCTTCTCCCAAACTTGAATGAGAAAGCAAAAAATCCTCACGTGTTATTAAAAGGCGAATACAAAACTGAGTTAAGTTGAATTGGAAAGCAGTCAAAATCATCCAGATCGTCCAGATTTACCTCCAGATCGAGCAACGGAATCATTTAGCTGTTGAACAGTTGCAATGCTAATATTTTTGTGATCAGAAGCCGTAGTTTTTGTCTTAAACCAAACCGTACGAAGCTGGGGACGATCATGACTAGAATAATGAAACAACGTATGTGAACAAAAATAAGGTATCCTAGGTGTGCATTTGTTTTACACAATAGTCAAGTTATGTGTTGGTGGCTTTAGTATGTTTTCTATCGCAGAGCAGCAAATGCAAAAATACAAATGCACTAGCTGCTTGCCCGCTGGGATTGCTTCAGGTATCATAAGATGCACAGAGTACAAGAGGTGGGAAGCTCATTTCCTGATTCAGAGATGAGATTTTTAAAAAGCAAAACATTTTATTGATTTTTAAAGACATAAAACTTGGTTTATGGTTCTTCCTGTGTCGTGAGTCCAGTGTCCTTCACCGCCTTTGTCTTCAGTATTCGCAGTTTTCTTGGTCTATTTCCCCACTCTGGTCACAGTTTGTTACACATTCTAGCAAGGCACCTCTGTTTTAAATCTGTGGACAGAGAGAAAGAGTCAGTGTGGTACTATTGTGTACATCTAAGCTAACTTAAGTCTCATTTACAAATGGCAATACATTTAAGGCACCTTTTATATTATATTAAACAGCACGTTATCTGATTTTGAAAGATAGTTTGTGAATATGCATACAATTAAATTCAAGTAAATGTCATGGATTTTATATAAGTTCCATATCCGATCAGAACCCAAAATAAGCTTGTTTCCCTGAAATGTTTTTAAGGTGAACGTAAAACAAACCCAAGTCTATACGAAACCCTGTTTAATTTAACAATAATTCCTAATGTCTAAATGTAGTTGTTTTGTATGTTTATTGTGAATGTTTGTGTTTCATTGAGCTTTTGGATTGACTGGTACAATGTCTGCTCTTATTGCACCTTTGAAATAAGAGCCATATCTAATGGTTCAAATGACACAACCCTCATCTGACTTATTTCTGATGGAGACGAGTCCGTCAACGTGGGTGAGATTGACCGTCTGGTGTCCTGGTGCAGCCTGAACAACTTGGAGCTCAATGCTCAAAAGACAGTGGAGATGAGAGTGGACATTGTCCTGGGTGGGTCAATACTGTAGATTCCTTTCGCTTCCAGGTCAACACCTGGACCTCAAGTGGGAGATGAACATCACCTCTCTCACAAAGAAAGTGCAGCTGCTTGTGGCAGCTAAAAAGTGCAAACTCCCAAAGACTCTGATGATTAACTCATATACTGTCATCTCTAAGTCCATCCTGACCTCCTCCATCACCGTCTGGTACGCTGCAGCCACTGTCATTGCTCTGCAGAGCGGATCACTGGATGCAACCTCGCGTCTTTAAGAGATCTCCAGACCTCCAAGTAACTGAGTCAGTACAGATTGAGGCTGGTTCCTCCCACCCTGGAAACGGGCTAATCAAAACTCTCCTTTCTGGATTCAGGCTGAGGTTCATGAAGACCAAAACTTCTCGCCACATGAACAGTTTCCTTCCCCACGGCCGTAGGTCTCTGAGATAAGCCTCTGATACTCTACCGCCTGGTCTTTAAGTTCACGTTCATACTCACTCTGAACACTAACTAGACATTGCATATTTATAGAAATTGATTGCTTCACTTGTTCCTGTTCGTTTATTAATGTGTGCATTACGTTTTGCAGCGACGGTTCAGAACAAATTCCTCGTCTGTTGGCGAAAAGGACACAGCGAATAAAACTCTTTTTGATTCCGATTTCTTGTGATTCACTGATTCACTGATTCACAAGCCATATCAGACAGCTTTGTATCTAAACATGGGTACTTTTTTCATCAAATGAGATGTACTTACAGGGATCATTGAGAACCAAGCACTAAAGAAACACTGTATTTGTAAAGCTCAACAATGACGACGGTCATTAGTGGACAGAATATCCATTGTCTTTTATTCCAGCGCTGAATACTTGGCTCATTATTTGGTGAGTTTCGACAGGGGAGACCGGCGAAGTAATGGCGATTTTTAACGAGGTCAGCTTCTGCCATTGTTCTAGTTATGTCACCCTGGCCACATTCATTAGCTGCGCTGCAAGACTCGATCGTACAAAGATACAATTCAGAGACCTGAAAGGTTGTTTTAAGCTTCGTTCACCTGAGGCTAACACAACTACATTGTCCTGAACCCCATTCAGATCTTATCCAGATTAAACATGGTTTCAATTCACCTTGTTTAGACCGAGCAAAGGACCTGTGATGTGAACAATGAACATTTCCTTATCAGTCGGGTGTCCTAGAGTTCAGAGCAATTATGTGCCTTTTGGCATTTAGGTTAAGTAAATAAAACCAGGATCTGGTATTCATTAATATTACAGAGATGACCTAAAGATTACCCATATTTAAAACAAAACGTGGGATAAAATTATGTGAGGCTGACAAAAACTGTTGCACCAGAGTGATATTATGCAGAATATTTGGAAAGTGTTCAGTCCCATTTAAAAAAAAAAAAATGCCATAGACTTTTAACTCATAATTGAAAAATCTAAGTCATCATTCTACACAGAATACGCCATAATGACACTGTATCTGTATAGTGATTTTCCTTGTTTTGTGTGATTGATAACATCTCCTGGACTATATTGGCAAACGTACTTTTGGAGAAGGAGACTCTTCTGACACGTCTACACACCTCAAACGTGTGCTTCTCATACCAGACGTGACTGTCAGCACAGTACCTGGAAGACAACGAACATACATTATGCCATATAGCGCCTTGTCAATAACCATTTGATAATACAAAATATAACTTTTATTTTGTTATGAAATGTTGGTCAATAAATGGTTGTTAATTCATGTTAATAAAATCAGCTCATAGATTTAATTTATATACCAAAAGGACCATCACAAAAGATGGTAGTGATACAATATGACGATATCATAATAAAAGTCTTAAAAATGCTTATCACAAAAGGTGAAAAAACACTATTTTTTAAATGCATCTTAGAAGATTCCTGAAACTTGTTGGCCAGTGAGAATATGACGTGAGATCTTGATTTAGCATTTATCAAATCAATTTAAAGCTTCAGGATCTCCTGTATGCATTAAAAAAGTACTAAACAATTATCGAAATCGCTTATTACAGCTTTGAACCATTGAAACCCATTTTAAATGTAATATGAAAATAGCTAACCTATTCTGAAAAGATCAGCCATTAGGACATTTGCTTCGAGTTAATTCCTATTATATAAATGACCCAGCATATGAAACCTCTTTTAGACTCAATTTAACACAAGATTCTTCTTACTAATGCAGGTTTATTCCTACAGTGCTTTTATTATGGAGTTTGGCACCTTAGATTTATTCAGATGTTCTACAGAGAATAACTATTTTACTTGTGTCTCCACTTAGTTTCACCGAGCTTAAATGTGGCATGGCGTGCTTGGTTAATATCTTTTAGGTGGTTTAGACTGAATTTCACCACGTTATGTGACATATTGATTTCTTCTTGAAAAGCATCAAATTGCATAGGTTCCCTGCTATGTTATAGGCTATTGGTTTGATTTAAGAGGGCGAGCAGGTGAAAAACAGAGAAGCATGAACACTTATATATTTAGTGAAACATAAGAACACCACATGCTGTCTGGGAACAGATACCTTGAGACGGACTGACATTTAAAACTTAAACTTGAACTCTAACCCATTGCACATAAGCCTTGAACTCTGACCCATTCCTTTTTGCACATTGCCTGATTTGCACTACAATATTTGCTCTATTGCACTGTTGTTTATGGGTATCTTGTTTATCATTTTGTACATTAGTATCCCTCTACCCCCCCAGCCCTTTAGTATAATTTATATTGTTTATTCATATGTTGTATGTAAGGACCTTCCTGCCACAGTAAATTCCATGTCTGTTCACACATTCAATGGCGATTAAACACTTTTGTGATTCTGATTCTAAACTCTCTATCGCTCAATTTTTTTTGAAGGGCCACTATGTAGAAACCTGCCTCCATCAAATGATGAAGTAAAAAGGAATGTCTGAAATGATCCTCTACAATACCTCTTCATGTGTGTCTGAAATGATCCTCTAACATACCTCTTCATGTGAGTCTTGTAGCTGTAGGAGCGGCAGAGGCACTGGGAGAAGAACTTGCAGAGCTCCAGGACGCAGGGCTGCAGTTTCTGGGCACTCACAGTGGTTGAGGAGCTGCCAGTAATGGAGTTGTCTTTCCACTCATCCATTTGAGCCAAGCCAGGTGTCCAGGGGCAGCCTGTTAATGAGATGCACCGTTTATAAGAAGCCTTAAAGCAGCACCTAGCGATGCATGCTAACGTATTCTAATTTAAATGACCCACCCGTACGCAGCAGAGTCTGTTAGCTACTAGTAGCTGCGTGCAACACATGTTCCTTCTGGAAAACGTACAATGCTAGAAAAACACAACAATGCTAGAAAAACACAAGAAAGGAAATAAATCCAGCAGCCACAGGGTATATGTCCACTGGGATGTCCTCCAAGTCTATTTGTCGCTTTATACAACAAAATGAAGGTGACCTATTGTGAGGATCTGCATGGAGATGGCCCGTGCAAAACACTGAACTTATTCTAGTTCTTCTTATAACACCGAACAAGGGTTACGATAAGATGCTCTTGTAATAGATATGAAATAGAAAATGTTCATATCTATTTAACTTCTAAGCATCTCCACCAACGTTACCATTGAAAACACGACAGAGACCATGTAGGCGTGGTTCCTCTAGATCGTCTCTGATCCATTGAAAACACAACAGAGACCATGTAGGCGTGGTTCCTCTAGATCGTCTCTGATCCATTCAAAACACGACAGAGACCATGTAGCTGTTTCCTCTAGATCGTCTCTGATCCATTCAAAACACGACAGAGACCATGTAGCTGTTTCCTCTAGATCGTCTCTGATCCATTCAAAACACGACAGAGACCATGTAGCTGTTTCCTCTAGATCGTCTCTGATCCATTCAAAACACGACAGAGACCATGTAGGTGTTTCCTCTAGATCGTCTCTGATCCATTCAAAACACGACAGAGACCAAGTAGCTGTTTCCTCTAGATCGTCTCTGATCCATTCAAAAGCTCCTTCAATGGGAAGCTCTTTTTCATTCTCACTTGTGTGAGGATTAAATTACCCTCACATGAATCGAAGAGTAGCTGATTCGATCTGATTATAATCAGTACACAGCAGGTGCACTAGTCTCCAATTACCATATAAATATGAAGCTAGTACAAGCTACAGACACACACAAAAGGACCCTAGAAGCCTGGCTGTTAAACTGGGTGAAAAGACGTTCATGTTAAGTATATATCTCTAAGGAGTGACAAAAAATCTATATGTTCTGGGTGATGAGTAAATTCTAATGGTGTCAATCGAATTGCATTTTGTTTTGTTGGACACAATGTCCATTGTGAGGAGGGTGGATATGATTGGGTCAGTGGGCAGATGTTGCCATCTACTGTTCAGGCCTTAAGCTACACACCAAAACCTGCAGAAGTTACCGTTGGTATTTTTTGTTGCACTTTGTCATTGTCATCAATCATTATAATTATTATTCCAGATACGAGCTCCACTTACACATTTGTAACAGACAGCAGTTTCTGGACCAGCCTAGGTCACAGAACCATCCTAGATTCTGCACCAGACTAGGTCACAGAACCAGCTAATATTACAGAAGTTACATAAAGGCAGAAAACTCCTCACATTGTGAATGATCACACATTATTCCCTTTAAAACCTCTATGCAACATCCTTCATTCACCAATACATTTGAATTAGTTTCATGGAAGTAATTAAGAGAATGACTTAGCCTACAGTTTTGTTTTGATTGCCAGAGCTGGGAGACATCCAAGCAGAGGCATCACACGTGCTAATATATAAACAATATTAACAAGAACCAACATAGAGACGTGTAGAACGTGATCTGCAAAACGCAAAACATCATTGCAGGAATTTCTTGCACATGTAACCATTTAGTTTGGACAAATCAGAGGTGCAATTAGATACAGTATCAACATATCCCTGTGCTATTGGTGCTTTTAGATTCAATATCAACATATCCCTGTGCTATTGGTGCTTTTAGATTCAATATCAACATATCCCTGTGCTATTGGTGCTTTTAGATTCAATATCAACATATCCCTGTGCTATTGGTGCTTTTAGATTCAATATCAACATATCCCTGTGCTATTGGGGCAATTAGATTCAGTATCAACATATCCCCGTGCTATTACATTTAATATTAACATATCCCCGTGCTATTGGTGCTATTACATTTAATATTAACATATCCCCGTGCTATTGGTGCTATTACATTTAATATTAACATAACCCGTGCTATTGGTCCTTAATAACTCAGCATAATGTTCACTGTCAACTGTTTACTCTTCGAATTTGTCCGCAAGGCGCTGTTGAATGCAGTATGAATGTATTACCAGTTATACTGTATATAGAAAGGCTGTTTCGTGATAGTGAATACACAGAATGTCTAGCTCCTGGAGGCTTCCTACAATTGGCAAGCACCTACAAAGCAAAATTAACTTACATGTAAGGTTTAATAGTGTTCTCTGTTAAATGTGTTAGTCTTTAAACCACATGTTGTGTAAAGATTCCTCAAAACGCGTACACAATCTACCTGTGCACAAATACCTTCCCTTGTGGAAAGTCATAGACCAAACTCAATCTAGCCCACATCACTCTTCTATTATTCCCAACGCACAAATCAGAGTGTGAAAACGCCACAAAATACTAATCACGTCATAGAAAAGAGACAAATTGAAAGTGTATAGCCAACATTTTCTCTTAACCTTCACTACCGGAGCCCATAAACGCACTCTATGTGGTGAGGGTCTATGTGTTCGTTTCCATGGTTACTATCTGGCCACATTCAGCTGCATCCTCTTGTGTCCTTCCAGAGGCCGGAATCGAATTAAGGCCCGTAGTTGATGCCAAAATGACATTTAACCACGCTGATATGATTAGCATTGTGTAACATTTTCTGGGCAGGTTAGGAGGAGCAGTTATAAGCTGAGGTAAAGCACCATCCCAGAATATATTGCAACTGAAAATGTTTGAGACAACAGTTTGAGACAGAATTAAGCAATCTAGAAAATATTTTTTAAATTGCATTTTTTGTAATGAATCTACTCTTTAAGTTCGACTTTTTATTCTATACCAACTTTCACAGACACAGATTAAGTTCAGTCCTGGACAAAGAGATGCAGGACTAGTAACATTTGTTTTCAGATAAATCAAAATGTTATGGGTGTTCGTATCTGTCCTATTTTGAAAAGTGAGAGGAAATTTGCCCTTAGACACGTAACTATGATTATTTGACTATATTAAATTACGATTAGAGTTTGTACTTTACAGTCTTCTAGTAAACAGTAGTACACTAATTAATACTAGAATTCAGTTTCCCTACCTTGACACAATTCTGTTTCTGCTCTAATGTTTACTAGAATGCTTACAGGTATGTTGGCCATATTTGTTGGGTTTTTTTTCCACTGTTGATGTGTTTGTCAAAACACAAATGTCTGCCATCGAATGTCCACAAGTAGGCATCAGCAGAGCAGAAACTTACTGGAAACAAGATGAACGTTTTTTGTTTTGCATTAGAAATGTGTGCTCACCTGGTTTCTCTGTAATGGTCACTTTGGTGAATGCCGTAGTCGTAGTGATAGAGATCTGCGTGGCTTTCGTTGTAGTAGGTTGGGCTGTTGACCATTGTTCTGTGGTTGTTATAGCTTGTGTTGTAGTTGGTGGAACTGTGGTTGGTTGTGCTGGGGTTGTGGTTGTCAGAATTGAGGTTGTGGTTAATTGGACTGAAGTCTGGCGAGTTGTGGTCAGCTGGACTCTTCCTGTGGTTGACAGAGATTTGATTGTGGTCCAACGGGGTGCGGTTCTAATTGGTGCTGTGGTCAGTTCTGGTGCTGTTGTGGTCAGTTCTGGTGCTGTTGTGGTCAGTTCTGGTGCTGTTGTGGTCAGTTCTGGAGATGTTGCGGTCAGTTGGGCTGTGGTTCTAGTTGGTGCTGTGGTCAGTTCTGGTGCTTTTGTGGTCAGTTCTGGTGATGTTGTGGTCAGTTGGGCTGTGGTTCTACTTGGTGCTGTTGTATTAATTGGTGCTGTGGTCAGTTCTGGTGTTGTTGTGGTCAGTTGGTCTGTGGTTCTAATTGGTGCTGTCGTTCTAAGTGGTGTTGTGGTTAGTTGGGCTGTGGTTCTAATTGGTGAGGTGCTCGGTACTGGTGCTGGTGTGGTCAGTTGGCCTTTTGTTCTAATTGGTGCTGTGGTTCTAAGTGGTGCTGTGGTCAGTTCTGGTGTTGTTGTGGTCAGTTGGTCTGTGGTTCTAATTGGTGCTGTCGTTCTAAGTGGTGTTGTGGTTAGTTGGGCTGTGGTTCTAATTGGTGAGGTGCTCGGTACTGGTGCTGGTGTGGTCAGTTGGCCTTTTGTTCTAATTGGTGCTGTGGTTCTAAGTGGTGCTGTGGTCAGTTCTGGTGCTGTGGTCAGTTGAGCTGTAGTTCTAATTGGTGCTGTGTTTCTAAGTGGTGCCGTGGTCAGTTCTGGTGCGGTTGTGGTCAGTTTGGCAATAGTTGTGGTTGGTTGCATCATTGGAATTGAAATGTCTTTAGTTGGTTGGATTGTGGTTGGTAAGGCTGTAGTCGTGGTTGGTTGGATTGTGGTTGGTAAGGCTGTAGTTGTGGTTGGTTGGACTGTGGTTGTGGTTGGTAAGGCTGTAGTCGTGGTTGGTAAGGCTGTAGTCGTGGTTGGTTGGATTGTGGTTGGTAAGGCTGTAGTCGTGGTTGGTTGATCTTTGGAAGTGGAAGCTTGAGCTATATTTGTGGTCCGCCGTGTTGTAGTTCCTTTAGCTGTGGTCGAAATAGGCCAGGCTGCAGTTTTGGTTGGTTGGACTGTGGTTGTGGTTGGGTAAGCTATAGTTGTGTGTGGTTGAGCTGTGGTTGATAAGGCTGTAGTTTTTGATAGTTGGGATGTAGTTATGATCGGTAGCGTTGTAGTTGTGGTTGCTTGGGCTGTGGTTGTAATTAGTAGGGCTGTATTTGTGGTTGGCATGGTGGAAGTTGTGGTTTGTTGGACTGTAGTTGTGCGTGGTTGGGCTGTGGTTGTGACTGGTAGGGTTGCAGTTGGTGTTGTGGTTGGTTTGGCTGTGGTTGAGGCTATGGTTGGTTGAGCAATATTATTGTTTGTTTGGGCTGTAGTTGTGGTTGTCGGGGCTATGGATATGATTGGTGTGACTGTAGTTGTGGTTGGTCGCATTTTAGATGTGGTTGGTTGGGCTGTATTTGTGTTTGTTGGGGTTGTAGTTATGGTTAGTTGGGTTGTGCTTGTTGTTACTGGGCCTGTAGTTATGGTTGGTTGGAGTGTAGTTGCGGTTGGCTGAGCTGTGATTGTTGTGGGATGGCCTGTAGTTATGATTGGTTGGGCTGTGGCTGTTGTGGGAGGGCCTGTAGTTATGATTGGTTGGGCTGTGGCTGTTGTGGGAGGGCCTGTAGTTATGATTGGTTGGGCTGTGGTTGTTGTGGGAGGGCCTGTAGTTATGATTGGTTGGACTGTGGCTGTTGTGGGAGGGCCTGTAGCTATGATTGGTTGGGCTGTGGCTGTTGTGGGAGGGCCTGTAGTTATGATTGGTTGGGCTGTGGCTGTTGTGGGAGGGCCTGTAGTTATGATTGGTTGGGCTGTGGCTGTTGTGGGAGGGTCTGTAGTTATGATTGGTTGGGCTGTGGCTGTTGTGGGAGGGCCTGTAGTTATGATTGGTTGGGCTGTGGTTGTTGTGGGAGGGCCTGTAGTTATGATTGGTTGGGCTGTGGTTGTTGTGGGAGGGTCTGTAGTTATGATTAGTTGGGCTGTGGCTGTTGTGGGAGGGCCTGTAGTTATGATTGGTTGGACTGTGGTTGTTGTGGGAGGGCCTGTAGTTATGATTGGTTGGACTGTGGTTGTTGTGGGAGGGCCTGTAGTTATGATTGGTTGGGCTGTGGCTGTTGTGGGAGGGCCTGTAGTTATGATTGGTTGGACTGTGGTTGTTGTGGGAGGGCCTGTAGTTATGATTGGTTGGACTGTGGCTGTTGTGGGAGGGCCTGTAGTTATGATTGGTTGGACTGTGGTTGTTGTGGGAGGGCCTGTAGTTATGATTGGTTGGGCTGTGATTGTTGTGGGAGGGCCTGTAGTTATGACTGGTTGGGCTGTGATTGTTGTGGGAGGGCCTGTAGTTATGATTGGTTGGGCTGTGGTTGTTGTGGGAGGGCCTGTAGTTATGATTGGTTGGACTGTGGTTGTTGTGGGATGGCCTGTAGTTATGATTGGTTGGGCTGTGGCTGTTGTGGGAGGGCCTGTAGTTATGATTGGTTGGACTGTGGTTGTTGGGGGATGGCCTGTAGTTATGATTGGTTGAGCTGTGACTGTTGTGGGAGGGCCTGTAGTTATGATTGGTTGGACTGTCTTTGCTGGGTCTGTAATTGTTATTGGTTGGGCTGTGGTTGGTGTGGCTTGGGGTGTTGTTGTGGTTGGTTGGGCTGTGATTGTAGTTGGTGTGGCTGTAGTTAATGTTGGTTGGGCTGTGATTGTTGTTGGAGGGCCTGTAGTTAGGATTGTTTGAACTGTGTTTAGTGGGTCTGTAATTGTGGTTGGTTGGGCTGTGGCTGTTGTTGGTGTGGCTGTGGTTGTGGTTGGTGTGGCTAAAGTTGTGGTTGGTGTGGCTAAATTTGTGGTTGGTGTGGCTATAGTTGTGGTTAGTGGGGCTGTGGTTGTGGTTGGTGTGGCTGTGGTAATGGTTGGTGTGGCTATAGTTGTGGTTGGTGTGGCTATAGTTGTGGTTAGTGGGGCTGTGGTAATGGTTGGTGTGGCTATAGTTGTGGTTGGTGTGGCTATAGTTGTGGTCAGTGGGGCTGTGGTTGTGGTTAGTGGGGCTGTGGTTGTGGTTGGTGGGGCTGTGGTAATGGTTGGTGTGGCTATAGTTGTGGTTGGTGTGGCTATAGTTGTGGTTAGTGGGGCTGTGGTTGTGGTTGGTGTGGCTGTGGTAATGGTTGGTGTGGCTATAGTTGTGGTCAGTGGGGCTGTGGTTGTGGTTGGTGTGGATGTGGTTGTGGTTGGTGTTGCTATAGTTGTGGTTAGTGGGGCTGTGGTTGTGGTCAGTGGGGCTGTGGTTGTGGTTGGTGTGGCTGTGGTGGGTTGGGTTTTGGTTGGGGAGGCTCTAATTGTTGCTAGGTCTGTAATTGGAAGGTCAGTAGTTCCGATCAGTTTTGCTGAAGTTGTGGATGAATGTGCTGTAGTTTTGATAGTTTGGCCTGTAGCTGTGGTTGCTTGGGCTACGGTCACAGTTGGTTGGGTTTTTGTTTTTGCCGGTAGGCCTGTAGTTGTAACAGTTGGTGCTGTTATAAGTGAAGATGTAGCACGGCTTGTAATTGTAGTGACATGACCCGCTGTTATTGAACTCGGTGGGGCGGTAATATTTTGTCTGTTGGTTGTGGTCAGCAAGTCGGTGGTTGTGGTTGGTGGAGATGTTCTTGTGCTCAGTAGGGATGTGGTTCTGGTTTTATTGATTCTGGCCGGTGGAGCTGTAGATCTCCTTTGCGAGGCTGTGGACGATTCTAGTGAAACGTAGATGTGCGGTCAATCATTGGTGTACAAATGGTTTTTCCAGAGCATATAAGAGGAATCAAGCAGTAACTAAAAAGTTTACTTATCAGGAGGTAACAATGGTAGTACTTTATAACAACAACACACAATGGAGCATTCATAATGGATTAGTGAATATTTAATTAATCAGGAATCAAAGTCAAAGTCTTCTATTGGTTGAAGCACCAAAAAACATCTTATAACATTGTCAGCATCATACTGACCAATATGATTCCAGTGACATGGGACACACATCTACCCAGTTATCATTTAGGAAAAATAAATAAAGCAAGAGTAATATCAAAAGTAAACATACCATAAACACTATTAGCTATTTTAGCAAGAGAAGTATCAAAAATAGACACACCACGAACAGAATTAGCTAGCAAGTGTAGCTCTTAGATTTAGAAAGTGTTCTAAATAATTTGAATATACTATTTCAACAATTCATATTTGTGTTTATGTCGTGTTTATTGTTGGTTAATCAGATATAATATGAAGTGATTATTGTATGTTCCTCTTTAAATACATCATTTACACTGTAATATTGGAATTGTTGCATTTACAAACAAATTGTAAATTAGTCGTTATTGTTTTTCAAAATATAAATTATTTCTTATATATGTGACCCACAACAACATAAAAAAAATTCTGTGCCAGTTTTTATACTGAATTCACACCGAACTAAATGTTATTTTTTAAGATCACAACACTCTATAGAGTAGAGTATATTATATTGCATTTGGAGAGGTGAGTTTTGGGTCAACCAGTGTTGCTACAATAGGTTTGGGGTTCTGATGAGGTCTGACAGTTGAACTAAGCTTATAAGGTTTTTATATGGATGGTTATTTGTATAGCGTATTATTTAAATGTGATATTAAAACAATATGTATTAAGTATTAACTATAATTACGTGTATGTTAAATGGTGAATGTAGTCTACTTGTAGAGACTATGGATGGCATCAATTCCCCCCCATCTTCTAATCCATTATAAATGCTATGGTGTGCGCACCAAGTTCTAACTACCAATTATAGAATACTTTGTATTTACATCAATGGCTGAAAGATGATATTATATTAGTCGCTTTATAGAAATTGGCTGTCACAGAACTGTATTCAGTGGTACAAATAGTCAATTCTAAGTCATGACAATTTCCAGAAATTTCAGGACAAATAAAAAGGTTTGTGCAGCTCACCATGTGAAGTGGAATGGACTCTACTGGATAGTACTGAAGTAAGCCCAGATGGAGATATCTGACTGCTATTAGGCTTCTGTGGGTGCCAATCTAATGGAGAAAAGTAACATTTGACATATGTATATATATATATGTATATGTATATATATATTTATGTGTGTCTCTGAGTGTCTTTTCATGTGTGTTGGTTCGTGGTGGATGCAGGCAGGCATGTGGGCTTCTGTCCATCAGTGTTTTGTGGGAAACAAATACCTCTATGTGAGCTGTCTGTAATGGTCTGATTGAACAATGGCGTGATGGAGTCCACTTCCCATAGTTGAGACAGGTCTTTATCTGAATATCGGAGATACTAATATGTATTTATATATGAACAATTATTTTATTAAAAAATTAAAAAATATATAGACATTATAATAGATATTAATTATCCAAACTGCAATGAAAATAATGCATTCAAAATGTAGTCCTTTATTTGGGTTTAACTGTAGTTTATCTTTAGTTAAGCACCCACAAAACAATCAAGATAATGCTGATTTAACACAGAACGTCCAGCAAGTGCGCTAAAATCTCCCAAATCTTTACCTGACTTTCCCGCCATTACGCAGATGTAAATGCAATCAGAGTTGTTCTTCTGGCTAACTGAAAGAAATAAGAAGTACTGCGTTAAAAGTACTGAACTGAAGATAAGAATAATTGCTGAGTGACATGACACTGGGCAGAATAACTCATTGGTTTATGCAGGACCCAGAGCCTGAATCTGATACAGGGTATTCACTGAAACTGTAATAACAAAGGGATTGTTTCTACCTGACAATATTGAGCTGGATTTGAAAAGCTCTTGTAGATAGCTTGTGGAGTTTCCCATAACATCCAACAATACAGCAGTGAAGTCTGATGGGAGACGAAAAGAATGAAAAACACAAATTCCCAGGCCAATTATCTTTTGCACGTACCGATTGACTAAAATTTGATTGCTTCTAAAGAATTTATTCTGTTATTGTTATTTTTTTTATCAAAGCTTTTTCAATTTGTATTCAGGCTTTGTCTGCTTTAAAGGCAACGCCTTGGTTTGCCTCATTTCATCTGTTTCTGCTTTAATCTAAATGTTGAGGCAAGTCAACATAGCTGTAGATTGCTTTTTCACAGGATTATTAATAATACTTTTGCATGGGTAACGGTACTTGTGGATCCAGCCACAGCTAAAGACAACGACAATGAAAAGCATCACCCACATAAAGCAGTCTGCTGGCTAAAAGCATCACCCACATAAAGCAGTCTGCTGGCTAAAAGCATCACCCACATAAAGCAGTCTGCTGGCTAAAAGCATCACCCACATAAAGCAGTCTGCTGGCTAAAAGCATCACCCACATAAAGCAGTCTGCTGGCTAAAAGCATCACCCACATAAAGCAGTCTGCTGGCTAAAAGCATCACCCACATAAAGCAGTCTGCTGGCTAAAAGCATCACCCACATAAAGCAGTCTGCTGGCTAAAAGCATCACCCACATAAAGCAGTCTGCCGGCTAAAAGCATCACCCACATAAAGCAGTCTGCCGGCTAAAAGCATCACCCACATAAAGCAGTCTGCCGGCTAAAAGCATCACCCACATAAAGCAGTCTGCCGGCTAAAAGCATCACCCACATAAAGCAGTCTGCCGGCTAAAAGCATCACCCACATAAAGCAGTCTGCTGGCTAAAAGCATCACCCACATAAAGCAGTTCCGGCTAAAAGCATCACCCACATAAAGCAGTCTGCTGGCTAAAAGCATCACCCACATAAAGCAGTCTGCTGGCTAAAAGCATCACCCACATAAAGCAGTCTGCTGGCTAAAAGCATCACCCACATAAAGCAGTTCCGGCTAAAAGCATCACCCACATAAAGCAGTCTGCTGGCTAAAAGCATCACCCACATAAAGCAGTCTGCTGGCTAAAAGCATCACCCACATAAAGCAGTCTGCTGGCTAAAAGCATCACCCACATAAAGCAGTCTGCTGGCTAAAAGCATCACCCACATAAAGCAGTCTGCTGGCTAAAAGCATCACCCACATAAAGCAGTCTGCTGGCTAAAAGCATCACCCACATAAAGCAGTCTGCTGGCTAAAAGCATCACCCACATAAAGCAGTCTGCTGGCTAAAAGCATCACCCACATAAAGCAGTCTGCTGGCTTAAAACATCACCCACATAAAGCAGTCTGCTGGCTAAAAGCATCACCCACATAAAGCAGTCTGCTGGCTAAAAGCATCACCCACATAAAGCAGTCTGCTGGCTAAAAGCATCACCCACATAAAGCAGTCTGCTGGCTAAAAGCATCACCCACATAAAGCAGTCTGCTGGCTAAAAGCATCACCCACATAAAGCAGTCTGCTGGCTAAAAGCATCACCCACATAAAGCAGTCTGCTGGCTAAAAGCATCACCCACATAAAGCAGTCTGCCGGCTAAAAGCATCACCCACATAAAGCAGTCTGCCGGCTAAAAGCATCACCCACATAAAGCAGTCTGCCGGCTAAAAGCATCACCCACATAAAGCATTCTAGCCGGCTGACTGAACACTCTGTACATTTGATTATCACTGTTTTATTTATTACCGTTCTGAATGTGCACTAAACTCCCATTGGTTAGACTGGTACCCATGGCAAACACATGCAGTCGTCTCCCAATTAGGAAGGCATTGAAAAGGTCTATACATTATTTTTGCTTTTTGTTTGTTGTATGGACACAATATAGTTGATCATATTGACTGTTTTATAAAAAGTGACATAACATCTCTAGGATTTGATGTATAATTCTTTATATCAGTTATAATTATTTGGTATAGTTTGAACGTTTTTAGAGCTCAAGGCAGATTTTCAACACTCCATAATGACATCAACATATCCTGTGTCTCACCTGTTAAGTCATTTGTTTCATTAGTGATACAATAGCAGTACCTCCGAGGAAACATGTTGGCCGCAATACTTCTGAAATGAGAAACTACAGAAAAAAGAAAGAACAGATCTGTTCAAAGACCTGGCAAAAACTAATTTAAATAATTGCCCTTCTTTACACTTTAGTTATATAAAGATGACATATGGAACTGTTTTACGATGGAGGATAGAATCATGGGTCAAGTGTCACCTTGAAATTGTACCCTTAAATTATGCCTTGCAGTCAGTTGTGTTGTTGTGAGACCAGGGTTCAAATGAGCCCATGGGTTCAAATTAGCCCATTGGTTCAAATTAGCCCATGGGTTCAAATTAGCCCATTGGTTCAAATTAGCCCATGGGTTCAAATTAGCCCATGGGTTCAAATTAGCCCATGGGTTCAAATTAGCCCATGGGTTCAAATGAGCCCATGGGTTCAAATGAGCCCATGGGTTCAAATTAGCCCATGGGTTCAAATTAGCCCATGGGTTCAAATGAGCCCATTGGTTCAAATTAGCCCATGGGTTGCAATTGGCCAGCATAGTCAAGATTTGTGTGGTTTTGTAGCCATTTTTGATTGCCTTGCCATGATACACTGCAGCGACTCCTTGTGGGCTTAAGCGTTAGTGCGTTAGGATTCCTATCAAATACTTCCTGCTTTAGCGAGCAGTGGGAAAACAACCAAAATGACATCAAATATACCTATAATCACAACACTGACCTTACTGACTATACATGACATCACAAATTGGCTATCAGAACATTTTGTTAAAGAACATGCGATATTTATGGCTCCAAAAAATGAATAAAATTATCTGAAATTACTGTCAAATTAGCCTCTACTTATTTTGTAAACAATCACAAGTTCAACATCAAAGGTCAATCAGCGTAATTTAACAGAACTCAAAGTTTGACGTGAATGTATGTTTTATAACCAATAAACCCTATTTGTAAGTCAGAAAACAAAACATTTGGAAATGTCTGCCATAAAATTGACAATCTAGTCTATGTTTTAAACAATAACTGTTAAAATCCACAAGAGGGAGCTTTGACCTAACAACCGTTGTATTTACAAACTAAAGGCTAACAGGCTAACATATTTATTAGAACCACAGACAGGGAAGAAGATAGTCGTTAATACTGTTTTGTGTGAAGTCAGAAATGATGTGGTTGTTTACTGTTATAGACCAGAAGAGTGAGCTTGTGAAGAGCCAGAGTGCTGTGTGATGAGGTGACACTCAACAGAGAGAAGAGCTGCCGGGTGCCTGGAGTGGGAAAGACCAAGAGATAAAGATTAAAGAGGAAATTCACCGTTTGTTTTGTTATCCAAAAAAACAACTGGAACTCAAAAGCCTAGTTCTCTGATTGAATACAGATTGAATTGCTTTAAAAAAAAGTCTGATACATCGATTCTGCAGTAAAAACATTTAAATATCTTTCCGAACTAGTCAGCTTCTAAAAAATAGGAGAATCAGAGGATTCCAATTGGACTTTTAGGGGAAAGTTGAAATTCATATTTAAATGATGTTCAGTTATGCCTGGTTGCTCTAAAACATGCAACGATAATGCATTGGATGAATTGTCACGCCGTTGGTTTTCTCTAAAATCTTAGCGTTAGAATGAACCTTAGAGCACACAGACGATGAGAAAGATCTGCCCATCACGCAGCATCTCAGACTGGTTTCCATAACTTGCTGCCAGCTGTTAGACTGAATATTTGGCCCACATTTCATGGGGACCATTATGGGCCGGCCCACCACTCCTCTCTATTGGACGACTTACCCAATTGGGTTGAATTAATTAATTTATTGACCAATGGGGTGAGGTCTACGGAGCCCGGGTCAAAAAACTCTGCTGGGATTTCTGGCAACGAAAGAAGAACAATGTTTTAAATGTGAGTTGTTACAGTTCACAAATTTATCAGTTACTAATGTCCTAAGTGTCTCACACATTATGCTTTATTTACGGTTCATCGTATATCTGTATATATATATATATATATATTGTATATCATTTACTGACCCAATATGTCATACGATATGACACATGTGATTTCTGTAGCATGGACACTGTTACAGTTCAATTGAAGCTCTGATTCATTCAATACATACATCAGAAAATACAGTGGAATGGCTAGGGTACCTGTTGATGCTAGAAGATCCCTCTTATAGATTGTCTCCTGGTTGCTATGCATTGTCTCCTGGTTGCTATGCATTGTCTCCTGGTTGCTATGTCTTAGAGCTGCAGGTAAACGAGATGCAATGTAATATCGCATGAAACCGAGCTCGAGAAATGTAACCATTATCGAGTCAGACATAGCTACTCCATGGTTGGGAAGAATGACCCATCACATACAAATGACAGTTTTACGGATATATTCAGAATGCTCGTTCTTAACATTTGTAAGATCAGAGTACAGTAAGATGATCAGATGGGTAGATCACTTACCTAAATGGTAGATGACTGGAAGTACAACTAGAGCAACACATATTCTGAGATAAGGTCTTGAGTGATTTTTCGATCCCCAAAACCTTGCCATTGTGTGTGAATACCCCACTAAAAAACACAAGGCTTGTTAAAGTTTCATACAGGACATCTCAAGCCAATGGGCATTGGCCTGTCTCAAAAACATGTTGGTTATGCAAAAAACATCTTTCCAGTTATAATTGGAACATTTGCATGTCGTTAGCATATCTGAATCCGAATGGAAACAAAATCATAATAGCATACGCATACATAATGCAAAACAAAATATGTAAATATGTTCTTTTCCACAGCGAATCAGTATACCGGTTAAGTTAATCTAATCTGGACTCTAATCGTTGAACCTGGAGATGGCTGGTGGGAAACATTATATGGTAGATTCACCAACAAACCCTTAATTAATTAACTCTTCATTAATACAACGGCTCAAATAATACCAATGGTTTCAGTGATGGCATGTGTGAATGTAGAATGAGTTTGACAAGCACAAGTCTAAATGATAAGTCAATAATTCTTGAGGGAACCACAGGAGGTTCCCCCACACCAGTTGTAGTGGTCTAGTATGTAATTTCTCTGTTCACATTCCCAACATCAGTTCGAGAACCGATGATTCGGCTTCATAAACACATTAAACATATTTTCAGTATTGTGTAATTTCTCACAAACGTTGGACAGGTAGCTTTAGAACATAATAGTAAACATTATTAAGTAGGCAGGAGGTCTACAGGGGATGTTAAACAAAACGGTCATATCGTTTAAAAAGTCTGATGAGAGACTATAATAAGTAAAACGCCTTTTTGGTTTTTCCAATAATTCTTCACAACCTCATCAAACATTTGGAATGCAGTCACTCCTGTGAGTTGTCTAATCTGGGTTAACCTGGAACCCCAATGTTGTGTAACTTAATCAACTGGATGACTATATTCTGGGTTCAAACATTTGGGAGGTCTATTTTTTTTGTCAGAGCTCCCCTCTCCTCTTCTGCTAATTCATCAGCACACACGCAAAGCATTCAAAGATTAAACCAATCCATTGTTTTAATAATCCGATATCCAGCCACTGCTACTCCGTTTTCTTTCCAGTCCGTCCTGGCACAAGAGATTCTGTAGTTTTACTGATCGAGGCTTATCCGAGATAAAGTCCATAAACGACCCAGTTCTGTTAAATGAGTTCCTGTGCTGCCAAACGAACTATGTGTGACAAGACCCGAAGTGCTGAGAGCATTTAAAGGTCACGCAGGTACAATTTCTACATGCAAATCATACCTCAGGAACCTGTCTGATCTGACCAGCTGTTGTGTGGGGTCTTTTCTGATTCGTCTGTTTGCAAGACTGACAACATTAGCAAAAGATTCACATTCTGTCTCATCCACTAGTTATTGCTTATTATTGAGTTTTTGATACAGAATAAAAATGTTTAATGAAAAAATATCTATCCAGTTTTGCGTCTTTATTGTTTAACAATTGGTATGCGATTATGAGACATAAAGCAACATCAGTTACTTATGGAATTCCTTCCAAAGGCATGTCCATAGATTTGCGAAAAATTACTTTGGTCTCACAATATTAATTACATAGTTACCCCCTCAAACATAATACTTAACTCGTGGTTAGTAATGGTTTATAAGAGACTATAATACACATATTTAATATTAATTATTGTGACTTGTAAGTAGTAAACCCAATATCCTGATTGCATCATTCATAGTCTGATGTAAAAACAAACAAATCTTACCGTACCTTTAAGTCCTTAGCCTGAATTAGCCACACAATTCACGCAACAACATCCAACTGGCAAAGCCTTTTCCCCCTCCACAGCCTGGCAGCAGACTGGACCAGCACCTCACTGAGCTCTGCTTTGGCAGACACAGCCTGGGCACCTGGGTGGGCACTGGACGCTGGGGATAGGCCGGCATGGTGAGAGCACTAGACCACGATCCTATTGGTCTACCTGCTGGGACCCTGTAACCAGGGCTAATAGGTCGCTGGCATGTCATATGAAACCCAGCAGAGGTAAGAGTTTCAATCAAAGTCTTTAATGACGCCCGGAGACGATGGACACTCTGGTCGCGCTGGCACTCTGATTCGTCGGGCACACAGCTGTGATTGGCAGAGGGTCAACATTAGCCCCGGGGGTTCTGGGACTTGGGCGAGGGCCTGGGAAAACCTTGTCATGTAAACAGCCCAACTAGCCTAGTAGCTCAGATAAGCTACGCTCCTGTTCAGATAAGCTACGCTCCTGCTCAGATAAGCTACGCTCCTACTCAGATAAGCTACGCTCCTGCTCAGATAAGCTACGCTCCTGTTCAGATAAGCTACGCTCCTGTTCAGATAAGCTACGCTCCTGCTCAGATAAGCTACGCTCCTGCTCAGATAAGCTACGCTCCTGTTCAGATAAGCTACGCTCCTACTCAGATAAGCTACGCTCCTGTTCAGATAAGCTACGCTCCTGTTCAGATAAGCTACGCTCCTGTTCAGATAAGCTACGCTCCTGTTCAGATAAGCTACGCTCCTGTTCAGATAAGCTACGCTCCTGTTCAGATAAGCTACGCTCCTGTTCAGATAAGCTACGCTCCTGTTCAGATAAGCTACGCTCCTGTTCAGATAAGCTACGCTCCTGTTCAGATAAGCTACGCTCCTGTTCAGATAAGCTACGCTCCTGTTCAGATAAGCTACGCTCCTGTTCAGATAAGCTACGCTCCTCTTCAGATAAGCTACGCTCCTGTTCAGATAAGCTACGCTCCTGCTCAGATAAGCTACGCTCCTGCTCAGATAAGCTACGCTCCTGTTCAGATAAGCTACGCTCCTGCTCAGATAAGCTACGCTCCTGCTCAGATAAGCTACGCTCCTGTTCAGATAAGCTACGCTCCTGCTCAGATAAGCTACGCTCCTGCTCAGATAAGCTACGCTCCTGCTCAGATAAGCTACGCTCCTGTTCAGATAAGCTACGCTCCTGTTCAGATAAGCTACGCTCCTGTTCAGATAAGCTACGCTCCTGTTCAGATAAGCTACGCTCCTGCTCAGATAAGCTACGCTCCTGCTCAGATAAGCTACGCTCCTGTTCAGATAAGCTACGCTCCTGTTCAGATAAGCTACGCTCCTGTTCAGATAAGCTACGCTCCTGTTCAGATAAGCTACGCTCCTGTTCAGATAAGCTACGCTCCTGTTCAGATAAGCTACGCTCCTGTTCAGATAAGCTACGCTCCTGTTCAGATAAGCTACGCTCCTCTTCAGATAAGCTACGCTCCTGTTCAGATAAGCTACGCTCCTGCTCAGATAAGCTACGCTCCTGCTCAGATAAGCTACGCTCCTGTTCAGATAAGCTACGCTCCTGCTCAGATAAGCTACGCTCCTCTTCAGATAAGCTACGCTCCTGCTCAGATAAGCTACGCTCCTGTTCAGATAAGCTACGCTCCTGCTCAGATAAGCTACGCTCCTGCTCAGATAAGCTACGCTCCTGCTCAGATAAGCTACGCTCCTGTTCAGATAAGCTACGCTCCTGTTCAGATAAGCTACGCTCCTGTTCAGATAAGCTACGCTCCTGTTCAGATAAGCTACGCTCCTTTTCAGATAAGCTACGCTCCTGTTCAGATAAGCTACGCTCCTGCTCAGATAAGCTACGCTCCTGTTCAGATAAGCTACGCTCCTCTTCAGATAAGCTACGCTCCTGTTCAGATAAGCTACGCTCCTCTTCAGATAAGCTACGCTCCTGTTCAGATAAGCTACGCTCCTGTTCCAGACTAACTACTTCATGGACCATTTTTAGATTATACTTGTCTATCTGAAGTCATGGCTTTTTTGTTGATCATTGGCAAAAAAAAATCCATGATTAAATACATTTGGATTTTCTGTAACACAATAAAATGTGTTGCTTGATATAACTTTATAAAAAGACTAAAACAATGATTAATTTCAATGTTGCTTTATTAATAACCGGTGCAGTTGAAAGGACAAAAGGAAACATTAAAAAATGTGTAAGAATATCATTTGCATAATATATCATCAAATGTAAATATTAAAAGTGGTTTTAAAAAGTGAAATGATAAATTATGACACCACGCTCCGAAGGCCACTAGTGTAGATTAGTTAACAGTTTCTAAAGTAATCAACAAATGAACCTAAAATGGAAACACGTTGGTGTTATTTAGCAAACATACCACATTCATCGCCACATATATCCTGCTGAATGACACTGCTGTCATTTTCATTAAGCATCAAACAGAAGAGAATCAGCAATCAAGTCCATCGGACGCTTCAGTAGAACATGCCACTTCGTTATCAGTCACTACGTATTAGGGCGGTCGTTTGATGCCATATAACAGCTACAGCAGGTAAAATATAAAATGCAGTATTAGATAAAATGAATAAATAAATGTATGCTAAGAAAACTCTGGACTGTAAAAGGCACAAATCATCTATAGCAGTCTATGAGACTATGCACAATGCATACATGAAGGTCAAGGTCTTGCTTGGTCTGCGTTCATGACCAATGGTTTAAATAGAGAACAAAACATCTATCACAGCAAAAATGACAGTCCTCCCGATTTTCTCTTATGACATTAATACACAGGCATGTCTACAGTGTGACAAATGCTGAAATGTGTATGTTTGTACACTATTTATTCAAGTCTAAAAACATTAAACGACAAATATAACAGAATGAACAATATTCTTTCTGTTTTGAGGCATCGGTCTCTAAAAACAAAAACAAGCTCTGATGCCCAAAAATCCAATAGACTACTGATATATCCGAAGAATAGACCGATGTGGGAGCAATAATGACAACATTTAATATCAAATCAGAAGCCATTGAAATGGTAGTACTAATTACTTACTTAAAGAATCCTAATTCCATATAGAATCCTATTTTGAATCCTAATTCCATATAGAATCCTACTTAGAATCCTAATGACATATAGAATCCTAGTTTGAATCCTAATTACATATAGAATCCTAGTTTGAATCCTAATTATATATAGAATCCTAGTTAGAATCCTAATTATATATAGAATCCTAGTTAGAATCCTAATTATATATAGAATCCTAGTTAGAATTCTAATTCCATATTGAATCCTAGTTAGAATCCTAATTCCATATAGAATCCTAGTTAGAATCCTAATGACATATAGAATCCTAGTTTGAATCCTAATTACATATAGAATCCTAGTTAGAATCCTAATTACATATAGAATCCTAGTTAGAATCCTAATTACATATAGAATCTAGTATAGAAAATTGCCTGTGGCAATATACGTACGGGCAGATTAGGTTTTGGGCATTTAAGCAACACATCAACAATAATCACATGGGCGTGTGTTTTTAGAAAACACCAGGTCAAATTCACTGAGCACCAAACAAACGATAACTAAAGTAAAACAGAGAAGGACTAAACTTAAGGTTTCGAACAAAAACACTTTTTCAGTTCTGAACATGTCACTATGGTGTGCACTAAAGAATACAACTCATAACAGTTTATGACTTTGACATCTGGACACACAAGAATCTCAACGCAACTTTCAGCTTGCACGTCTTAGCAGTTTACACAGTATCTTTTAAAAATGTTTAATAATGATTTTTGGTTCTACTCACATGAACACAAAGTTGAGTACACATTAGTAAACTGTCTTGAATGTCTTAAATGAAAATTTTAAATGTGTTTTTTCCGAATTCCATTGTCACTATCCTAATTCTAAAGTCAGGCATATACACAACTTCATAATGACAATCCAATGTACACATAAAACCAATCAAACGGCTTCAATCGAACTCATTCGTTTCTAAAAAACCTTTAGAATGAAGTGTGAAAAGCTTACACACATACCTCAGAAACGTCTTGGAAGACACAATTAATCATTAAAATATAAAAGGTGCCTATAAGATAAATGCATGTTGATAAAAGTCGACAGGGGATATATATATATATATATATATCATGCCAAATGTGTCTGGAATTCAAAGTCGATGAAATAGGGTGAAGTGATTTGTTATGAGATTATATTAATTGAAATCAAATTCAATAATCTTTAATATTACGAACGTTTTATCCAAAATATAATTTGATGCAGTTGTAGGAAGTAATGGTTAACCATCACTACACAAAAGCCTGCATAATTAATTGACACATCTGAGTGCTGTTCTAGGACTGGCTGTGATTACACTATACAGTCATATCGCATCAGCAAATCTGTGTATGGGGCCAACATATTTTGGTTTTATAGCATGTTTACAAATTTTACTTATTCAAATTTTGTACGGGGCAGAATCAAATGCAGAGAATTGTCTTGTACTCCAATAAGGGCTGTGATGATATCAGATTAACGATAATAACAATATTATTGCAATATCTATAGAAATCTAAATAACTGAAAAAAAATAATGCTACCAGTCAAGTTCATCTATACAAAATAAAAGGTCTAGATTGTAGTCCATCCTATCCCAATTAGAAACCAGTCATTTTCATAGACATGGAATGTTAGGACACAGAATGTCCATAGCAAAACTAATGTTTCCTCGTTTTGGGCTAAATGGTAGATTGCGAATGCTTGCGATTGCAAAAACATTATATTTTCATATAACTTCATCCGCACCGTCACAGAATATGTTTAAAATACAGCGCAATGACATATTGTTAAGACGTAATGTAAACTGTATTGCAGCAATTTAGTCAGTCCACGCCCTCATAATATACTTCCCATCATAACCTCACAATTAAGTGTTTAACCACATAGCTAGTTCAGATCATGTGCTGTGGGAGCTGGCAATCTGGTTGATCCATATTTGGACAGAAACAGAAATTATATTAAAGGTGCTGGATTTTTTACACAGTATTATCATATTTGAATTATCATCTTATCCATATTAATTGTTTAATATAATAATTATTGTCAGTACCGAAGTATCGCAACACCCCTAGTTCCAATGTGGAAATAACGAAACATTAGCAACGGTATTTCAGACAAGTGGTGTGTTTTTTGTATCAAAGACACAATGATCAAAGTGACACCCTAGTTTTACTTCCTAACTCAAGGTGTCATAGAATTATTAGTTCACAGAAAAGTAACAAATGAATTTACTAAAGCAGCCCGGTCAACCTTGGTTCCCTGTTTGTGTGAATGGTGCTCTTCTCTGGGTGCTTATCTCTGGGATGTCTCTTTTGTAGCCTCTGGGCTGTGTCTGTTGTAGCCTCTGGGCTGTGTCTGTTGCCTCTGGGCTGTGTCAGTTGTTGCCTCTGGGCTGTGTCTGTTGTTGCCACTGGGCTGTGTCTGTTGTTGCCACTGGGCTGTGTCTGTTGTTGCCTCTGGGCTGTGTCTGTTGTTGCCTCTGGGCTGTGTCTGTTGTTGCCACTGGGCTGTGTCTGTTGTTGCCACTGGGCTGTGTCTGTTGTTGCCTCTGGGCTGTGTCTGTTGTTGCCTCTGGGCTGTGTCTGTTGTTGCCTCTGGGCTGTGTCTGTTGCTGCCTCTGGGCTGTGTCTGTTGTTGCCACTGGGCTGTGTCTGTTGTTGCCACTGGGCTGTGTCTGTTGTTGCCTCTGGGCTGTGTCTGTTGTTGCCTCTGGGCTGTGTCTGTTGTTGCCTCTGGGCTGTGTCTGTTGTTGCTACTGGGCTGTTTCTGTTGTAGCCTCTGGGCTGTGTCTGTTGTTGCCTCTGGGCTGTGTCTGTTGTTGCCAGTGGGCCTCACACAGCTACAGACGGGGAGCGGAATGTCCCAGTACAGACATTTACAGCAAACAGAGCAGCTGATTTTAACCAAACGTAACCAAAACGAATGCTTAAAAGTGTCTCGCTATTCACACCATATTTTTCCTAATCTCTTGGTGTATATTTCTGAGTGTATTGCTGCGATGTTGGGAAAGTATTCAGTCCACAGGATATTCTGCAGTTGCATTCACTGTTCCGTTAAAAAAGTAGAACATCAATGTTACATTTCAAATTTCCCTGAAAATGCACTGATTTGCCTGCCAAGTTGACCAACGAAACATCATCGCGACAGTTATCATTACATTCCATCTATGTTCGATCTATGTTTAAACTTAAGATGAAACATTTCTCTTATTTTGGGATTCGGTGAATCAATGACTTAAGGAATTTATTTTAGATAGGAAATAAGCCTGACAGACTTCACAAAAACGGCACAGCATGAAATGACAGGTAACATTGTTTGCACACCTCTATATCGTGTACTGACAAAAAGAAAGTGTTTCTTCTCTGGCATGTCGTTCTTCGGGGCAACTCATACACACAGACACAATCGTCATGTATTCCACTGAACATATAAACAGGAGACTTTTGGTTCGAAGTGTTCTTCTCAACTGCCTGATAATGGGTGCGTCGTCATGCAAACCATGCAGAAATTCAACTGGATCCATATAAAAAATAAGTATTACAAAAATGGCATAGCATTTACAGGTGTCCATTCAAACGCACGCGTGTGTTTTCTTTTCCCTTAAACCTGAACGTTTTAGCGTCTACGACAAACGATTGCATGCGAAACATGCAGTGCAGTTTGCTTTGAGTGGATATATAGTCGCCGTAGGTTACTGTTATATTTGCACGTGTCAGCATTAAGTACGTTGTGATATGTGTTGCTGTACTGTGCACGGTCTGTATTCTATAGAAACACTTGTCTAGCTGTGTGTGTGTGTGTGTGTGTGTGTGGACACAGTCTTGAGAATGTGGCTATATCTCCCGACTATAGGATATAACGAGCGTCTGGTATCAGTGTCACTCACTGTGTCTTGACATCATGCTTACAGGGTGAACCAGAACTGGCATGTGTGTAAAAAAACAAAAACAAATTTCATCAGAAACAAACGGCCTACGTCGTGACATATTCTGACTGAACTTGCGGGCCAACGCCAATTCCAGTTATGTCATTTTAGCCCGAAGACCGCCGGGTTTTGTGAGGTGTGTTTGAAGGGCTTATAAGTGTAGAATTCCGATGACAGAAATCCGACGTGACTCAGGGGAGTGTGTTCCACACAGTCTCGGGGAAGCCCTCTCCAGTGGACGACAGGGGAAGCTGTCCCCCGCCCCCGCTGGGCGTGAAGGGGTCCGTGTCCGTGTCCGTCTCCCCCTCGGCCAGATGACGCCTGTCCCTTAACCCTCCCGAACCCCCGGATGTTCCCAAGTTGGGGTCCCCCAGGTCCTCGCGCTCCCCTGATATGCTGAAGCCGCTGGGCGAACGCTCCAGCTCCTCGTGGTCAACGGAGAGCATGGAGAGCGGAGACAGGTCCGCCGCCACACCCCGCCCCGTGGTCCTGCCCGGCCCCAGCGCCAGGCGCTCCGCGTGGGCTCCGTCGCGCTCGGTCGACCGGGTGTCCTGGAGGGAGCTAATCGGGAGCACGGTGGGCCTCTCTGTGTATGTGGGCATGGGGGCGTGGTGTGTTGGAGGGGCGTGGCCTGGCCCGGGGACTCCTCCCCCTCGCCTGGCTGTGGCCCCAGGCTCCTTGTAATAGCTGTAGTAAGGGGTGACCTTGCTTACAGGCACCTGGTAGGACATTTGGGGGCACGCCTCGGCGTAGTTGAAGAAGACCCGGCGGATCTCGGCGTAGCCGCCGCCACCGCCGCCGCCCGCCTTGCCCTCGGAGAGGCACAGCGGGTCGGCCGCCAGCGGGTCGAGGGGCTCTATGGTCATGTGGGCGGCGCCGGCGGAGTCCACCTGGAGATGCTCGACGTGCTGGATGTGCATGTCCACCAGGAAGTCCAGCTTCTTCTCCATGTCCTCGACCTGAGTACACATAACGGTTACTCCACTGTGATCAAACACTGTGTTACAAAACGCAGGATGCGCTCAACATTCTGTCTGTCTTTATCCACTTCCCAGCATTCCGATGTCATTTCGTTATTTTGTGTTGCGGAACTCGTTTTCTCATTTTAAAGGGAAAGGTGGAGTAATCACAGTAAACCGTAGACGATGGCCGATGACGCCATTGAAAATGTGCGCGTTCTTTACCTGTCTCTCCACTCTGACAAATCTACCCATCATGCTCTGGTCTATGTCAGCATCTGGCATGGACGCTTTAGCCAGATAGGACTCATGCCTGCAAAACACAACGAATACAATTTGACCAGAGCAATGCAACTCAGAATACAGCAGCCACACATGGTGTGCATTCATCAGGTAAACTGATGCTAGGGGTACATTATAACAAACAAGGGAGGGTTGTACGATGTCATGTGACTGTTTTTAAAGATAACAGTCAGACCTTGGTGACTGCTGCGTTGAAAAGGCAAAGGGTGTTGGTTGTTTGTTCTGGTTCTTCTTATGTTTCGGGGTCAGTGTGGAACCAGGGGTGAGTATCATGTCTATTCTGCAGAAATACACAAATAAAAGGATCAACGAATGAAGTACTGACTAATATATTACCACCCGTGTTGATGTTCAAAGCCAGGAATCATCACCACAAAGGAGCTCAACTGACTCATTATATCACATGAATATCACATGAATATCACATGAATATCACATGAATATCACATGAATATCACATGAATATCACATTGACATCACATGAATATCACATGAATATCACATGAATATCACATTGATATCACAAATTCTAAGTAAAACGCATGTGTGAGTAAGCTTTCCTATCTTACATTCTAGCTATACATGTAGTACGGTATATCCGTATATGCTAGCCATTTAGTCTATTGAAGAAACCAAGCTCTGCTTACCTTGTCTGGAGGTATTTTATTCTGCACAGCATGTCCAGGTGGCCAGCAGAGTACTGCTCAATCACATCCTTCACATCATAAGGCCTTAAAGTCTCCTTGAACTTCTTCTTGTTCAAAAGGAACCTCATGATCCTGTAGGATTGAAATAGACTGAATTTAAATCTGAAATTTTCCACTGAGAGAAATACTTATTCAAATGGTGTGTAAATGTAGCTGTTTTTAAAGGTTTAAAGAACAAGCGAAGAACTGGAACAGTCTGACTGCTGCCTCCAGTGCACATGTACTGCTGCCTCCAGTGCACATGTACTGCTGCCTCCAGTGCACATGTACTGCTGCCTCCAGTGCACATGTACTGCTGCCTCCAGTGCACATGTACTGCTGCCTCCAGTGCACATGTACTGCTGCCTCCAGTGCACATGTACTGCTGCCTCCAGTGCACATGTACTGCTGCCTCCAGTGCACATGTACTGCTGCCTCCAGTGCACATGTACTGCTGCCTCCAGTGCACATGTACTGCTGCCTCCAGTGCACATGTACTGCCTCCAGTGCACATGTACTGCTGCCTCCAGTGCACATGTACTGCTGCCTCCAGTGCACATGTACTGCTGCTGCTGCCTCCAGTGCACATGTACTGCTGCCTCCAGTGCACATGTACTGCTGCCTCCAGTGCACATGTACTGCTGCCTCCAGTGCACATGTACTGCTGCCTCCAGTGCACATGTACTGCTGCCTCCAGTGCACATGTACTGCTGCCTCCAGTGCACATGTACTGCTGCCTCCATCTATAATCAGATTTTACCACAACAAGGCAATCCTTTCTGCTGACGTAAACTCGACACCTTTCTCATGGTTCTTTGTTGCTAAACTCTTCCATCTGACAGTCAGAACCATGATCTCCTACAGAGCGTGCAATCCCATTGAGAAGCCCATTCACCCACAGATAATGATGTGGAAGGAAACAGACATTCACATGGTGCTTCGGTTGTGTTGATCACTCATCTCTCAGGCAGTCAGGCTGGATTAGGTTCCTACATGATGTCAAAGGTGTGACCTATAGATTTCAACACTGTTGAGTGTGTTTGTCCACAACTACACACACCAACACACACACATAACTCCCAACTCCTACACCTGATGGTGTTGGTTTCTGAATAAATCGCACTCAGTCATGAGTGTATATTTTCATCTAATATATTTCATTAGTAGTGTGGTGGGTAGAAACTAACCCAGTGCATCATCATTTTCTTCATCATCAATATCAACAATATTGTAATGTTGTTTGAAAAAAACCCGGGCGTCCCAAGAAGGTTTTGGGGGAGCCCAAATGGTCCATTACCTTCAGCTTTTGTTGCCTGGTTGAGGACCTTTTGCCTGGTTGATATGTCATGAAATAGCAAACAAAGCAACATTCTTCATCATCAATATCAACAATATTGTAATGTTGTTCACTTATGAAAACATAATAAGTGATTGCTTCTGTGTTTTTCTATATGAGCCATTTCAATTTAGGTCCATTACCTTCAGCTTTTGGAACATTACACCAACTAACATGCCTGGTTGAATATTAACATTTGGACCTTCACACCAACTAACATGCCTGGTTGAATATTAACATTTGGACCTTCACACCAACTTACATGCCTGGATGAATATTATCAGCTTTTGACTCCTTTTTTACCTGACTGCCCTGATGACCAGCTTCAGCGTGGGGATCATTTCTTCCAGGAGGATGTCTGCAGGAAAGCCTCTCTCCTCTGGGTCCTGCAGGGCTCCAGCGTCTGTGTGAACAGATACAGGGCCTACTTATAGTGCCTCTGGAAAGTATTCACACCCATTTACTTTACATACATGCTGCTGTGTTCATTCATTACTGATCAGATGTTTTCCCATCTACCTACACACAGTACCCCATGATAACATAAATTATGTTCTACAAATTTGTTCCAATTTATTGAAAATCAGAATCTAACGCACATATATTTTTAGACCTTTATTTAAATAAAATTGCTGGCAGTTATCCAGGCATCGAGTCTGTCTGGGTCTCTCCACAAATGTCCAATTGGGTTTAAGTCCAGACTTGGACTGAACCACACAAGTGATTCACAGACTCCGGCACTGACTTAGCTGGGTGATTTGGGTCGATTGTTCCGCTGAAAGCTGAATCCTCACCCCAATCTGAGATCCTGAGGGCTTTGGATCGAAGCTTCTTCAGGGACCTCTTTGTATTTTGCTATGTTCATCCTTACAGTCCCAGATATTGTTCTGCTCCCGCCACCGTGCTTCACTTAGGAGATGGTGTTAGCCAGGTGATGGAGTACTACATTGGTTTTGACAGATGTAGTATGTGCATTGACTTGGCATTGGGGCCTTTTTGGTGCCATCAGATCAGAGAGTGTATTTCCTCATGATGGCAACCGTCCTTCAGACTGCATGTCAGGTACCTTTCACTAAGGATTGGCCTCCGTCAAATGACGCTGCCATGAAGGCCTGATTGATGGAGTGCTGTAGACAGGGACGCTTGTCCTCCTGGCAGGGTCCTTCATCTCTCAGATGAACTCTGAAGCACTATTAGAGTGGCTATTGGGTTTTTGGATCAACTCCCTGAGTCGGTCCTTCTTTTCCGGTTACACAGTTTTGCTGGACGGCTAGCTCAACATAAACTGTGAATCCAAACAATTTCACAATGACGGTGTTCCTGTGTACTTTGATTGCTATAGCTTTTGTCTCCAGATCTATGTCTTGAGTTCTTCTAGAGTTCCTGGGACTTCATGGCTTGTTTTTGTTATGTGCAATGAAGTGCGGGATATAGGACTCAGTGTGTGTCTTTCAAAATCATGTACAATCAACTGTAATCACAGGTGAACTGCCACCAATGTATATAAACTCCTCAAGGTAAGATCAGTGGGCCATTGATGAATCTGAGCTCATCTGAATGTCATGGCAAACACATTTGACCACACCTTCTGTTTGACCACACCTTCTGTTTGACCACACCATCCGTTAGACCACATCATCAGTTTGACCCTAACAACTTAAATATTTATGAAATGGGATTTTGGTGACATAATCAGAACAAAGAACCCATAGTAGAACCAGGTATTATCAGGGTTTTTCTTGCCTGAAACCATATTGATCTCAACCCATAACGGGTTTACCTTCAGAGCCTTGGCGGATGGCGTAGGCCTTCATCCTGAAACCCTATTGATCTCAACCCATAGTGGATTTACCTTCAGAGCCTTGGCGGATGGCGTAGGCCTTCATCCTGAAACCATATGTATCTAAACCCAGAGTGGGTTTACCTTCAGAGCCTTGGCGGATGGCGTAGGCCTTCATCCTAAAGGCTGTGCGGAAGCGTTCCCGGTTACTGAAGCCTCCCAGCTTGGGCTCCTTGGAAGGACTCTCCTCAATGGAGTCCTGGTTCACGGGCATGAGCACACGACCGCGGACCGTGGAGGACTGCCGGGAATTAGGCATGCGGCAGCGCTCGAGCAAACTCAACTTCTGACTACAGACAGAGAGAAAGAGAGGGGGGTGGTCAGACAGTAAAATAAAGGTTTCACTATCAGTCAGAATGCATCAGGATGAATACATTAGAATAGTGGGCGATGACAATATGTCCAAATGTGCCGGAAGTATTATGGAACAGTGGTCAAACTTGGACTGTATTAGCAGATGGGTACGGCATTGGTTTAATAAGCCGAGTCAAGCAACAAATAATCTCCAACACCGTCCTAGTGTCTCGTGCTCGCAAACACCATGTTCCGACATTGTCGTAGTACAGCTGATCGGACAGCAGAGATGGATAGATATCACACTGACTCTGTGCAAGACAGTTACTGTCAATCAAATCTGCTCATTGTGAGAGAAGTGTGTTACTTTAGCTGCCAGCCAGCTAATTGAAAGAATGTTGAATTTAGTGTCGCAGAACTATACTCAAATGTTTAGTGCCGTCTAGTCGGCACTAAAATACAACGATCCGGCATTTCATGCATTTGGTGTTTTGTTTGTTTCTACGGTAATATCCGTATTTTTGCTTTGTGTTTGAAATGGCTGGTTCCGGCTAGACTGGATGTGTTCACCTAGATAACCAAACGTCCCAAACACAACCTAATTTGGAGCCACAACATACAGTAAAGACAAAAACAAAATCTCCCCAGGAGGTCACTCTCATAGATTAAAATGCTCAGTCCCCAAGAGACCAACTTCAAATGGTTGTTTTGCCAGGCACATACGGCATATACGCCCTAAAAGACACCAGCACCATGGCAAAAAAACCCAGCTGACCTGGTTTACATTTTGTTTGTCAACTGAACGTTCTGCTCGGACACTTCAAACAATATGGAGACATTTTCAAATGCAACACGCTGCCTGAACGTTACAACGCTTCAGTAAGCAAGAAATCAGTAAGAAATCCTTTGTCGTGAGCCACGTTAGCAATTTTTGGCAGTGAAGAGCGCTCCCGCTGTAAAACAAGACTCCTGTGCCTTAGAGAGTAACCAGAGCCGACAACAGCAAAACAAGGCCTCTGCAATGCTCAGGCATTCTAGCGACTTTGCTCCCACAGCAGAGACACAATATGCTTCTCTATTTGCCTCGAGCAGAAAGGGACGGCAGATTATGGCGCTGAGAGGCCAGAGAATAGGACGCTTTTGTAGGCAGAGAACCCGCCTTTCTGACTCCTCCCCCCCGGACAGAATAAAGGACAGAAAATTGGTCGTGATTATCTTCCGGTGGCAACAAACGACGCAGCTCACAAAAAGCGCTACGGCTACAATCCCGACAACTCTGCCTTGGAAGCGACGCGAACAACAGGCCCCTTATATGATGTCATTTCCAGAGCAATAAGATAATGTATTTTCTATGTTGCAAAACGCTGAGATGGCCTCGCGAATAAGGGAGATAGCCTCTCCGTTTGGTTTATCACACGTCAGTTAGGCATCATGGTTACTGCTGTTTCTGGATTGAGAGCCACCCGATATTTTAGCCAAGAGCGCTAACGTCAGACCGCTAATTTCCCACCCCGAGATAGTATTTATGCACTCTGAAAATCTCTCCTCCACATCTCTACCCCGTCGTCTTTCTCACCCGTTTCTCTACATCTCCCTTCCATTACTTGTTCTACCTCCCTGTCTAAGGACTTGGCAGGGAGGCCTGGGCCCGTCTTTGGGGCGATTGCCAAGTAGCATTTAGGGGCAGTAATTCAACCCTGAGTGGTGAACATGGATTAGCAGAGAAAGGGGGCAGTGAGGCCAGGTCATAGGAGCGTAAAGCACACTCGTCTAGTGTGGTAAACAGGGACCACAATAATTGGGTCCTAATAACAAGTCATTTTTGTACACTTGCTCACTTCCTACTAGAAAAGCATTGCATTTAAGCCACTGCCTATATGGAATGTCCATTTCCAACATAATGTTTTTAGATATCAGCAAAAAGGAAATAGAAATAGGCAAATCAGTAATCTAGGAGAGACATTTATTTTACTTTACCACTTTCCATATGATATAACAGTCATTCAGACTTAAAATATAACTAATGAACTAATTAATAGATATCTGAAAATAATATGCGTCTGAGAGAATGTAATTCTTTAAAAAATATATGTATTTATCGAACAACGGACACTATTTGATAAAGTGGTATTCTGAGACCCTGTTAGTTTTTTGAGATCAATGAACAAAAGTTATTGCCAATGCAGTTTTATAAGCATGTGTGTATATGTGTGTGACTACCGAATTCAAGATGAATCAGTAGTAAACATGAGACAATATGGACAGTACAGTACCTTGCTATGCCCTCCAAAGTATCCTTCCTTTGAAAAAAAAGATAAGAATGAAAAATGAGCACACTTTGAAAAACAGCAAAGACACAGTATTTGTGACAGTTAGCACAGTGGATACAGACTTTCCCTTCTGCCTCACATATCTCATCACCTCTATCGTTGTCCTGCACTAGAGGATACATGTTAAACAACGTGGCTTGTCTTTATCGACATAAGAAGGACTGTATGAAAACTATCGACACATCCCTGTCATTTTTAAGAATTACAGTGGATGTGAAAAGTCTACACACCCCTGGTTTAATGCCAGGTTTTTGTGACGTCAAAAAAAAAATGACAAAGATAAATCATGTCGGAACTTTTCCCGCCTTTACTGTGGCCTATAATGTGAACAATTCAACTGAAAAACAAAAAACAAAAATCTTTGACGGGGGAAAAATATTGATCGGCAATATTTGCCCACTCTTCTTTGCAAAAACACTCCAAATCTGTCAGATTGCGAGGACATCTCCTGGGCACAACCCTCTTCAGATCATCCACAGATGTTCAATTGGATTCAGGTCTGGGCTCTGGCTGGGCCATTCCAAAACATAAATCATCTTCTGGTAAAGCCATGCTTTTGTAGATTTGGATGTGTGCTTTGGGTCGTTGTCGTGCAGAAACGTGAACTTCCTATTCAGCTTTGAACAAGAAACCTGAAGGTTTTGTGCCACAATTGCCTGGTATTTGGAACTGTTCGTAATACCCTACACCCTGACTAAGGCACCGGGTTCCAGCTGAGAAAAAAACCCAGTCCGAAAGCATAATACTGCCACCACCATGCTTCTCTATGGTGTTCTTTGGATGAGGTGAATACCTTTCGGATTTATGGCCAAAAAGTTCAACTTTGGTTTCATCAGACCAAAACACATTTTCCCACATGCTTTTGGGAGACATGATGTTTGTTTTTGCAAACTTCAGCCGGGCTTGGATGTTTTTCTTTGTAAGAAAAGGCTTCCATCTTTCCACCCTACCCCATAGCCCATATATATGAAGAATACAGGAGATTTAGCACACAGCCAGTAGTTGCCAGAAAGTTGCCAGAAATTCCTGCAGCTCCTTTAATGTTGCTGTTGGCCTCTTGGAAGCCTCCCTGACCAGTTTTCTTCTCGTCTTTTCATCAATTTTGGAGGGACGTCCAGTTCTTGGTAATGTCTCTGTTTCTCCAATTGATGATGACTTTCTTCACTATGTTAGATGGTATATTTTATGCTTTGGAAATTATTTTGTATCCTTCCCCTGACTGATAACTTTCCACAATGAGATCCCTCTGATGCTTTGGAAGCTCACTTGTTCACGTCTCATTTTTTAACATCTCAAAAACCTGGCATTATAAAAAGCCTGGGTGTGGCGATTTTCTATATCCACTGTGTGCCAGAGGGGGTTTGGTACAGTTAACTCAGAAATCAGTGGCAGCTAACCAAATCATTAAGCAAAATTTGACTTTTATTTCATTAATTTTAAGGGACTTTTATTTCATATTGCCACATTTATTTATTTATTTATTTTATTTATTTATTATTACACAAATAATGAAAAATACCACCAATCCCTGAAATGTCTGACTTCAATTCAACAGTACACAGTATATCCCCTGATATACACATGCCCAAATGCAGTTTCATCCAATCAGCATCTAGGATCCAATAGGATCACTTAACCAGTGTTAGCTAGGGAGTATTTGTGTAACATTAGTGTTTATAATATGAACTCGTCCACATGAGTCTGTTAACATTACCTCAGATTCTTATTCAATCACAGGAATTCATTTTAGTTTCTCTTTCGTGTAAGGATAAAAACAGACATTTCACTCGAAGCATAATTTCATAAAAGAAGACAGACTGACATTCAAAATATGACCAGATGACATCTGTGTTACCTCACAGAATTCTAGTCTGTTTGGTTGCCGGAATCCAGTTTTCTGTGGATACCAATGTCTCCAATTCAGGCTAATGTAAGTCATGCAAACTAAAAAATGAAACAAATAAAGTTGAACGAGTCATTTGGTCGCGATACAAACTCACAAATGAATTGATGAATAAATAAGAAAGTCACACAGGGAGTGGACAGTGACATTGTGACCATGAGACACGTATCAAAGAATAATCCCAGCATGCCACAGACGATACATGGGAGCATTTTCCTACATCGGAAATGTAATTTAGTACGTGCCTGAAACATGGTAATGAGATGACCGTTTCGTAGAATCTCCAAGTGGAAATAAGATCATCCCTGATTGGATTGGTGGCGTAGTATCGCCAGGCAGACTGCGCAGAAAAGAATACATATTTTGTATGGAAAGAGACCTTACAAGATTCTTCTTATTCGTGTGTGAATAAAAAAAGTCAATACATTATCACCCCAATGACTTTATAGTGGGACATATAATGCCAGAAGCCCACAGGTTTCTGTCCTGGATCCAGTGACATCTTTTTATTCACTGCGACAGACCTTAACCTTCTAGCGTCTTCCCAGCCAGGACACATGACTCTTTGGTAGATGTGCGAAGATGTGTTTGTGTTTCAGGTTGATCCGAGAAATAGCCCTAAAGACTATTCTGAAACATGCATGTTTTGACTATGTTTTTATTCTTTAAAACGTTCAGAGAATGCGTATGGCAATACTGCACACCGTTGAACTAAGCTGAGTGTAGAGGTGCCGTGTGCAAACTCCTTCCATATGATTTGTTTTACAAACAGGTATGAAGTGGAGACAGCAGGGAAGCATATAGAGGATTGGAGGGAGGTGCTTGGATTGGGGAATTGCATATGTGTCAGTGCCTATGGAGGGAGTCCAGTCTGGCCTATCACAAGTGTATCTATGTATATGTATCTATGTATATGTGTATATGTATCTATGTGTATGTATCTATGTATATGTATCTATGTATATGTATCTATGTATATGTATCTATGTATATGTGTATATGTATCTATGTGTATGTATCTATGTATATGTATCTATGTATATGTATCTGTGTATATGTATCTATGTGTATGTATCTATGTATATGTATCTATGTATATGTATCTGTGTATATGTATCTATGTGTATGTATCTATGTATATGTATCTATGTATATGTATCTATGTATATGTATCTATGTATATGTATCTATGTATATGTATCTATGTATATGTATCTATGTATATGTATCTATGTATATGTATCTATGTATATGTATCTATGTATATGTATCTATGTATATGTATCTATGTATATGTATCTGTGTATATGTATCTGTATCTATGTATCTATGTATGTATCTATGTATATGTATCTATGTATATGTATCTATGTATATGTATCTGTGTATATGTATCTATGTATATGTATCTATGTATATGTATCTATGTATATGTATCTATGTATATTTATCTATTTATCTATGTATATGTATATGTGTATATGTATCTATGTATATGTATCTATGTATATGTATCTATGTATATTTATCTATGTATCTATGTATATGTATATGTGTATATGTATCTATGTATATGTATCTATGTATATGTATCTATGTATATTTATCTATGTATCTATGTATATGTATCTGTGTATATGTATCTATGTATATGTATCTATGTATATGTATCTGTGTATATGTATCTATGTATATGTATCTATGTATATGTATCTATGTATATGTATCTATGTATATGTATCTATGTATCTATGTATATGTATATGTGTATATGTATCTATGTATATGTATCTATGTATATGTATCTATGTATATGTATCTATGTATATGTATCTATGTATATGTATCTGTGTATATGTATCTATGTATATGTATCTATGTATATGTATCTGTGTATATGTATCTATGTATATGTATCTATGTATATGTATCTATGTATATTTATCTATGTATCTATGTATATGTATATGTGTATATGTATCTATGTATATGTATCTGTGTATATGTATCTGTGTATATGTATCTATGTATATGTATCTATGTATATGTATCTATGTATATGTATCTATGTATATTTATCTATGTATCTATGTATATGTATCTGTGTATATGTATCTATGTATATGTATCTGTGTATATGTATCTGTGTATATGTATCTATGTATATGTATCTATGTATATGTATCTATGTATATGTATCTGTGTATATGTATCTATGTATATGTATCTATGTATATGTATCTATGTATATGTATCTATGTATATGTATCTATGTATATGTATCTATGTATATGTATCTATGTATATGTATCTATGTATATGTATCTATGTATATGTATCTGTGTATATGTATCTATGTATATGTATCTATGTATATGTATCTATGTATATGTATCTATCTATGTATATGTATCTATGTATATGTATCTATGTATATTTATCTATGTATCTATGTATATGTATATGTGTATATGTATCTATGTATATGTATCTGTGTATATGTATCTGTGTATATGTATCTATGTATATGTATCTATGTATATGTATCTATGTATATGTATATGTGTATATGTATCTATGTATATGTATCTATGTATATGTATCTATGTATATGTATCTATGTATATGTATCTATGTATATGTATCTATGTATATGTATATGTGTATATGTATCTATGTATATGTATCTATGTATATGTATCTATGTATATGTATCTGTGTATATGTATCTGTGTATATGTATCTATGTATATGTATCTATGTATATGTATCTATGTATATGTATATGTATATGTATATGTATCTATGTATATGTATCTATGTATATGTATATGTATATGTATCTATGTATATGTATCTATGTATATGTATCTATGTATATGTATCTATGTATATGTATCTGTGTATATGTATCTATGTATATGTATCTATGTATATGTATCTATGTATATGTATCTATGTATATGTATCTATGTATATGTATCTATGTATATGTATATATGTATCTATGTATATGTATCTATGTATATGTATCTATGCATATGTATCTATGTATATGTATCTATGTATATGTATCTGTGTATATGTATCTGTGTATATGTATATGTGTATATGTATCTATGTATATGTATCTATGTATATGTATCTGTGTATATGTATCTGTGTATATGTATATGTGTATATGTATCTATGTATATGTATCTATGTATATGTGTCTGTGTATATGTATCTATGTATATGTATCTATGTATATGTATCTATGTATATGTATCTATGTATATGTATCTATGTATATGTATCTATGTATATGTATCTATGTATATGTATCTGTGTATATGTATCTGTGTATATGTATATGTGTATATGTATCTGTGTATATGTATCTGTGTATATGTATCTATGTATATGTATCTATGTATATGTATCTATGTATATGTATATGTGTATATGTATCTATGTATATGTATCTATGTATATGTATCTATGTATATGTATCTATGTATATGTATCTATGTATATGAATCTATGTATATGTATCTATGTATATGTATCTATGTATATGTATCTATGTATATGTATCTATGTATATGAATCTATGTATATGTATCTATGTATATGTATCTGTGTATATGTATCTATGTATATGTATCTATGTATATGTATCTATATATATGTATCTGTGTATATGTATCTGTGTATATGTATCTGTGTATATGTATCTATGTATATGTATCTATGTATATGTATCTATGTATATGTATCTATGTATATGTATCTATGTATATGTGTATATGTATCTATGTATATGTATCTATGTATATGTATCTATGTATATGTATCTATGTATATGTATCTATGTATATGTATCTATGTATATGTATCTGTGTATATGTATATGTGTATATGTATCTATGTATATGTATCTATGTATATGTATCTATGTATATGTATCTATGTATATGAATCTATGTATATGTATCTATGTATATGTATCTGTGTATATGTATCTATGTATATGTATCTATGTATATGAATCTATGTATATGTATCTATGTATATGTATCTGTGTATATGTATCTGTGTATATGTATCTATGTATATGTATCTGTGTATATGTATCTATGTATATGTATCTATGTATATGTATCCATGTACATGTATCTATGTGTATGTATCTATGTATATGTATCTATGTATATGTATCTATGTATATGTGTATATGTATCTATGTATATGTATCTATGTATATGTATCTATGTATATGTATCTATGTGTATGTATCTATGTATATGTATCTATGTATATGTGTATGTATCTATGTATATGTATCTATGTATATGTATCTATGTATATGTGTATATGTATCTATGTATATGTATCTATGTATATGTGTATATGTATCTATGTATATGTATCTATGTATATGTATCTATGTGTATGTATCTATGTATATGTATCTATGTATATGTATCTATGTATCTATGTGTATGTATCTATGTGTATGTATCTATGTATATGTATCTATGTATATGTATCTATGTATATGTATCTATGTGTATGTATCTATGTATATGTATCTATGTATATGTATCTATGTATATGTGTATATGTATCTATGTATATGTATCTATGTATATGTATCTATGTATATGTATCTATGTGTATGTATCTATGTATATGTATCTATGTATATGTGTATGTATCTATGTATATGTATCTATGTATATGTATCTATGTATATGTGTATATGTATCTATGTATATGTATCTATGTATATGTATCTATGTGTATGTATCTATGTATATGTATCTAGACAGAGAGCGATTACCCAAATAATGTAGTGTTTTTGGAGATGATAATCTGTAAACCCTGTAAACTCATTGCTATGGGGATTTAACTTGTGCCAGTTAAAACTGAGGTGAATAAAGTAGATAACGGCACACAACATATTATTGTATATCTAGAGAGACGTTACAATATATAAACATTGGTTTTCTGTCATGGAGCTGTATTAACATGCAGTATAGCCAACACATTAGGGAGCTTTTACATGTGAACATCTGACTGTTATTCTGCCTGTAAAGTCTCACCTGAATGAGGCCAGCTGCTGGATGTCTGCGCTTCTCAAAGTGCTTCTGCCTGTGCTGCTCCTGGACCTTTAAAGCCAACCCTGAGCCAAGGATGCCCTGGTGGGAAAGAAACAGCCAACATGGAACTGCAGATACCCGCTGAGAAGTTTATGATTTAAGTAGATGAATATTGTTTGAGGAACACTTTCCAAAACACGTTGTGTGTATCCAGAAAACAACTACAAATGATTCGACGAAAGAGCGATTCACGAAATTGAAATCCATTCGACTCACAGCAGGCAAAGCGAAGAAGGACACTCCGATGAGAGCAAAGGTGCCCGCTAACAGCCTACCAGCCCACGTCTTTGGGGTTTTGTCCCCATACCCAATGGTGGTCAAGGTGATCTACAATCGAATGGGAAGCAAAGGGAAGCAACCCGTTGCAAAATAACCACAAGGCAAGCAAGCACACATGGAATTATGCTCTGTAGGAAACCACCATCCTCAGATCCAACTGGAAGTTACATACCAGGCCCCACCACAGAGCGTCAGCGTAGGTGTCAAAGTCCTGGGGTTTAGGCTTTACATTTGGCATATCAGGGTCCGACGCCTCCATGGTCACATCGTCCTTCTCCACCAGGTACACCAAGAATGAGGCCAGGATGAGAGACAGGAAGCCGATGTACCAGGCAGTGATCAGCTCCTGCGGGTTATCCCACAGAAACTTGGTGAGGGTTCTGAGATGTATTCAGGTATTCAGGTGGTGGAAACGTAGTGAGGTTCTGAGATGTATTCAGGTGGTGGAAACATAGTGAGGTTCTGAGATGTATTTAGGTATTCAGGTGGTGGAAACCTAGTGAGGTTCTGAGATGTATTCAGGTGGTGGAAACATAGTGAGGTTCTGAGATGTATTTAGGTATTCAGGTGGTGGTAACATAGTGAGGTTCTGAGATGTATTCAGGTATTCAGGCGGTGGAAACATAGTGAGGTTCTGAGATGTATTCAGGTATTCAGGCTGTGGAAACCTAGTGAGGTTCTGAGATGTATTTAGGTATTCAGGTGGTGGAAACATAGTGAGGTTCTGAGATGTATTCAGGTATTCAGGCGGTGGAAACATAGTGAGGTTCTGAGATGTATTCAGGTGGTGGAAACATAGTGAGGTTCTGAGATGTATTCAGGTATTCAGGTGGTGGAAACATAGTGAGGTTCTGAGATGTATTCAGGTATTCAGGTGGTGGAAACCTAGTGAGATTCTGAGATGTATTTAGGTATTCAGGTGGTGGAAACCTAGTGAGGTTCTGAGATGTATTTAGGTATTCAGGTGGTGGAAACATAGTGAGGTTCTGAGATGTATTTAGGTATTCAGGTGGTGGAAACATAGTGAGGTTCTGAGATGTATTCAGGGTGTACATTAGGCCCAAATCATAATGGATCTGTGTTTTTTAGGGCATTTTGCTATAGGGGTAAGATGCCTCCTCTAGGGATGATTATGCCATTTTATTAACACTAGGTGCGTTTCAAAACAATACACTTAAATACACGTTTTTTGCTGCGGAAACTAGGCTAGCCAGGGGCTAAATTACAGCTAGAAACAGATAATCTTTCCAAAATATATAACATTTACTCAAAAAACATATCATACAATTTTCCAAAACTCAGAATTGCCGAAGCCAACACTCAATCCAGTATCTGACTATGTTTCTGCGGGACTCGACTCGCCCGTAGCAGAATGACCGGTATATGACGACATCCTACCTTACTGTGTGCGTATATGGCCGAGCCCAGGAGCTTCCAGGTGCCTCCACGGCGGTCCATGCGGAGCATGCGCAGGATCTGCAGGAAGCGCAGACTGCGTAGCGACGTCGCCAGCACGTTGCCTTGGTTGCGCACGGCAACCACCGGAACCGATGCAATCAGCACAAATATATCTGCCAAGAAAACAAATTGGCAAAACGAAGTAGTTTGGTCGAACCTTTCAGGATCTTCACAATCCTTAATAGCATCCTTAATAGCATCCTAGCAGTCAGGTCACTCTGACCAGATGGGGTGTTAAGGATCATTATCTGCCTGGACCACCTGCTTTCACTATTGGTGTCCGTCAAGGCTCAGTCCTCTCACTCAGCTCAGTTTAAGGCTCAGTCCTCTCACTCAGCTCAGTTTAAGGCTCAGTCCTCTCACTCAGCTCAGTTTAAGGCTCAGTCCTCTCACTCAGCTCAGTTTAAGGCTCAGTCCTCTCACTCAGCTCAGTTTAAGGCTCAGTCCTCTCACTCAGCTCAGTTTAAGGCTCAGTCCTCTCACTCAGCTCAGTTTAAGGCTCAGTCCTCTCACTCAGCTCAGTTTAAGGCTCAGTCCTCTCACTCAGCTCAGTTTAAGGCTCAGTCCTCTCACTCAGCTCAGTTTAAAAGGTCAGACTTTATACCAAGCGATGTATTAAAAAAGACATTTGTATTTTGGTCAAATAGTCTTTTGCTTCCAGTTAGGGGAATCAAAGACCTTGTATTAAATAATTGGTTACTTTTATAAAGAATGTTAATGTTAATTAGGGGCCTTTATACACATATTAAATGTCTCTATTCAATACCTTACACCATTTGCTGACATTTTAAAGCAACCACCACAGGTCCGTATCCAGGCCCTCGTCCTCACCCACCCTTTCTTTGCAAATGTGCTGGCTATCGTTTGGGATATGTGGTCCTCACAACAGGCTCTTTAACGATCAACGTAAGTCACTTTGGAATTGCAAAAGTAGCTCAAATTTAAACTTAAAATAAATAAAGAAACAAGAGCAGCAAAGACTAATTAGAATGATGCCCTTTGCAAAAAGATTACCAACGGAACAGGGGGTACCTCGATTTCTTTTGATAAAATTGTCTGTGCACTGGAAGGAACAAAGCAATTGTGATCTTCCTCCATCATACCTAAAATACACAGCGGCTTTCGGGCAAATTTCAGTCGCCCTCTCCATCCTTTGTATCTGCAGCAGCAGCCCGCTGACCATATTCTGAGCCCGAACTCTGTTCCAAAGACAAATATGGTGGATGTTTCCTGAAAGAGTAAAAGAAGACAGATAGTTTATCCAGTTCAGAAAAGTTTAATTGTCAAATTCAAGCAGTTATTTGAAACCGAGTTGGATTTTTTTCATATTTTATTGTGTTACAACCAAGTGGCAACCTTCCGGTCTCTCTCCTGAAACCAATAAGGAAGTGAGTTCAACTGCAATTCATTGACTGGCCGCTTGAGGGTGGCTGCAGAAGTGAGTCAAATCTGTATCTCCCACATGTTAAAATGATCAACTTTACAGCAGAAAAAAACATGTTTACAGTCTGGTTCTCTATTTGGATTTGGTTTATACAGCTAATTTTGCCCTTCATAACAACTGTGAGGGGGGTGAATTTTTTTATAACTCATCCGTTTAGTTGATTAATATTTAAAGTTCTGCATAATTAAGGGTGTGTCCAGCGGATTCCCGCATTACCGGATGCCTGCATTTTCATAAATAGCGTAACATTTATTAACACTGACTATATTTGGAAGTATTTTTTGACATGTCCTCAAAGATATGTTTAGGAAATTAGCCTGTTATTACTCAGTAAACAGCATCCAGGCTCCTCAGCTCCATCCACGTACCGCCTCTTTGACCATTTTCGTTTATCCGGGAGTGACGTGCTGCCAAGATGACGACGGTCGGCTACGCCCACTTTAGGCTTCAAAAACGGTCTTCAGAACCCTACGGGTGACGTCACGGATACTACGTCCATATCTTTATACAGTCTATGGTTACAACAATTTAATTTAACTCAGCTTTTGCAAATGAACAAAAAGTCAATCATTAAAATGTATAAATTGTTCCAAATTATCTTGAATAATATCCGCTCCCTTTCAGTCATAAGTCAATTTGGTTAAGTCTCTACCTGCTATGCACATCTGGACACAGAAATGTTCACTATTCTTTGTAAAATTGCTCCGGCTCCGTCAAATTGGTCGTGTGGAAGATGATTTTTTTTCTCGTCCGATTACTCGAATTTGGTAAAAATCCTGTTGTACACAGGTTCTCAGTTTGCCATTCTCTCTGGAGTTTGCTGTGCTTTGGGGGATGTTCAATGTCACTTTTTCTCCTACCGCTGATTGGTTCTTTGAATAATCTCGTACCCCTGATTGGTTCTTTGAATAACCTCCTACCAATGATTGGTGCTTTGTATAATCTCCTACCAATGATTGGTGCTTTGAATTATCTCCTACCCTTGATAGGTTCCTTGAATAATCTTCTGATTGGTTCTTTGAATAATCTCCTACCCCTAATTGGTTCCTTGAATAATCTTCTGATTGGTTCTTTGAATAATCTCCTACCCCTGATTGGTTCTTTGAATAATCTCCTACCCCTAATTGGTTCCTTGAATAATCTTCTGATTGGTTATTTGAATAACCTCCTACCCCTGATTGGGGCTGTGTTTCAGGGTTTGGACAAGGTACCTTAACTCCAGTGTGTGCGAGAGTGTGCTACAGGATACAAAGACATTCTTTGACAATTGGGTGGATCCAACTTGGTGGAGAAGTCACTGATGTTGGATGAGAAAGCCTGGCTCGTAATAGCTGTAACAATTAATTCCAAAGATGTTCAATAGGGTTGAGGTCAGGGCTCTGTGCCAAGTGCAAAAAATACATGTTTTTATTGGTTGGTGTGGAGCAACTTAAGTGGACAGCAGCGAGCCCTGACCTCAACCCTATTGAACATCTTTGGAATTAATTGGAACAACCATTACGAGCCAGGCCTTCTCATCCAACATCAGTGCCTGACCTCACTTATGCTTTGTTGGGCGACAGACTTCCTACAGAGACTCCAAAACCTTGTGGAAAGCCCTCCCAGAACAGTGCCAGCTGTTTTAGCTGCAAAGTGGGAGTGAGTGGGTAGGGGGGCAACTCCATTGGGGCGGCAAGGTGGGAATAGGGCTTGGTTCTGGAAGGTCCCTGGTTCTAATCCCCCACACCATCAAGGTGAAAAACCTTGTTGTTCTGTCCTTGAGCAAAACAGCTAACCCTAAAATGCTCCCCGCGCGCCGTTGACGTGGAAGTCAAATCAGGTAACTGGTTAGGGCTGCCCCCTGCACCTCAGGGTTGGGTAAAATGCAGAGGACACATTTTCAGTTGAAAGCATTAAGTTGTGCAACTGACAAGATATATTCCTATTCAACAAATAGGAAGATGTCCAACATGTTGTAATGCTTTGGTGACCACAAAATGTAATGAATTTACAATAATTTCCAGATAAAATCTTTCACTAATGGACTTCGGTGCGTTGATCAGTGGGAGCAACTTCTGATTATATTGTTCTGATTTCATGTTGTAAAAACGGTGAATACAACCAATGTACACATGCAGTCATGAAATTTGTGTTTTCAAATTGGCCTTTTGTGTAATAATTTAGATACATCTTTAAACTTACCAATATGACCAACCAATGGCCGGAAGTCTTTTCGTGTTCTTTGAAAGTTGTTAGTATGGCCAAAATTAAACAGCCCAGCACAATCAAAAATCTGTAGATACATAAAAAGACCACGTCAGAGATGATTTAGAAAATAAAATACAGACATTTGACATCAAAGCAATACCATGTGATGTAACAGTAAAGAATGCAATGAAAATGCCATTTGTCATTAAAATTGTCGGCAGTGAACTCAAGTTCACACTGCATTTTGTTGTGTGCATCTAACATCCTGTTGTAATGACATGTTGGTAACACTAGAGGGCCCTGTACTCCTTATGTGGGGTTGTGAAACAAAAAGACTTAAGATATTGCCTAAACAAACTACAGAATGTCAGACTTCTATAATCTCATAAACAAACCATAGCTTAAGATAATTGCACATCATAACACATGAACCATTTTAATGTAGTTTAATTAGATCTGTAGGTAAGCTTTTATGTAGGTAAGCCGTGGACCAAACAGAGCTGTCAATTTGATGATTAATTTCATCCAGATCTGTATGTTTTCTGCTAGTTTGGCTAAGATTGGCTAAGATCCATAGAGAAAAGGGGACAATTTAGGACACTTTATGTAGATCTAATGACCTATTGTGAGGAAGTGTTAGTATGGTAGTTCCCAAAGCGTACCCATCACTAGAACCCCCCCCCTCCCAGTTCTTAATAGCACAGCACAAACACACTGGATTTAACAAATCAATCATTTAGCCCAACCAAATCCTGACTCAAACCAGCCCAATTGGGTGTGAATCGTGCTGTGTTGGGGCTACACAGAATAAACCGAGTAAAGTCACGAATGACCTTCTTTGGTCACATTACACCAATACAAAATGTAATCACACTCTGGTTAACAGGCTCTAAAATATTGTGGTATAACCGTTGTATAAGGTTTTGCGTGACTCAACGTCACAATTTCTGTTTTCTGGTTCACTTAACTATGACCTCACTATTTCATATCACATACGGCACTGTTATTTAGAACATCTGATAGGTGGAGCCACTGAATTAGATTTTGATTCGTGTGGATTTTCTGCAAATGCATGCTTGGCACCCGAAAGACGCAGCAGTGAGTAAGTGCCGGACCAGGGTTTGATTCCTGCTAATAGATTAGCCCAGAGGTCCCATGGACCAGTTCTGGTTCAATTCACAATTACGGCTTAGTCTGGCCAAAACTCCACAGCAGGTGATAGGCAAGTTTGAAACATGTTTCCTTGTGAGCACTTCCTGCGGAGACATTTGTATTGTCATCACACCGCTTTTTATATCCGCAAAATGTTTGCAACTGCGAATAGTTTAACGCTCCAATAGGAACCAAACCAACCAAGGTAGGGTGTATCACGGTAGGGTGTATCAAGTTAGGGTGTATCACGGTAGGGTGTATCACGGTAGGGTGTATCAAGTTAGGGTGTATCACGGTAGGGTGTATCACGGTCAAGGTAGGGTGTAACAGGGTTAAGGTAGGGTGTATCAAGTTAGGGTGTATCAGGGTCAAGGTAGGGTGTATCAAGGTAGGGTGTATCACGGTAGGGTGTATCAAGGTAGGGTGTATCACGGTAGGGTGTATCACGGTAGGGTGTATCAAGGTAGGGTGTATCAAGGTAGGGTGTATCAAGGTAGGGTGTATCAAGGTAGGGTGTATCACGGTAGGGTGTAACAGGGTTAAGGTAGGGTGTATCACGGTAGGGTGTAACAGGGTTAAGGTAGGGTGTATCAAGGTAGGGTGTATCAAGGTAGGGTGTATCAAGGTAGGGTGTATCAAGGTAGGGTGTATCACGGTAGGGTGTAACAGGGTTAAGGTAGGGTGTATCAAGGTAGGGTGTATCAAGGTAGGGTGTATCAAGGTAGGGTGTATCAAGGTAGGGTGTATCAAGGTAGGGTGTATCAAGGTAGGGTGTATCACGGTAGGGTGTAACAGGGTTAAGGTAGGGTGTATCAAGGTAGGGTGTATCACGGTAGGGTGTAACAGGGTTAAGGTAGGGTGTATCAAGTTAGGGTGTATCAGGGTCAAGGTAGGGCAGGGGTGGCCGACCCGTGGCTCCCGAGCCGTATGCGGCTCTTTGTCAGGTTTCATGCGGCTCTTACGTTCATATCAAAGTTTGTGTTTTTCTTATGTCCGTGTTCGCTTCGCTTGAATTCAATAAAGGAATTTTCGTCAAACACGCATGTGTCACAAACTAAGGGTGTAGTGAAGTCAAAAGCCATTTGCAAAACCAGTCTATACATTTGTGGTGTTTATTCTAAATACCGTTTGAACCCAATACGTAACAACAAACAGAAATAAAATGACGACACTAATTAAATCAAATTGCGCAGTCGCGACTTACAACAAATAGCTGCTACTCACCACTCTATAATGGATATCCCTGTTTGGAGTAGTGGTTATTGCGCTCAGCTGGGGAGCCGGGGGACCCTGGTTCAATACCCCCACCAAATTCCACAATATATATTTTGAAATTGTTTTTAAGCTTTTATTTTCTGAATATGTGTATGATGTGGTTCTTTGGGGTAACACAGTAAAAAATGTGTCTCTTAGCCTCTGACTGGTTGGCCACCCCTGGTATAGGGTTTATCAAGGGTGGTCACGTGTGGTGGTCACTAGGGTTTTAGTGAGGTGCACATGGTAGTTCCGGTTGGGTTGTTTTCATTACACACCCCAGGGCATAGGTCATTTTGTGAAGGTATTTAGGTAGGCATTATTTCAAGTCACGGGTATGTAGGTGAGTGTTTTGATGTTTGCACTGGTTCGAGGTAAGCCGCTATTTAGCACACTGATTTCATTAACAGTATCAAGCTCTTCCGTTCCGGCTCCTGGATTGGCTTTTTCCCTGCACTTCACCTGAGTTCGTGACAATCAAGTTCTATTAACATATTGAGGCAGGGGTATTCTGGAACAGTCTGCTTACATCTTTTGTTGACAAATTGGCCTGCGTTATTTAATCTGTTTAAGATATCTCTGCGTTCTACGTAATGTTTCTATATTATCAGTGGTACTGGATCAGTCTTTATCTACATATTGCACTCCCAACAAAAAACCCTGACTATCCGGGTACAATTTAGCATTGGGTAAACTGTCTGAGCGTACAGAATTCCAATGCGTCCAATAGCATCCATTAGTGTTTCTGCAAAGACTCTATTATGGGCAAATATTCCCTGGGCGTTTCCCATTCATTAGCAACAGAGCACATAGAACGCCCGCGTGATCCAGACTCAATACGGCTTTAAGATCCAACAGGAGGTTCTGGCACATCGGGGTGCTTGGACTCGTATTGGCAATTAGTTCTGGGCAGGGCAGAGTGTATGGTGAAAGGTTTACAGGAAGTCTTAGCAGGTGTACAGGAAGTCAAAGTAAACACTGAGTAAAGCGCTCAAGCACAGTGAAAGATGGGAAGAGAGCAAGGTTGCTTCAAGAATCTTGGGACTAGTAACAATCAACGATAGTCGCAAAAACGATTATGGGAATTTCGTTTTTTTCCGATTACTGTCGACAGGACTTCAGATTCGTGCAGTGCACATTAGCCAGCTCAGATCCAATATCCAGTCCCGACAAAGGATGCCCGGAGAGTTCTAACCTGCCCAATTCTCTAATGCTCAGGCCTTTCCCCCGGTTTCCAGGAACTAAATCATTCATCTAAATGATGCTATTAGGCTGCATTAACGCCCGTGATAAGCTCCGCAGTGCAATACATAAGATCCATGCATTTTTCAATGGCAACCCATAAGGATATTGAGTTTTCATATTACACCTTAAGGACACATTAAAGGGAGTTCGTTGCTACACTTCATTGATTTTTGACTGAGTGATTTTCTGTTTCAAACACAACGTCGTATCTTTTCACCCCCCCCAGAACCAAACGCCAGATGCAGCCATTTGTTTTTAGGTTTAGAAAGGTCAAGGTGCTTCAATCAGGATCATGATGAAGCTGTGCAATGTTCACCTGCATTTACATACAGTCATTTGTTGTGAAAGGTCGTAAAAAGAAATATAAAGATTACATGCACATCCTTCTGTGCTCACAAATCACACAAAACCCAGAACAATGCAAATAACACGCAAACTACAGAAGAACACAGGCACAAGGATAAAGATGAACTCACACTTTGACACTTTTTCCTTTCAGTCAGATTCTTGTCCCTGAATTGAATGTGAGTTAGGAATATGTTCATCTTGGATTCCTCCATTGAAACACTCCATTACCACCATGTGCGCCAAGTAAATGAGGCGTGCAATACAATCTTTCAGGTGATTGGCAATCTTCGGGTCCAGACACCAGGCCTAGCCGGTTGGCAAATGCATCTGGACCAAATAATGACGGCACAGTGAGAACGCCAACTGGCTGCAGGGACGATTCGGGCTTCTGCTCGATGTCTTCAGCTAAGCATTAAACCCAATTCGGCCGTTACGACAAGTCGCTCAGGAGAAGGACAACGGTTGAACCACTAAGACTCTCCAGGATGGCATTTTACATTTTAGAGTAGGACTTGGATAGTAGATGATTATCTTCAATCTTTTTTGGTACTGACATTTTATTTATACACTTGGGAGGACAGGGAGATTCATGAGGGAAGACAATTCACAGTAAAATCAAATCAGTCTCTGGGGACCATATGTTTGTCAGAGCTTTTGATCTTACTATTCGAATTCCGTGCAGACTTCACAAAATCTAAATAAAAACCGCTTCAACGTCAAATTGAAACTTGATGCTAGTTCAACGGCAGGTCCCAGACAAACAAAGTGTTCCGTCTGGAGTCATTTCTCCAATTCAATTGTTATACTGATATCTTCTCTCTCTTAATATTTTTCTCTTTTCAAACTTGATCCACTCTTTCTCTTTATATTTTTCCCTCTCTCCCTTCATATCTGACCCACTCTCGTCATATTTGATCATCACTCTTCATATTTTTCCCTCTCTCTCTTCATATATTTATCTCTATCTTCCACACTGACTCACTCCAGGAGGACCTGCTCCCCAGAACAACATCTCAGGACACCTGGCCTGACAACGACTAGCCGTCCCAGTCTGAAGCCCACCAGGCTGCCTTTCTATTTACATCACCTCCTCAACACATCTATGAAAATCCAACCTATGGACATCCATCTATTTTTGGTTTCAGGCTGGGTAACAGTATAGCATTCCTCGAAAGCTTCTGATGTAAAACAGGCTTTATAATATACATGTAATTGATGAGTGTAATTAATCACAGCAGGGCATGTTGTGGAGTGAAATAGTCAAAAAGCAGTGTCTCAGTCTAAAAACGAGAAGAGACGTTGGATGTCTGTTTGATTGGCACAACAGAAATAGCATGTCAACAGCGAAGACAACATTTGAATACACACATAACTAGAGTAATAAAAACAAATCATGTTACTTAAATAAAAATAGGACATACGTCGACATTCAGAATTCAAAACCATGAAACCGCCAAAATAATAAGAATGTTTAATTAACTTCAATCTAATAAACCACATAAAAATCTTGTTGCATTCTTCCTCTCTCGTTTGAATCTAATGCGAGTATAAAAACCGCTGGCACAATATCCTAGCAGAGTGCGCGGTAACCAAGGTTTTAGACATGAATGGAATCTTCCGGGTTTGTGTAGTGTCTCACGGGCAAATCCCTTGGGAGGCTACAAATGAGAGAGGGGAAAACAAATCAGTACCTATGCTGAGACATGGGGCTCTCTACAAATGCTCTCTACTTCCACAAAAATAACCACGCCTAAAACAATCGCCAGAATTTTGCGTTATTCGCAAACAGCAAATCCCAAATTTGGATGCAGATGAAATTCCTCATCAGGTTTTTGCGACGCCTCCAGCAACAGATCAGATGCGGCGCCAGAGGTGGGGTCCTACAGCATAATTGAGGGCCCGCAGATGTGTCCAGATACGGCCTGTGTGTAAATACGGATGTTGATGACCTGGACAAGGTCAGTCACTCCCCACTGGAAAGACAACAAGGCTTGATATGGTGACGTCGGTGTCAGACGTTGACCGGAGGCTGGGGAATCAGAAGAATGTTGGGATACGGACAGAATGACCAGTAGGCTCAGTAACTGGATATCCACGTTTCCAGTGACTCAAAGGTCACCTCTCCATCATGAGAGGGGAAACACTCGTCCTACCGTGTTGCTCTCACCGTGGTGACCATTTGCATATTATCGCCATGTAGACTCCCCGTCCCGCCTCCCTGCCTCTGGATAAACTCCCTACAACTAATTTACAGAGATGATTCAATGACGAAGTGGAGACTATGACGTTCTAGCAGCTAATTTCTCTGTAATCCACCACAGCTGGCTCATAGTCAGGACCGGATTCACAAAAACCAAACAGACAACGCGTTCGTCTTTATTCAACTTCCCGGAGACTGAATTCGTGGAAAAGCTGCCGGGGCTGAACAGTGATTTTATTAATCCCAGGGATGGAGTCAGAATTTCATTTCTCGTCCTTATTGAGGTTGGAGGGGGAAACCATAGGTGCTGCGTTAACATTCGTTAACCATCATTTATCAGATTTTATTCAGTGACGTGTACGCTTCCAATACACCCATAACCCTCACAGTGAAGCGACGCGTTCAGTGAAAAACAGAGGAAAAACCTTCAACTTCCATTTCCGAACACGAAACGCCATTCGCGCTGACTAACTGCGATGAGGCAGCCACCCAGATGAGTGGTGACAGCGATGTTAGCGTGCTAGGCTACTGCAGACCACTGATTACATGTGCTGATCACGCAGATCCAAGCATCAGCTGAGAACATCCCCTTGACCCCTGGCAGCACTGTGGAGCAGAGGAGTTTCCATGACCTTTGAACTGGTGTGGCAGCTGACAGCTTCGTTGAGATATTCTGCGCGCAGTCGTTTGGGGGGCGATACTGCCTGTTGGATACCGCAGTGTGGCATTGTGTTGGGGAATGGCGGAGACATGAAGACTTGGCTTAGGGGTTCCCAACCTAGGGGGCACATCCCAAATTTGGGGTGCCTGAGCATGCTGGGGGGGGGTGGGGTGGGGTGGGGTGGTGGGGGTGGGGGCTCAGCTTACCTGATTTGGAGCGAGGAGAATTCTATTTCGATACATAGATATATGTGCGTTCTCTTCAACCGATTTCTAGAGAGTTGTCATAAGTACTTACATTTATCATTTTAAGCGTATTCATTTATATAAAAACGTCACTAAACGAATGGAAACTAAATGGTATTTAATTCCAGAACAAACCAGGAATAATGGAGGTGACAAATTAGCGTGAAATGAGTACGGATTGAGCTTGATAAAAATCAGTAGCACGTCCATGAGCTGGGTTTGGTTATTCTCTGTAAATTCGCCAGTATATAACGTAGAAGTTAAATAAAACGTTTAATCCCTGATAACCTTTCTTTATACCAACTTGGCAAAGAGAACCAGAACAGTCGCGAGATATCGGCCCAATGTACTGGAATGATATAAACAACATAGATATGTTCAGCTTCTACACGCTCAAATATCTTTGTTCATCAATGCTGTCTCAGTCCCTGGACTGTGCAGGAAAAAATACACTTGCACAATAAATATACATTTTATTGAATATGGTTAACAGCAGTCAAATGTAAAGAAGAAATTTGATGCACGTTAAAATATATTTCACTGTCCTTCAATCCGATTGTGCAGGGGTATAGAAACCAGCCACTTTCTACGGAAACATGAGATGCTCTTCTTTAAATCACCATGGAGACCATGCCAATTTTACCCCTCTTTTTAAATCACCACGGAAACCATGCTAAGTTTACTCTCATCTGGTAACTCTGTTTCATGGCCGTAGTGCAACTACACTAAATTATGTCGATAATTCAAGGTGACGGCAAATTAAATGTCGGAAACACACATGGATCAATCACAATGGACAATTACGGCCCATATTGAACTGTCCTAAGATCTGAGAGGCACCTTCAAACAAGAGCAGAATCTGGCCTATTGTGTTCACATCGACATTCATTCACTCAGGTTTTAGTTAAGAGACAAGGACTGACCTACAGGTTTCAAATGATGCTCAACATCCTTGCGCTTATTCGTCTGTGAATCAGGTTATTATTTTAAATATAGTCTATATCTGCCCACAAACTCGTACTATACTTTATATAAAATTACCAATTCTACATGGGATCCAGGGCTTTGAAACATCCAAATGACAGCGTGAACCGCCTTTTGGATAAACCTCACCGCTGCTGGAACTAGAAGAACACTTCTGCGACGCATATGGTGTCATATCTTGATCGACGCATTGACGCAGTAACAAGAAGCTATCGTCCCGTGAATTCAGATATCTTCATGCTCCCCACCAAATTCCCGCAGAGTGAAATCAGATGCACTAAGTGACCTCATCTCTGAGAGGTTACAAATAATGTCTCAAATCCTGGCTTACATTTTCTCAGTGTGATAATTAGGGTCATTCCAGAGCAAATGAGTTAAAGCAATGAGTCTTCAACCTCCACCAGAACCATCATAGACAGGTGGCAGGGGGACAACGAAGGAAATCACCATAAAAAGTCCACCAAAAGTCCACAAAAAAAACATTGAAAGCGAAACTAAGCGCCTATGCCTCCGCGCGGCTGTCGATACGACGCGGTACCACACAGCCTAATTTAACCGCTCCCCAAAGGCGCAGCTCACTCATCAATCAAAAGCATCTCTCACGACATTTAAGCCCGTTCATCAATCAAAAGGCACTCGCTGTCATTGGATTGCCTGCGTTTGGGTTATCAAGGAGAAAATGGCCCTGCGATGAACAATGATTCTATTAAAGTCTCAATGGGAACTGAAGAGCCCCGCTCGCTCGTGCTTTTTAAACAAGCGGCCGTGTGCGTTTGATCACACCCCATCACGATATCGCCATAGTCGACGCTCTTTGTGGCGTGCAGAAGTTCCCAGCGACACCCCGGTCGAAACGAGCGTGTTGACGTGTTTATAGATTGACTGATTACATTTACATACTTTGACAACACACCTGGTACTCCAGGTGCCCTCTGCACTCATTGAACATGATATCTGCCTCCTCGTCAAACGGCGTACGGTGCAACACCTTGTCAAGGACAGGAAGTGGCACTAGAGGAAAACATTGAAAACAATAGTTTGCTGTTGCATGGTGACAAACTATGTACATTCAGTTTGGGTGTTGTTTCCCCGTTGAAGATTGTAAACGTTATTCAAGTGTTTTAACTTCTTCTAGTGCCTGAATAGATGCCATCTTCTTGAGCACAATGCTTAATTCGCCAGTAAGTAACTAGCGGGTTGATAAAACTGCACACTAAATACACAACGGCTATTATAGTCAACAATATGACCATTTTGTATTACAAATATGCAAATATACATTATATACAGTCCCCCAAAAAGTGTTAACACAACAATCTCTTAAAAATACCGGTTGTGTCGATCCTATGGACGTGGTGGATTCTGTCCACTTCATATAAAAAAAGACAAATCTGTAATAGAGAATGTGCTGTGTCGACACATGGTCGTTAGCCGTGTTGTTAGCCGTGTTGTTAGCGTGTTAACGTGGGCATTTCCAATCACCACATTGGTAGGATTCCTGACTGAATCAGTGAACATGTCAAGAAAGTGTTATTGATCTATCATGCTGTGACGTATCGCCTTATTGCATGCCTGGCTCACCCATCTAACTTATATATCTAATATACAATATATATCTAACCTAATATCAAACGACATTGAACACAATCAGTGTCTCTCCACCATAATATAATCCCGTGAGTGGGATTTCTGAACTTGTTGTCGGAATAAACGGAAAATTTCCGCTAATTGACATTAATATAAATGTAATGAGTCAAATAAACCTGGACCCGTCCTTGGTTCTGGTCTCGGTTGGAATTGATTAACTGCAGTGAACCAATGTGATCCGGTGTTCGGCTGCATCCCAAACGGGCTTCCACTGCCCAGATGAATCGCTGAGTTGGACCGAGGCTCTGCCGGAGACGCCGTTTAGGACGCAGTCTGAGAGTGGCTGTAATTTGTCACGTCGCCGCCCCTCGGGGCCAGTGAGCCCGTTGCCAAGTGAAGGTGTCAATAATCAGTGTTGTCCGCGGCAGGTGGAGCGGTCATTAGAGGAAATAGCACTTGGTAACGCGGAAGCTCTGCTTGTTTACTCACTCGTCTGGGTAAACAAGGATCGGAGACCATAGCAGCAGTGGATCTCTTTCTCCTGATGACAATGTGGGAGGGAAAGAGTGCGGCCACAATGAACAACAGCTGTAGACATTTATATAAGAGGCTGCGGCGCTAATCACTACACCACCCGGGCCACAGATACTAGTTTGTATGTGTGGTTGATGTGGGCTGATTGGATGATGAGGTGGAGAGGAAGGAAAAACTTCTAGCTGGTTTGGGGAAGTTATTGGCGATGTGCCATCTGGTAATTATTAGCACGCATTTCCCCTACAGTGTGAATCAAGCTACAGTGTGAATCAAGCTACAGTGGGAATCAAGCTATAGTGTGAATCAAGCTATAGTGTGAATCAATCTACAGTGAGTACATAGAGTATATGTAAAAAAGGTTGTTGACACGAGTGTCATGTGGAATCACTTGATTCACCTGAACACAGTGCAAGCTGTGTAAATCATCTGAGCACAGTGCAAGCTGGGTGAATCACTTGAACACAGTGCAAGCTGTGTAAATCACCTAAACAGTATATATATACAGTATATATATATATATATATATATATATATATATATATATATATATATAAACACATGACACACACACTACCGTTCATAAGTTTGGGGTCACTTAAAAATTTTCTTTTTAATAAAACCTCTCCACAGAGGTACAGAGGCCCATTAAAAGCAACCATCAGTCCTGCTTTCCGAATTGCACTCTGCATTTGCAAATACAAATGTATTATTTAAAAGCCAATTGGTCATTAGAAAACCCTATTTCAATGTTAGCACAACTGAAAACTGCTGACAATTTGCTTTCTGAAGCATCAGTAATTGTGGGTTCGTTTACAGGTAAAAAAAAAAAAAAATCCCTGAAGCCAATTCTTTTTGGGAGAAACTGTGTCTAACCAAAATAGCTAGAGGAGGGGGAGGTCCCAAAATGAGCAAGAGGACAAAGGCATTATAGTGATGAGTTTGACAAGCAGCCTCACAGGTCCTCAACTGGCAGCTTCATTATCTACTACCAGGAAAACACCAGTCTCTACGTCAACAGGGAAGCAGCGTCTCCGCGATGCTGGCCTACCCACCACGCCAGCTTCTGTCCCACATTCCCGTGGTCATCATCGCCATGGCAACTGAGCCCACCCACTTCCAGTTATCGCAGTGAGTGAACCAAGTCGTGATATTGCTGTTATGAACGGTGAGGTAACGCTTAGAAAGGTGTCATGACTGATTGAATAAAACGGAATATTGTGAATGTGCATTATGACTGCAAACAGCCACAGCCACAAGATTATCAAGTGACAGACCATCAATATGAGCTCAATCCCTCCATACTGGAAATCTTATCTTAATCAAAAATTTGCATTATTTATTGCCAGAATGCCACTCCCTAAAAGCTGCCACTCCCTATAATACACAACCCATTGGCTGTTTTTCTGAAAAAATACTATTTCCTTCATCGGCCTATCACAGCAGGCATTAACTAGCAAAGTATCTAGTAAAAATCGATCCAATAATTTCTGCTATTTTCGGCATCAGATACATAAAAACATTGTGATGGTACAGTACTGTGGTTGCGTTTACAATTGTTGAGGGGATCTAAATGTATTCAAATGTTAGGAGAAATTCCAGGTACAGTAGTAAACCATTGAATAAAGGCTGGCAGCATCCGTCCCTAACAAATAAAAACAATAAAACAACAAGGCACACCTAAGACCGCAAAATAACAGCTCTGACCGTCCTGACGTGAGATACGTGACCACACAGCAGAGAGCTCTGACCGTCCTGTTGTGAGATATGTGACCACACAACAGAGAGCTCTGACCGTCCTGTTGTGAGATACGTGACCACACAGCAGAGAGCTCTGACCGTACTGACGTGAGATATGTGACTACACAGCAGAGAGCTCTGACCATGCTGACGTGAGATACGTTACCACACAGCAGAGAGCTCTGACTCATCGTCAGTTGGAATAGCTTGGACTAGTTGATGTCTGCCAGATTGCATCAAACCTGCTTCATCACACACTTCACAAACTGACTCAGGTATCAAGATTGGACCATGGTTGCACAACAACTTTTCTCAAAAAATGTCAACAGTAAATAAACTCCCAGACCCTTTTAAGTGGTCCTCTGTATTAAACGATATATAACACACATATAACGCACATATAACACTCATATATAACATAACACACATATAATACAAACATAAATATAACACACATATAACACACATTTTACGCACATATAACACACATATATAAAACACATATAACAAACATATTACACATATAACACACATATTACACATATATAACACACATAACACACATATAACACACACATAACAGACAACAAACATATAACAGACAACAAACATATAACACACATATAACACACAACAAATATATAACACACATATAACACATATATAACACACATATAACACACAAATAACACACAACAAACATATAACACACATATAACACACAACAAATATATAACACACATATAACACATATATAACACACATATAACACACAAATAAGACACAACAAACATATAACACACATATAACACATATATAACACACATATAACACACACATATCACATAACAAACATATAACACACATATAACACATATATAACACACATATAACACACACATATCACATAACAAACATATAACACACATATAACACATATATAACACACATATAACACATATATAACACACATATAACACATATATAACACACATATAACACATATATAACACACATATAACACACAAATAACACACAACAAACATATAACACACATATAACACATATATAACACACATATAACACACAAATAACACACAACAAACATATAACACACATATAACACATATATAACACACATATAACACACACATATCACATAACAAACATATAACACACATATAACACATATATAACACACATATAACACACAACAAACATATAACACACATATAACACATATATAACACACATATAACACACACATATCACATAACAAACATATAACACACATATAACACATATATAACACACATATAACACACAACAAACATATAACACACATATAACACATATATAACACACATATAACACACACATATCACATAACAAACATATAACACACATATAACACATATATAAAACACAACAAACATAAAACACACATATAACACATATATAACACATACCAAATATATAACACACATATAATGCACAAATATAACACACATATAACGCACAAATATAACACACATATAACACACATAGTACGCACATATATAACACATATATAAAACATATTACGCACATATAATACACATATATAACACATATATAAACCATATATAAACCATATATAACACATATATAAACCATATATAAACCATATATAACACATACAACACACATATAACACACATATAAAACACATATATAAACCATATATAACACATATATAAACCATATATAACACATATATAAACCATATATAACACACATATATAACACATATATAAACCATATATAAACCATATATAACACATATTACGCACATACAACACACATATAAAACACATATATAAACCATATATAACACACATATATAAAACATATATAAACCATATATACACCATATATAAACCATATATAACACATATTACGCACATACAACACACATATAACACACATATATAACCCATATATAACACACATTACGCACATATAACACACATATAAAACACATATATAAACCATATATAACACACATTACGCACATATAACACACATATATAACACATAAAAGACATTTCCTAAATCTCTGTGACCTATGACAGGTAGAGATAGACGTGTACACTGAGCCACATGGAGGTTGGTAATAGCACATACATCCAAATGCCACTCCAGAATCTGCCAACAACAAACCGGGGTTATAAGAAACCTCCTTCCTGTATTGCATTATGTAGATAAAGGAGAAGTAAATACAATCCTCTGAATCCTCACAGGCAGGTGGAGGAGGAAACGTTTCTTATTCTCCAGATCTGACAACATACGAGTCCCAAACAGCACACTGATCTCAGAAATAGTGCAATACATGCACCGTGTATAGAAAGAATAGGGTTCCATTTGGAACAGAACATGTAGCACTAGATGAACGTGTTATTGCCAAGCAAGGCGGTTCCGGTCCAAACAATATGGCTCTAAGGTGGAGATACAATTCACAGCATACATGAGACCTGCCCTTTTCTGTATTCCAGTTTACTTGCAGCTTCATTCCAACACCTACCTTTGTAGATATCAGAGGGAATTAAGCTCTCACACTAACCAGTGACGGCCTACATTCTGAGGGATTAAAAAGGCCTAACTTAAGGTCTCTCAGATAATTGCCCTTCTGTTATTACAGAATTTGAAACCCTCTCTATTTTAAACAGAATGATACGCTTAATATAAAACCCTCCGTACATGGCCCATTATGTAAAAGAAAATATCACGGGGAGTTCTGATTGGCTGAAAGCATTGATATCAGAAACACCAGCTCCAAGTCAGTGGCAGGTTCTTTACCCCGAGTATCTATAAAACAATTTCCAGGCCCTACTATCCAGATGCCTGGCAGCACTGCCCAGAGGTGTATTGGTCAAGTATCAGCCCGTGGGCCTGGATCAGGGCATCTTTGCTAACATTTGGTTCATTTGGAAAGTATGAGAGAATTGTGAAGTGAGCAGCGTAGAGGTGGACTCCCATTTGATAATCATCACACTAAGCTGCACTGTACTTACATCTGTCAGGCTGGAGCTAACACAGACTTGACAGAGATATTTCAGGGCGTTTCTAAACGGCTGCAATTACACTGAGCCGCAGCAGTCCCAGAGGGACATGGGCTCTAATGATTGACCCCTGGGGGACAGCGTGAATAATTAGGGACGCCTTGAATCTCAGTTGTCGGTACGGCACATTAAGGCTGGCATAAAGCCCTCATTAGTCTCGACATGGTGAACCGGTCAACATGACCGCGTGGTCAGTGCCCGGGGGAACTTGATCACTAGCTGAACTTCAGAAGTGCGCCAACTGTCTTAATTTCCCTCAGACACCCAATGTCATCCAGATCGCCATCACCTTTGAGCGGCTATTATGCATACAGTGTATAATGCGCTGCGGGTGTTTGTCCGTAGTGAAAGGGAAGGTAATTCATTGATAAGACTTTGACTGCCGATGAGCAACATCTAAGTGATATTTCTAAATGGCAAAGTCGAATGAATGGAGCTTTTGTGCAGACGGATTTCAGAGAACTGAGAGGCCATTCATTAAATAAACAGAGAGATCCTGGTTTCATATAACTAAACAAAACGCTCCAAATGTTTATTAGTCACATTAACATTATAGCAGATGTTTTGATAAGCTTGTTTCTCTACTCCTAAATCAGTGCAGTGGGTGAAACAGGGCAGCTGTACAAGTAGCTCCACGTTATACGGTGTGATGAGAGCTGGGCAGAAGAACTGGGCACTGTGTTCTGTATATCTTCTCAAAACATTTTATCAGTGTTAGCGGTTAGCGCTGCCCCAAAAACACACACACACAACCACACGAGAAAACACACACTGTTGTATTTCTTGCTAGCAGTACATTTTTAAATGTAACTTTATATAAGTATCACAAATTCCTATTTTTGTTCATGACCGGACTAAGACGCTCAGGATTACGGGAACCAATGACAGCCCACACTATAATCTTATCCAAGAATATCTACCTGATTTAGACTATTTATATTCATCATTATAGATTTATGTCATTTCTGCCGGTGTTATTATGCCAGGGACATCGCGTCACAACGCTGCGTGACTTCACGTGAGACTGATGAATACGTAAATGTAAAATATGCAAATGACAAAACGAACTACTCAGCATAATCTATGTAAGATCTAGCGTATACATGTGAAAGCTCCTCCAATGACCTTCTGTGTAATGGGCTTTATAGTTTATGAACGTCAGTAAATCTTAGTTTTGGATTAGTTATGGATACATGCATCTGTGTGAATGATGAGTAACCTTCCCGCGGACCCAAAGACATGGTTTAATTCCCCCAAAATGAATTCCCTGCAGGATCCCTCACAGATCCTGAACGGGCTGCTTTAGTAAATAACACCGAATGTCAACAGTGAAGAAGCGACTCTGGGATGCCGGCCTGCAGAGTTGCAATGAAAAAGCCATATCTCACACTGGCCATAAATGAATAAGATGGGCCAAAGAAGACAGACACTAGATCGAGGAAGATGGGGAAAAACGTGTCACGGACAGACAAATCCAGGTTTGAGTTTGTTTGGATCACAAAGAAGAACATTTGTGAGACGAAGACCTTGTGAAAAGTTGCTGTGGAAGTGCTTGACTCCATTTGGCAAACAGGGCGGAGGCAGTGTGCACCTTTGCATCTTTAACAATTATTATTTTCATTAAAAATGAATATCTCTAATTGTGTCAAAGCTTTTATTTCCTATTCAAACTCATATAATGTATAATGTCATTTGAATAATGACCAGACACTGGCTGACAAACAAAGACTAACCTAAATACCAGAACCAATGAACACAACTGAAAACAGGTGAGGCGAAAACACAGGTGAATCAGATGTCCTTGATTCTGTCCCTCTCCGCTGGCAGGGGGAGTGCCAACACTGGCATAGAGAGGGACAGGGGGAGTGCCAACACTGGCATAGAGAGGGACAGGGGGAGTGCCAACACTGGCATAGAGAGGGACAGGGGGAGTGCCAACACTGGCATAGAGAGGGACAGGGGGAGTGCCAACACTGGCATAGAGAGGGACAGGGGGAGTGGCAACACTGGCATGGAGAGGGACAGGGGGAGTGCCAACACTGGCATAGAGTGGGACAGGGGGAGTGCCAACCCTGGCATAGAGAGGGGACAGGGGGAGTGGCAACACTGGCATAGAGAGGGACAGGGGGAGTGCCAACACTGGCATAGAGAGGGACAGGGGGAGTGGCAACACTGGCATAGAGAGGGACAGGGGGAGTGGCAACACTGGCATAGAGAGGGACAGGGGGAGTGCCAATACTGTCATAGAGAGGGACAGAATGCTGTTCCTTACAACATGGAGACTGGTCCTATCTGTCTTATTATGGGGAAAAAAAATTCTTAATACAGTGAAAACTTGAAATGGATATTTTAAAAACAATTCTTGTTTAGAGATCCTGACAGTTTCCCGCCAACTAACATCGAAAACAGAGCAGGAAAATCTTCATTCAATTAATCTTCAGCACAACCAAATATGGCTAAAGGGCAGATGTCAACCAAATGGGAGGCTTTTTTAAAAGATATCTGAATAGTTAAATGAATCTAACAATAACTGAATATAATGGGAGAATAACTGCAAAATGGAAGGAATCTGACCCAAATGTTTTTTTTTCTCAGCCTGGTTCAGACCATTGAATCTCTGACAGACCATCCGAAGTGTGATGTGCTTTATCTCTAACAAACATATTCAAGAACTTTCAAAGAACTTCCTTGCTGTCTTAAAAAGCAGACTCAATTATAGCAAAACAATACCCAACTTAACCAAAATCATGTGTGCATGTTAATGTGTGATGTCCTGGTGGTTTTATTTCCTTGCAACAGCAATGTGAAACTGTGTTTATTCTATCGTGATTTTTATCTTCTTTGCTTCAGTAAATAGCTATTACAATTAAATTTCAGTGATTTCTCCAGCACAGAACAGTAACTAACCCAACCAAGAATTTAAATTGAATTTACTCTGGAGATGTTGTATGGCTGTAAGTAATTTAGTTTTTCTGATTTAATTACATTATGAATGCAACTTTTTGGGGATAAGAAAATAATTAGGCCAACATGGAGATGATTTGATATATTATATAAAATGTTATTTGTGATGTGTTCTGTTTAAATCAGATGTTGAGCGACTGTAAATGCTTACAGATTTTAAAAAAGCAATGGGCTGTGATTCAATAAAATACAAAATAACACAGCATTAGTTTGGTGGCAATTTCCCATGACGTTCTGACTTTGCAATTACGTTTCACGGCTTAATCAGAATTCTGAGAGAAACCTCACTTGAAACAAGAGGTTATTCAAAACCAAACAATTCATCAACAACATTAATGAAAAACATTACTTAAAAGATGGAGGAGGAATGGCCTCTGAGGTGAAAGAACCGTACCCCGCCGGCCGTGTGCTCGTACCGTACCCCGCCTGCCGCGTTACTGTAACGTACCCCGCATGCCGCGTGCCTGTACCATACAACGCCTGCCGTGTGCCTGTACCGTACCCCGCCTGCCGCGTTACTGTACCGTACCCCGCCTGCCGTGTGCCTGTACCTTACCCCGCCTGCCGCGTTACTGTACCGTACCCCGCCTGCCGCGTGCCTGCGCCGGCCACCCCTAGGAACAAAAACCGGAAAGCCTCCACGGAGGAGATCACCGCTGTGGAGACCACCAGCTGGGCGGCAAGGTGGCCTAGTGGTTAGGGAATAGGGCTTGGTTCTGGAAGGTCCCTGGTTCTAATCCACACCATCAAGGTGGAAAAAAAAACTTAAAGTTGTTATGTCCTTGAGCAAGACAGTTAACCCTAAATGCTCCCCGGGCACCAATGACATGAAGTCGAATCAGGTAACTAATTAGGGCTGCCACCTGCACCTCAGGGTTGGGTAAAACGCAGAGGACACAGTTCAGTTAAAGACATGAAGTTGTACAACTGACAAGATTGGAATTTTCCTATTCCAACCACGTCTTTGAGGTTTCCCCACCCTGTCTTTTGCTATTTGTGCCTTTAAGGGGGGGTTACTCTCACGGGTGATGATCTAGGTCACAAGTGGTGAACACAGGGTTCACACTTGCGGTGAATATTGGTGAGCGTGTTATTTTTATTATTATTACTATTCTAGATCGCCGTTTATGCAGTTTAGTAAACCGCTATATTGCGCACGCTTATTTATTGCAGAGTCTGTTCGTTGTAGTGTTATATCTGTTCGTTGTAGTGTAGTGTTTGTTTTCTTTATGCTAATAATTACCCTAAGCGTGACATCCAGGCTCTGCGTATGGCTTTATCCTGTATCACACTAAGCTCGTCGTGACAGGTACAGTATTAACAGTGCCAATGCTCAAGTGAATGAGGGTTTCAGTTGAGCAAGGTCTTGGCTGGACATCAGAGCGGAACAGCAGGAGAGGACTCAGCACAACCTTGTAAGCGGACGGTCACACATGACAGCAACATCTGCTCCAGAAATAAGTTCCCCTACCTGCCCTGCAACTCCTGTTCACCGTTACACGACAGCAGTGAGTTGAAAATCACCGGCTCTATTATACAACTTTATATAAGGTGTTTTAGAAAAGAAATAGATCAAACTAATGTACCCGCAAGCTGCAAGCTCACAGATTTCTCACACAGATTCTCTGTGTGCAATATGCCACTGATGATGATTAAAAAAAGCTTTGGTCCGTGTCTCTTTGCCTAGTTAAAATTAAAACAATTGACAAAGTAATTAGGCAGAAACTAAGAAAAATGCTTTATGAGTATGTGCTTCCATCTAGAGAACGTAACTGTCAGGATTCCAGCTCCTATTGAATACTCTTTTGAGACTTCTCGGTTCACCAGCCAACGACGTCTCAAACAAACCTATACAGCACTGTGATGAGATGATTCTGGTGCCTGTTAGCAGTCACCAGGTGGTACATTATATCAGTGGCACGTTGAACAGCATGTTTCAGTGTGAAGTGAGAGCCCAGTGAACTAGTGTGGATCGTCGTCATTGTCTTTGGCCCTATTCTCTGACCAGCACGACAGCAAAAACACACAAGTGCCACTGGTCACACAACATATTATGTAGTGCAAACCTTAAAGGGCTGAGTGACACAGTAAACATGCCCATAGGTAAGCTTTGAATGACATCAACGGCCAACCATCCTTAAAAACACTTTCTCCCAGCGTGGACACAGAAGCGCCTATCTCATGGCACTGGGCGGGACATTCACGGCTCTTACAAACCACAGGCTCTGCCATATTCGTTCTTGCCAATTGGGAAACTTTAGATTTAGGTTAGTCGGTTCTCACGTAGGGGGGTAGGCAGGGGTAAATAAAACCACATCATCGAATATTAATGTGCAGTAACAGACACAGAAGACAACAAAAATTTCTCAACAACAAGTTAGGCTACATCTCACAAGTTATTTCTTAAAACCATAATAATTCCATAATATAAACCATAGTAATTCATAGCCACATCCGACTCAAATATGTATAGTCTGTCGTCTCAGTTTCTCAGAAGCCCACTCCTCTGATGAAGGCTAACATGAAGAGCCCTCCTCTCAGAGTAAAGTACCCGTGACTGGCTGCTCTCCACTAGGCCTGTTTGACCTTCTCAAACACAGTCAGCGCGTGGTGAGGGGATGGTAAAATAGGGCGGAGGGTTCCATACTACAGGTACCACTACAGTACAACAGCGACCCTCCATTGACACCCAGTGGTTTTCTAAACCATATGATTTTACTGATGGTTTTTATATGTATTTACATTTGCGGTTGTGTTTGTCATTAATGCTGCTGTCACATATCTCTCTATTGAGAACAACATATTACACATGAACACTCAAATATCTTCTATTTTTTATGGATCAATCGTTCTTTGGGAACAGGCGCCAGGTCTTGCATTTACGTTTCTATGGTTACACGAACACAGCAGGCTAATATAGAATCATCCCAATATTCCTGATCCGAAACTGAAATCACCATACCTGAATGCTAGTGACATCACTTACGATTATTGACCAAGTCGTATTCTAATTTGAGATGTCCAACTTGCCATTATGGTCTTAACTTGTCACAAGGACTCCACAGCAGCGAAAGGAGAGTCAAGTTCCGAGATCAATTCAATTCATCTTGAGACGCACACTTGAGGTGAATGCATTTCCTGGCCAACAACTACGATGATAGTTAGTATCTATAGCATGACAAGACAGTCCTGTCTGATATGCAGCTGTCCAGCGTAGCACTAGTTTGCAAATAATTACTGCAGTACCTAAAACGGGTCTCAATGGAGATTCTGTGTTTTCTCTTGGAGTCATGAAATGTAGTAGTTTTCTTAGTGGTAGTACTGATAATGGTAGTAAAAATAGTAGTACAGTAATATGGTGGTATAAGTGACAGTATAGTGGACGTGCTAATAGTAGTACAGTAATATGGTGGTATAAGTGACAGTATAGTGGACGTGCTAATAGTAGTACAGTAATATGGTGGTATAAGTGACAGTATAGTGGACGTGCTAATAGTAGTACAGTAATATGGTGGTATAAGTGACAGTATAGTGGACGTGCTAATAGTAGTACAGTAATATGGTGGTATAAGTGACAGTATAGTGGACGTGCTAATAGTAGTACAGTAATATGATGGTATAAGTGACAGTATAGTGGACGTGCTAATAGTAGTACAGTAATATGGTGGTATAAGTGACAGTATAGTGGACGTGCTAATAGTAGTACAGTAATATGGTGGTATAAGTGACAGTATAGTGGACGTGCTAATAGTAGTACAGTAATATGGTGGTATAAGTGACAGTATAGTGGACGTGCTAATAGTAGTATAGTGGACAATAGTAGTACAGTAATATGATGGTATAAGTGACAGTATAGTGGACGTGCTAATAGTAGTACAGTAATATGGTGGTATAAGTGACAGTATAGTGGACGTGCTAATAGTAGTACAGTAATATGGTGGTATAAGTGACAGTATAGTGGACGTGCTAATAGTAGTACAGTAATATGGTGGCATAAGTGACAGTATAGTGGACGTGCTAATAGTAGTACAGTAATATGGTGGTATAAGTGACAGTATAGTGGACGTGCTAATAGTAGTACAGTAATATGATGGTATAAGTGACAGTATAGTGGACGTGCTAATAGTAGTACAGTAATATGGTGGTATAAGTGACAGTATAGTGGACGTGCTAATAGTAGTACAGTAATATGGTGGTATAAGTGACAGTATAGTGGACGTGCTAATAGTAGTACAGTAATATGATGGTATAAGTGACAGTATAGTGGACGTGCTAATAGTAGTACAGTAATATGGTGGTATAAGTGACAGTATAGTGGACGTGCTAATAGTAGTACAGTAATATGGTGGTATAAGTGACAGTATAGTGGACGTGCTAATAGTAGTAGAGTAATATGGTGGTATAAGTGACAGTATAGTGGACGTGCTAATAGTAGTACAGTAATATGATGGTATAAGTGACAGTATAGTGGACGTGCTAATAGTAGTACAGTAATATGGTGGTATAAGTGACAGTATAGTGGACGTGCTAATAGTAGTACAGTAATATGGTGGTATAAGTGACAGTATAGTGGACGTGCTAATAGTAGTACAGTAATATGGTGGTATAAGGGACAGTATAGTGGACGTGCTAATAGTAGTACAGTAATATGGTGGTATAAGTGACAGTATAGTGGACGTGCTAATAGTAGTACAGTAATATGGTGGTATAAGTGACAGTATAGTGGACGTGCTAATAGTAGTACAGTAATATGGTGGTATAAGTGACAGTATAGTGGACGTGCTAATAGTAGTACAGTAATATGATGGTATAAGTGACAGTATAGTGGACGTGCTAATAGTAGTACAGTAATATGATGGTATAAGTGACAGTATAGTGGACGTGCTAATAGTAGTACAGTAATATGGTGGTATAAGTGACAGTATAGTGGACGTGCTAATAGTAGTACAGTAATATGATGGTATAAGTGACAGTATAGTGGACGTGCTAATAGTAGTACAGTAATATGGTGGTATAAGTGACAGTATAGTGGACGTGCTAATAGTAGTACAGTAATATGATGGTATAAGTGACAGTATAGTGGACGTGCTAATAGTAGTACAGTAATATGGTGGTATAAGTGACAGTATAGTGGACGTGCTAATAGTAGTACAGTAATATGGTGGTATAAGTGACAGTATAGTGGACGTGCTAATAGTAGTACAGTAATATGATGGTATAAGTGACAGTATAGTGGACGTGCTAATAGTAGTACAGTAATATGGTGGTATAAGGGACAGTATAGTGGACGTGCTAATAGTAGTACAGTAATATGGTGGTATAAGTGACAGTATAGTGGACGTGCTAATAGTAGTACAGTAATATGGTGGTATAAGTGACAGTATAGTGGACGTGCTAATAGTAGTACAGTAATATGATGGTATAAGTGACAGTATAGTGGACGTGCTAATAGTAGTACAGTAATATGGTGGTTTAAGTGACAGTATAGTGGACGTGCTAATAGTAGTACAGTAATATGATGGTATAAGTGACAGTATAGTGGACGTGCTAATAGTAGTACAGTAATATGGTGGTATAAGTGACAGTATAGTGGACGTGCTAATAGTAGTACAGTAATATGATGGTATAAGTGACAGTAGTGGAAGTGCTAATATTAGTATTAGCATTGTAGATAAAGTATAATATCATTCTGCCATTGTACCTCATGTGGTAATAGCATGGCACTTAGTAAACTAGTGTTGTGGGTTTGATTCTCATGAATGGGCAAAACAAAATGAATGAAAATGCAAATGAGTCACTAAGTCGGACTTCTTGAGATCAGCTAAATTTAAAAGACTGGAATAGGGAGAACACAAAGACTGGAAGAGGGAAGAACACAAAGACTGGAAAAGGGGAGAACACAAAGACTGGAAGAGGGAAGAACACAAAGACTGGAAAAGGGGAGAACACAAAGACTGGAAGAGGGAAGAATACAAAGACTGGAAAAGGGGAGAACACAAAGACTGGAAGAGGGGAGAACACAAAGACTGGAAGAGGGAAGAATACAAAGACTGGAAGAGGGGAGAACACAAAGACTGGAAGAGGGGAGAACACAAAGACTGGAAGAGGGAAGAATACAAAGACTGGAAGAGGGGAGAACACAAAGACTGGAAGAGGGAAGAACACAAAGACTGGAAGAGGGGAGAACACAAAGACTGGAAGAGGGGAGAACACAAAGACTGGAAGAGGGAAGAATACAAAGACTGGAAGAGGGGAGAACACAAAGACTGGAAGAGGGAAGAATACAAAGACTGGAAGAGGGAAGAGCACAAAGACTGGAAGAGGGGAGAACACAAAGACTGGAAGAGGGGAGAACACAAAGACTGGAAGAGGGGAGAACACAAAGACTGGAAGAGGGGAGAACACAAAGACTGGAAAAGGGGAGAACACAAAGACTGGAAGAGGGAAGAGCACAAAGACTGGAAGAGGGGAGAACACAAAGACTGGAAGAGGGGAGAACACAAAGACTGGAAGAGGGGAGAACACAAAGACTGGAAGAGGGGAGAACACAAAGACTGGAAAAGGGGAGAACACAAAGACTGGAAGAGGGGAGAACACAAAGACTGGAAGAGGGGAGAACACAAAGACTGGAAAAGGGAAGAGCACAAAGACTGGAAGAGGGGAGAACACAAAGACTGGAAGAGGGGAGAACACATAGACTGGAAGAGGGGAGAACACAAAGACTGGAAGAGGGGAGAACACAAAGACTGGAAGAGGGGAGAACACAAAGACTGGAAGAGGGGAGAACACAAAGACTGGAAGAGGGGAGAACACAAAGACTGGAAGAGGGGAGAACACAAAGACTGGAAGTGGGGAGAACACAAAGACTGGAAGTGGGGAGAACACAAAGACTGGAAGAGGGGAGAACACAAAGACTGGAAAGATAAAAGTGTCTCATTTGTCATTAGTTGAGGTATTGGGAAATTGAAAGCACACATGAATCTTATGCCATTGTCGGCCTGTGTCGTACTGCAGTCTACTGTATAAAACACGTCTGGTATTATCTGTTTTGTTATCTGCTTTGGGAGGAAGAGGCAGAGTTCAATGTCTATTTATATTTATATGCAGTTTTGAAAAACCCACGTCTATAAGAGCCAATGAGACGGAGAATAACAGAAAAGGTCTTGTTGAAACATTTTAGCACCAATGCCTGTCTGAACACCAGGCTGGGGGATTGTAAAGTCGCAGTTGGTTAGTATTGCCTGTCTGAACACCAGGCTGGGGGATTGTAAAGTTGCAGTTGGTTAGTATTGCCTGTCTGAACACCAGGCTGGGGGTTGTAAAGTCGCAGTTGGTTAGTATTGCCTGTCTGAACACCAGGCTGGGGATTGTAAAGTCGCAGTTGGTTAGTATTGCCTGTCTGAACACCAGGCTGGGGGATTGTAAAGTCGCAGTTGGTTAGTATTGCCTGTCTGAACACCAGGCTGGGGGTTGTAAAGCCGCAGTTGGTTAGTATTGCCTGTCTGAACACCAGGCTGGGGGATTGTAAAGTCGCAGTTGGTTAGTATTGCCTGTCTGAACACCAGGCTGGGGATTGTAAAGTCGCAGTTGGTTAGTATTGCCTGTCTGAACACCAGGCTGGGGGTTGTAAAGTCGCAGTTGGTTAGTATTGCCTGTCTGAACACCAGGCTGGGGATTGTAAAGTCGCAGTTGGTTAGTATTGCCTGTCTGAACACCAGGCTGGGGGTTGTAAAGCCGCAGTTGGTTAGTATTGCCTGTCTGAACACCAGGCTGGGGGTTGTAAAGTCGCAGTTGGCTAGTATTGCCTGTCTGAACACCAGGCTGGGGGATTGTAAAGCCGCAGTTGGTTAGTATTGCCTGTCTGAACACCAGGCTGGGGGTTGTAAAGCCGTAGTTGGTTAGTATTGCCTGTCTGAACACCAGGCTGGGGGTTGTAAAGTCGCAGTTGGCTAGTATTGCCTGTCTGAACACCAGGCTGGGGGTTGTAAAGTCGCAGTTGGTTAGTATTGCCTGTCTGAACACCAGGCTGGGGGTTGTAAAGCCGCAGTTGGTTAGTATTGCCTGTCTGAACACCAGGCTGGGGGTTGTAAAGCCACAGTTGGTTAGTATTGCCTGTCTGAACACCAGGCTGGGGGTTGTAAAGTCGCAGTTGGTTAGTATTGCCTGTCTGAACACCAGGCTGGGGGTTGTAAAGCCGCAGTTGGTTAGTATTGCCTGTCTGAACACCAGGCTGGGGGTTGTAAAGTCGCAGTTGGCTAGTATTGCCTGTCTGAACACCAGGCTGGGGGATTGTAAAGTCGCAGTTGGCTAGTATTGCCTGTCTGAACACCAGGCTGGGGGTTGTAAAGTCGCAGTTGGTTAGTATTGCCTGTCTGAACACCAGGCTGGGGATTGTAAAGTCGCAGTTGGTTAGTATTGCCTGTCTGAACACCAGGCTGGGGGTTGTAAAGCCGCAGTTGGTTAGTATTGCCTGTCTGAACACCAGGCTGGGGGTTGTAAAGCCGCAGTTGGTTAGTATTGCCTGTCTGAACACCAGGCTGGGGGTTGTAAAGCCGCAGTTGGTTAGTATTGCCTGTCTGAACACCAGGCTGGGGGTTGTAAAGTCGCAGTTGGTTAGTATTGCCTGTCTGAACACCAGGCTGGGGGTTGTAAAGTCGCAGTTGGTTAGTATTGCCTGTCTGAACACCAGGCTGGGGGTTGTAAAGCCGCAGTTGGTTAGTATTTCACAAGTGTTCCATTGTAGTTTGAGACTGGATCAGGCGATGTGCTAATTTATCTATTATATATTAACAGCAAAACAAGTATCTCTATTGGCAAAAAACAACAGTCACACCCACAGCAGTTGATGCAGTTGATCTGTAATTCACACACTGAACAGGGAAGGATAATGCAGCACTATATAACGGCTGGAACACAATAACACTTTGTTAGAACCACCAAAACCCAGCCACTACAAGCTATAACCCAAACACACTTAAAACCTAACCAAACACAGCCAGAACCTAACCCTAACACAGCCAGAACCTAACCCTAACACAGCCAGAACCTAACCCTAACACAGACAGAACCTAACCCTAACACACTTAAAACCTAACCAAACACAGCCAGAACCTAACCCTAACACAGCCAGAACCTAACCCTAACACAGACAGAACCTAACCCTAACACGGCCAGAACCTAACTCTAACACAACCAGAACCTAACCAAACACAGACAGAACCTAACCCAAACACAGACAGAACCTAACCCAAACACAGCCAGAACCTAACCCTAACACAGCCAGAACCTAACTCTAACACAACCAGAACCTAACCAAACACAGACAGAACCTAACCCAAACACAGCCAGAACCTAACCAAGCACAGCCAAAACTTAACCAAGGGGAAGAGATTGATATGCAAAATCAGAATCAGAAAAGTGTTTAATTGCCATGAATGTGTGAACAGACAAGGAACTTACTGTGGCAGGAAGGTGCGTAGATACAACATATGAATAACAATATAATTTATACTAAGGGGGTGAGGGGTATAGGGATAGTAATGTACAAAATGTATATATCACTAGTAGGCTCTACATTCTTTAATACAGCGTAGTCGCATGTTATGTTTAGCTATGAAATATAAATTGCTGAGGGTTTTTAATGGTGCTTTTGATAACTAGTATTCAAATACTTGTTCGGAATTATAATGGAGTATTTGACACCCGTAAAAAAGGATTAGGTCCAGCTCTAATGTTACTATTATCTTTTCCCGTTTACTTTTTGGTCAATAAACATTTCTTGGTTAGTTCGCCCCTGTGGTGTGCATAGCACGAGACACTGTAAAAATATTACTGTGGTGTACATAGCACGAGACACTGTGAAAATATTACTGTGGTGTACATAGCACGAGACACTGTAAAAATATTACTGTGGTGTACATAGCACGAGACACTGTAAAAATATTACCGTGGTGTACATAGCACGAGACACTGTAAAAATATTACTGTGGTGTACATAGCACGAGACACTGTAAAAATATTACTGTGGTGTACATAGCACGAGACACTGTAAAAATATTACTGTGGTGTACATAGCACGAGACACTGTAAAAATATTACTGTGGTGTACATAGCACGAGACACTGTGAAAATATTTCCCACAGTTTAAAGACAGAAGTATAGCATCTTGTTTTATATGGACTAAAGTGAAGCCAGTCAAGCTGCAGCTTCACCTGTAGGTAGATCTATATGTCCTTATTCCCTATACAGAGCAGAATGTTCCTTCTGGGAAAACTTAGAGAACAACATGAGAAAAAGGATGGGATTGGACACACATTGACGATCTCATTTGCCTGCTCCCTAGGGTTTTGAAAAGCGTCTCCCACATCGGGGCAATTCTAACGCATTTTCACAGGCGTCAATACGCCGATTGGCCGTTTTACACTGCCGGTTGTTTTCACTCTAAATAGCAGCATGGGGAAATAGAGATGTCAGACGTGACTAAGAGCTGTGTGTGTGTGTGTGTGTGTGTGTGTGTGTGTGTGTGTGTGTGTGTGTGTGTGTGTGTGTGTGTGTGTGTGTGTGTGTGTGTGTGTGCGTGCGTGCGTGCGTGTGTGGGCAAGCGCAGGTCTTGGAGCAGATTTGAATAAATCACCATACCAGGCTGAAGCTGTAGACATCTTGTTAAACTGTGACTGGTGTGAATGTTGAGTTAGGACTTGGGGTCCTTCTGAAAAGGCGTGATGATGTTCCAGGTCATCCTAATCGCAGGCTTCAATATGACATTATAATGTGAATCCCATTGGGATACTACACCCACCACGAGGTGTTATAACACGAAGCTAAAGAGCAATAAAGTCATCTGGAACTGGTACAGCATTTTTGCTTAAAAAAGGGTCAGATACATTTGTTGTGTTGTTTTCATTCTAGGATATCTGGTTAGATTGGAACCAGGACAAACAGCCACTGAATGGTATGATATTGACAGAGAAGTTAACTTAGGTCCATAAACATGGGACCTATTCCCACCTAGTCTTGCCGTGTCTTACCTGGTCTGACCAAGTCCCACCTGGTCTCACCTGGTGCGGCATGGTCTCATCTGTTCCTGCCTGGTTTCTCATAGTCCCACCTGGTTCTGGCTGGTTTCTCATAGTCCCACCCACCTAGGTGAGACTGGGTGGGACTATGAGAAACCAGCCAGAACCAGGTGGCTGGTTTCTCATAGTCCCACCCAGTCTCACCTAGGGCCACCAAGTCCCACCTGGTCTCACCTGGTCTCACCTGGTGCGGCATGGTCTCATCTGTTCCTGCCTGGTTTCTCATAGTCCCACCCAGTCTCACCTAGGGCCACCAAGTCCCACCTGGTCTCACCTGGTTCCACCTGGTCTCCACCATCTCTGTACTCTCCCCCATGTGCTTCACCTCCAACACTGTTACATTCTAATGAAATGTGATACGGTTTTCTCCACAGCCTTCCTCTATTTCATTCTCTCTACCTCTTCCCCCTACCTCCTCCTTCCTCAACCCCCACGTCTCCTACCTCCTACACTACGCCTCCTTCCACCTAGTAAGAAACACCCCTAAAGGCCAAATCCGAATTCCGTCAATAACATTTTGAACCAAAGGCTTTCTCTTCTGGGGCCAAATCAGCATATTGGAGCGTCACAAAAAGCTGCTGTTCTGAGATCAGTGTTCATGCCAAGGTTATCCAACACGGCTTCATTATCCACTAGTGGAACCGCAGTGGATGCTGGGATTAGAACGCTTTCGGGGGGGGGGAGCCTTGAAAAGCTTCCATGGAGATTTAGAGGTCGTTGGTGAGGTGAACAAACCCACACAAACAGAAAGTTCAGAAATGACAGTCGGAGGGTAGAGAAACCGGTAACCAGAACGTCGTGTGCTCGAATCCCCGGGCTAATGTCGGAAGTAAGGGTGACGTCTATTGTTGTTGTGTACTTGAGCAAGGCATTTAACCTGATCCAATGACGCTGCAGTCCAGAAGCCCCTGCATTGCTTTCACCTCCTAGCAGTTCATATAAACAGCATGCAACTATGTTACTGTTAGACGTCTCACAGCACAGACAAAATGCAGGAGGAAAACGCCACTGTTATCGTTTCACATCGTCAGGCATTCATTTGATTAATTTGTTAAGGTAAGATGTCTGAGAACACATTCCCATTTACAGAAATGCCCTGTTCCAGTGAGAGGGATGGTGAATGAAGGAGCCAATTTGAAGCCAGGGTATAATTCATTATCCACAATGACTGAAAACACCGCAATAGGAAGCCTTGGAACCAGGGTGGCATGTTGTCCAGTCAATTACAGGAGACATTCCTCTGTGTGTTTGAACCTTGTCGCTGAACGGCTGGATACATTCATTTTGCTGTATTTTGGCTAGTGAGCGTTTTAAGGTGCGGTTGCCTAGCAACTCTGACAATGGAAGGCACATGTCATGTCCTGGTACTCTAACAGTCGCGCATGTGTCTTCAGGGAGGGGGGTCAGGTGTCTTTGGTGAATAGGTGAGTTTGTGATCAGAGGAGTGGTTGACGCCCAGTGTCGTGCAGTCTGACAGTAAAGGGAGCATGTAGACACCTGTGGACGGCACATTGGTTAACATTGGTTGTGGTCATTTGTGAAGTATTCGCCTCAAAGGAAACATAGGGTCGAGTAATTCACATATACAGTATGTATGTACTGTGCCAACTCGTAATATATTGGCCCAAATAATTATGGGCTTATATTACAACTCAGATCCAGTCCTATAATTATATGGTTATGGCACAAATACTGTTCTCTCATTATATGGTTATGGCACAAATACTGTTCTGTCATTATATGGTTATGGCACAAATACTGTTCTATTATTATATGGTTATGGCACAAATACTGTTCTATTATTATATGGTTATGGCACAAATACTGTTCTGTCTTTATATGGTTATGGCACAAATACTGTTCTATAATTATATGGTTATGGCACAAATACTGTTCTGTCTTTATATGGTTATGGCACAAATACTGTTCTATTATTATATGGTTATGGCACAAATACTGTTCTGTCTTTATATGGTTATGGCACAAATACTGTTCTCTCATTATATGGTTATGGCACAAATACTGTTCTGTCATTATATGGTTATGGCACAAATACTGTTCTGTCATTATATGGTTATGGCACAAATACTGTTCTATTATTATATGGTTATGGCACAAATACTGTTCTATTATTATATGGTTATGGCACAAATACTGTTCTATCAATATATGGTTATGGCACAAATACTGTTCTGTCATTATATGGTTATGGCACAAATACTGTTCTATTATTATATGGTTATGGCACAAATACTGTTCTATTATTATATGGTTATGGCACAAATACTGTTCTATCATTATATGGTTATGGCACAAATACTGTTCTGTCATTATATGGTTATGGCACAAATACTGTTCTGTCATTATATGGTTATGGCACAAATACTGTTCTGTCATTATATGGTTATGGCACAAATACTGTTCTCTCATTATATGGTTATGGCACAAATACTGTTCTATTATTATATGGTTATGGCACAATACTGTTCTATTATTATATGGTTATGGCACAAATACTGTTCTATCAATATATGGTTATGGCACAAATACTGTTCTGTCATTATATGGTTATGGCACAAATACTGTTCTATTATTATATGGTTATGGCACAAATACTGTTCTATTATTATATGGTTATGGCACAATACTGTTCTATCATCTATATTATATATAATTTTGTAACACAGCACCAAGCAGTACACACACACACGCCAACACACACAAACACTATCCGGGTGCATTTGGGTTCAACGCGCCTAACGCGTTTAAAAAGAAAAAACGCTCAAAACGTAGAGACACACACATAGTGTTACTCCCAAACACCAGACATCTGTAGTAACCAGCAGAGGCAAGAGGAGACTCTCAGCTCAGAGGGGTTACCATGGCAACACGTCACATGGTAAACTGTGGTAACACCGCTCCTTGATCCAGATGCCAAGGAGAGCTCAGGGAACAGTGGTTTCAGGCAGTGGAAGAGGCTCATGGGTAAAATACAGTGTGGAGTGGAGGCATCTGACACTGGCTGACCTGTATCTACACCTGTATCTACAAGCAAAGGCTCATGGGTAAAATACAGTGTGGAGTGGAGGCATCTGACACTGGCTGACCTGTATCTACACCTGTATCTACAAGCAAAGGCTCATGGGTAAAATACAGTGTGGAGTGGAGGCATCTGACACTGGCTGACCTGTATCTACACCTGTATCTACAAGCAGAGGCTCATGGGTAAAATACAGTGTGGTGTGGAGGCATCTGACACTGGCTGACCTGTATATACACCTGTATCTACAAGCAAAGGCTCATGGGTAAAATACAGTGTGGTGTGGAGGCATCTGACACTGGCTGACCTGTATCTACACCTTTATCTACAAGCAAAGGCTCATGGGTAAAATACAGTGTGGTGTGGAGGCATCTGACACTGGCTGACCTGTATCTACACCTGTATCTACAAGCAAAGGCTCATGGGTAAAATACAGTGTGGAGTGGAGGCATCTGACACTGGCTGACCTGTATCTACACCTGTATCTACAAGCAAAGGCTCATGGGTAAAATACAGTGTGGAGTGGAGGCATATGACACTGGCTGACCTGTATCTACACCTGTATCTACAAGCAAAGGCTCATGGGTAAAATACAGTGTGGAGTGGAGGCATCTGACACTGGCTGACCTGTATCTACACCTTTATCTACAAGCAAAGGCTCATGGGTAAAATACAGTGTGGTGTGGAGGCATCTGACACTGGCTGACCTGTATCTACACCTGTATCTACAAGCAAAGGCTCATGGGTAAAATACAGTGTGGTGTGGAGGCATCTGACACTGGCTGACCTGTATCTACACCTGTATCTACAAGCAAAGGCTCATGGGTAAATTACAGTGTGGTGTGGAGGCATCTGACTCTGGCTGACCTGTATCTACACCTGTATCTACAAGCAAAGGCTCATGGGTAAATTACAGTGTGGTGTGGAGGCATCTGACACTGGCTGACCTGTATCTACACCTGTATCTACAAGCAAAGGCTCATGGGTAAATTACAGTGTGGTGTGGAGGCATCTGACACTGGCTGACCTGTATCTACACCTGTATCTACAAGCAAAGGCTCATGGGTAAATTACAGTGTGGAGTGGAGGCATCTGACACTGGCTGACCTGTATCTACACCTGTATCTACAAGCAAAGGCTCATGGGTAAAATACAGTGTGGAGTGGAGGCATCTGACACTGGCTGACCTGTATCTACACCTTTATCTACAAGCAAAGGCTCATGGGTAAAATACAGTGTGGTGTGGAGGCATCTGACACTGGCTGACCTGTATCTACACCTGTATCTACAAGCAAAGGCTCATGGGTAAAATACAGTGTGGAGTGGAGGCATCTGACACTGGCTGACCTGTATCTACACCTGTATCTACAAGCAAAGGCTCATGGGTAAAATACAGTGTGGAGTGGAGGCATCTGACACTGGCTGACCTGTATCTACACCTGTATCTACAAGCAAAGGCTCATGGGTAAAATACAGTGTGGAGTGGAGGCATCTGACACTGGCTGACCTGTATCTACACCTGTATCTACAAGCAGAGGCTCATGGGTAAAATACAGTGTGGTGTGGAGGCATCTGACACTGGCTGACCTGTATCTACACCTGTATCTACAAGCAAAGGCTCATGGGTAAAATACAGTGTGGAGTGGAGGCATCTGACACTGGCTGACCTGTATCTACACCTGTATCTACAAGCAAAGGCTCATGGGTAAAATACAGTGTGGAGTGGAGGCATCTGACACTGGCTGACCTGTATCTACACCTGTATATACAAGCAAATCTTATTGCTTCTGGACAATCCAGTAATCAAACCCACAATGTTGATGCTCCAACAAGTGGCACCCAACAAGTAGTAAAGGACAGTTTTAGTGCTACTTTAATCAACACAACAATTTTCTGTGCTACAATTCTAGCAAAAGGGTTTTCTAACGATCAGAAATTGTGTCCGTAAAGAGTGAGGCATAGATAGATATAAATTCACACTTGATTTAGATATTGAAAAGACCTTCTTTGAAAAACTATAAATGTCCTCTCAAAATGCACCACAATGCATCTGTTAAATCATCACCCATTAGTTGGCGTACTTGAATTATCCCATACGAAAGACAACAAAAAGTTGTCAGTTGCACAATTTTGGGGGGGGGGTGAACACATACGGGACAATGGAAATACTTTTAATGAGAGTTCGAAAGGAGGTTTTAAAAGACCTCTTCTTAAATAGGAAGGAACAAACGTCAAATACACCTCCTGTAGTAGTAATGAGGTCAATAGTTGAAATGCGTGAGTCTCACTCATAGGACTTTCAGAACCATTTGCTGTCCACCTCCATTTGATCATTGCCTCGGTGGCAGCCTTCTGCTTCAGATCAGAACTACATAGCTATCCACTGCTTGCCTCAATGACTGCATTCACCTGCATGAATGACTCAATCTTCACAGACTGAGGTAAGAATGTCATGTTTGCATTACCTAAGTGGGATTACTTACCGGTTGGGAAATGAGCTACAAATAGAAAACAAAACATGATTAAAAGTGTGTTATTGTCACAGCCCCGTCTGGAAGGTTTTAAACGGCTGGCTGGGTTCCCAGCTTGTGCTGTTAAACGTGTGCCACTTTACCAGACCGCTGCAGACAATATGGTGTTCATGCCATCTTCCAATATGGTGTTCATGCCATCTTCCAATATGGTGTTCATGCCATCTTCCAATATGGCGTTCATGCCATCTTCCAATATGGCGTTCATGCCATCTTCCAATATGGTGTTCATGCCATCTTCCAATATGGTGTTCATGCCATCTTCCAATATGGTGTTCATGCCATCTTCCAAAAACCCCATAGAACCTCTTACGTTTTTGTATTATAAGCTTGTTGATAGCTACTCTACTGAGGAAAATGTAAGTACAATGAATGACGTGTGACTGGCGTGTGGCTGGCGTGTGATTGCCGTGTGACTGGTGTGTGACTGACGTGTGACTGGCGTGTGACTGGCGTGTGACTGGTGTGTGACTGGTGTGTGACTGCCGTCTGGCTGGCGTGTGACTGCCGTGTGACTGAAGTGTAACTGACGTGTGACTAGCATGTGGCTGGCGTGTGGCTGGCGTGTGGCTGGGGTGTGGCTGGCGTGTGGCTGGCGTGTGACTGCCGTGTGACTGACATGTGACTGACATGTGACTGCCGTGTGGTCGTCCCACTTAGCCATCTGAGAACCAATGCACAAACACTACATCATTCTGGGTAATATTGTGCAACAAATGCATTAACAAATCTGATTAACTAGAAAAACATGTGCTTTGCATCACATCCATAGAAATGTACCGCGTGTCCCTATGCATTGTGGGTGCAGGGCTACTGATGACATGGGAAATAAAGATGTGTCTCAGTAGCTCTGTCTGAATAACTGCACACCACCTGGTAATGAGACAAGACCAGTGGCCATGAAGACAGACAGAAATGATTAGGACAAAAACAAGAGTAAAGAGGGAGGACGGGGGTCGGTGGATGATGCTTACTGAGAGCCAGTGGAGGCAGGTTAAATGGGGAGGGGGTAGTGAAAGTGGGGGGTGAATTCTGATTGGATCATTCAGGACAGGTGACAAGTCAAACAAGGTGAAGTAATAAAACAAAGAGTGGGATGATGTACGAAGAGAGGGTCTAGAAGGATAGAAAGGGCACGAGTGAAGAAGATGCAGGTACGTCTGTCACTTAGTTGTAGTGGTAGAAACCCATGTAGCCAATGAGAGATAGTGACAAAGGCTGATGAACAGAAACAACAGGGATCTAAAACGCTTCTGAGAAGAAAGAGGTGACATTTCAGAGCTCCAGGCAGAACGAACGAGTAGCATGGGAGATTATTTCTCAATTCATGTTCATGCCAGTTGTCCTGAAAAAGGTTGCTGTTACTGAGATGAGACAAAAACAGACGTGAGTAAAGAATATTCTGAGATGAGAAATATACCGTATAGACAGAGAAACGAGAGGGAGATAAAGAAAGACAGGGATGGAAAGAGCGATGGAAAACGTTGCATATACAGGAGACAAGCTCAAAGAGGTGAATGTTCTAATCAATTATTCACCAGCCTGGGTGGGACTGGGAAATGTCACAGGGTTCTGCACATGCTCAGATCAGCCCGGCCCGACACTCTCTATGCCACTGGCACCAGTCCAGTCAGGGCCCGTTCTCCATTCATCCTCCCTTGGCCCATTGCATACCTTCTCCTCTGCTTTTTCCAGAAAGAGGTTAATGGTCGGAACGGGGTACTTTGCACCTGCTAGTCAATTCCCGTTAAGAAGAATGTAGATAAGTATATACGATGTGTGGAACCCTGGTCAGATTAACTGGGATGTCTGGAGACAGCATGCTTGCTCTTTACTTGGGTTTTGAAATGTTTAAATATCCTCTTCTCTTTTCATCTCCAACATTTGTGCTTAGCTTGGAGAATCTTCCTAGGATATGGGAAGGTGATGCTGATCCTAAATCAGCACATTTGGTAATGGTCTACTGTCCTGCAGATTCAAAAAAAACGATTGGATGAAATGTTCTTCCACTTAGAACATGCACTTGTCGCTAGTTCCTAATTTAGTGATTTCAGCAACGCTTTTGAAAGACCTAAATGTGCAACGTCCAACCGCAGAAACTGCTGTATAAATTGTGTTTATTTGTGTTAAATGTGCCCACGTATAAATCTGCAACCCTGTCACTCCATATCCATTTATAATAAATATGTAAACCCTGTCACTGCAAATCCATTTATAATAAATATGCAAACCCTGTCACTGCATATCCATTTATAATACATATGTAAACCCTGTCACTGCATATCCATTTATAATAAATATGTAAACCCTGTCACTGAATATCCATTTATAATAAATATGTAAACCCTGTCACTGCATATGCATTTATAATAAATATATAAACCCTGTCACTGCATATCCATTTATAATACATATGTAAACCCAGTCACTGCATATCCATTTATAATAAATATGTAAACCCTGTCACTGCATATACATTTATAATACATATTTAAACCCTGCCACTGCATATCCATTTATAATAAATATGTAAACCCTGTCACTGCATATCCATTTATAATACAGATATAAACCCAGTCACTGCATATCCATTTGTAATAAATATGTAAACCCTGTCACTGCATATCCATTTATAATAAATATGTAAACCCTTTCACTGCATATCTATTTATAATAAATAACTAAACCCTCCCACATAGCAAAAATCATCTGGCCCAGACCATTCGTAAGTTCTGGGCCAGATCCGCAAAACGGACCTGGGCCGGTGTCTTTTGGCACAACGTGCCAATACCGGCAGGGATCCGCTTTAATCATCCGGACCAGCACTGGGCCGGCTCCAGACCAGATACTGTCAGATCCGGCCCACATCTGGGCCAAGTGTGTACCAGTTTTGGGCCGAATCTGGGCCGGCACTTTTTTCTACACTAAATACCGGCACAGATTCGTGGTCACCTGATAAACTAGTGTTAGTGCTAAGTCAGCAGCCACTATACTTCCCTGTAAATTACATTACATTTTAAATAAATGTGTACTGAATAAATGCTGTATTCAAAGCTTTTATACCTTGATCCATCTTCAATTTATTTAGCATTTAAATACAAATGAATACACAAAACTGGGCAAAAATAGTTTTTATAGTCTTTATAAATCGCACACACATCAATGTTGTATTCACACAAAATCAATAGTTGTTGGTGTTTTTATAATCACCAAACAGTGTGGTCACTTCACAGAATGAAAAACAGAATGAAAAAAAGAACCAAACACATCAGCCATGGAGCTGCAAACGGCCTTCAGACGTGCTGTATAATTCCAATGAGGCATCTGCAAACATAACCCCAAGAAGAAAGCTGTTAGTTTTGTTGAGATTTAATGAAGCAGCATTCAAACAGGCGATTGATTGACTATAAATTGACCTATATAGGCTAGTCATAATTACTGTATTTGGGCTATTTTAAACAATATCACAAAATAATATTATGACATTGTAGCCGGATCTACTTCTCCCCGACTATAACGAGACACGAAGGTCCTGTGATAGGAACCATATTAAAATAGTACCAATATTAACCGTTATTACAGGTGTAAGGTATTTGTAAAGATACCGAATACTGAATCAAATTCATTCTTGTTAAACATTTCCAAACCTTGGACAGGTACTTATAAAATCTCTTCAAAAATGAGTGTCTGCGTGAGTGACGTTACTTTAGCTAAGTTGGGTTGACATAAGTAACGCAATGCTAGCCTATCACTGACATAACCAAGCAGCTCATTTTAAAAATATACATTCATAATAGATATAATAATAATTAGAGAAGTTAAATTCGTCATTTACATATGTATTATTTAATACCATGTGGCTTACCTTGTGAATAAGGTACCAAAGTGCCAACTGTCGCTTCAGCCTTTTAAGAATGAAAACCGCGCTCATTTCACATATGCTCGTGCCTGCTTTGCGAATGATCCGTATGAGATCCGTGAACCGGAGGTGACTGTAACGAGGATTTGCCGGTTTAGAGACGGATCCGGCTCCGAGTCACCTGCAGTCTGGGTCCCGGCGGTGACTGTAACGCGGATTTGGCACGGAGTCACCTGCTATCTGGGCTGTCACTGCATATCCATTTGTAATACATATGTAAACCCTGTCACTGCATATCCATTTGTAATACATATGTAAACCCTGTCACTGCATATCCATTTATAATACATATGTAAACCCTGTCACTGCATATCCATTTATAATAATTAACTAAACCCAGTCACTGCATATCCATTTTAATAAATATGTAAACCCAGTCACTGCATATCCATTTTAATAAATATGTAAACCCTGTCACTGCATATCCATTTATAATAAATATGTAAACCCTGTCACTGCATATCAATTTATAATACATATGTAAACCCAGTCACTGCATATCCATTTTAATAAATATGTAAACCCTTTCACTGCATATCCATTTGTAATACATATGTAAACCCTGTCACTGCATATCCATTTATAATACATATGTAAACCCTGTCACTGCATATCCATTTATAATAATTAACTAAACCCAGTCACTGCATATCCATTTTAATAAATATGTAAACCCAGTCACTGCATATCCATTTTAATAAATATGTAAACCCTGTCACTGCATATCCATTTATAATAAATATGTAAACCCTGTCACTACATATCAATTTATAATACATATGTAAACCCAGTCACTGCATATCCATTTTAATAAATATGTAAACCCTTTCACTGCATATCCATTTATAATAAATATGTAAACCCAGTCACTGCATATCCAATATATCCATTTATAATATTACATCTACTGTGTCCGTTAGATGTAGTCAACACAAACTCTCCTCAAGAGGGGCCCAGGCAGGCTAAACAAAGAGAGATTTCACCAAATTGAATACACCTTTTAGTAAATGTCCCAGTGATTTGGGAACGTAGAGTGTTTGAATGTTCCGCCAGTTGTATTTGAGTTTTGGTTGTCTCCTGGATTTGGCACTGACCCTCCATTTCACGCCCCCCTGGGGGATAATTTAAGGGGAGCGGGGAAGAGAGGTGAGATGAAAGGAAAGATTCCTGGTGCACAAATAACCCTGAATTAATAATGAGTGCACAGTTCACAGTGGCGTTAAGTGTCCTGTCAGCTGACCAGACCAGAGAGTGGAACTGGGATGGAATAAAGATGTCTGTGGTGGTTCTGTGGAATCATGAGCGAGCCATAATGTCTCCATAGTAGTTTAATTACTTTCAGATGCTTTGTGTGTCACACACACATTCCCACCAGGGCTGCACAGTAAATCAAATTGACATCTAAATCAGAAGATCTACATTGTATGGTTACACGTCTACGACATGATAGTGCAACCACTATGTGAAATAATTAAAAGACGTGCTGACAAGCTAATCTGTATGAACAGGGACAGCACATAGCGCTCAGTCAAGTCATTATTTTATTAAGCTATACTGGATTCATAATTGTACGGTAACGTTCTGAAAACACTGAACCAAAACGTTCTCGCACTGTCATGCACACAAGATGTAAACGTATTTAGTGTTACCAATAAAACCCGTAACTATTGGATACCGTGCTCGACGCCAGGATGTGTGTGCCTCGCCCATTTGAACCAATGTCAGCTAACACGGGAGAAAGTTTGTACTATAGTCTCGTGTTGTCGGAACGTGGGTTCCACAAAGTTCCACAGAGTTCCCGCTGCTGGCAAAGAGAACTCTCACAAAAGGTCAAGAGTTGGAGTAAATTGGGATGCGACTTTGTTTGGGAAGTGTGCTCATGCAAAATCAGCTTTTTTCTCAAGCGTGACAGTGTTTCATTTCTACCTCAACTCAAGAGAGGAGAGATCTATGTATGTGTAGTTTGTGACGGATTTGCTTCTCGCCATTTGTCTTTCGCACACAAAGACCAGCCTGTCACTTAAGCATTTCACTACGTCCTCCTGAGTTTGACTCACTGTAGGTCAGCCTGTCACTTAAGCATTTCACTACGTCCTCCTGACAGTTTGACTCACTGTAGGTCAGCCTGTCACTTAAGCATTTCACTACGTCCTCCTGACAGTTTGACTCACTGTAGGTCAGCCTGTCACTTAAGCATTTCACTACGTCCTCCTGACAGTTTGACTCACTGTAGGTCAGCCTGTCACTTAAGCATTTCACTACGTCCTCCTGACAGTTTGACTCACTGTAGGTCAGCCTGTCACATAAGCATTTCACTACGTCCTCCTGACAGTTTGTTCCACTATAGGTTTGCATGCTGTGCTGTTAGTCCATCGCTCTAAACAAGAACACCAGGACACACATGGCTTGGCAATATTAATAATATTCTATGATTCCAGAAGTCTCCTCAGATAGTTAAGCCCTAACAGAGAGAGAGACACACACACATACACACACACAGACACAGACACACACACACAGACACAGACACAGACACAGACATACACACACACACACAGACACACACACACACACACACACACACTGCTCTCTCGCCTTCTCTCTGCATATTTCTCTTCCTCGTGCTTTTCTTTCGGTTCCTCTCACTCTCCTCTCCTTCACTAACTCTTTCTTTCTTCCCTTCACCCTGTCTCTCTCCTCTCTCTCTCCGCCGTCTCCTATATCTTTGTCTATCTCTCTCTCTCCGCTCACTCTCTCTTTTCTCCACATATGTTGGCCCAGGGCACCACAGACATAGGTTTAATGGATTTTCTCTCACTCAGAGGGTTATGTACCCAGCGTCACTGAGAACAGAGAGTAACCAAAAAAACACATTTAACCTTTCTCTGACCAAGGAAGGTCAACTTGTCTAAATGAAAGTGAAGTCCTTAGGGGGGAAAAAGAAAGAGCATTTGAAAACGATTTTGTGAGATTACAGGGGAGCGAAACAGTGTGGATTTAGGACTATGCATGCAGGGAAATTGAATTAGGAGACAGAGCGTCTTATGGGTGGTCTCATTTATAACCGATGTGCATGTCCCTGGACAACAGACAACCTATTAGAACCGTAGACACTCCATAGAGGAACTACAGACCGTAGACACTCCATAGAGGAACTACAGACCGTAGACACTCCATAGTGGAACTACAGACCGTAGACACTCCATTGTGGAACTACAGACTGTAGACACTCCACAGTGGAACTACAGACCGTAGACACTCCATTGTGGAACTACAGACTGTAGACACTCCATAGTGGAACTACAGACCGTAGACACTCCATAGTGGAACTACAGACTGTAGACACTCCATAGTGGAACTACAGACCGTAGACACTCCATAGTGGAACTACAGACCGTAGACACGCCATAGAGGAACTACAGACCGTAGACACTCCATAGAGGAACTACAGACCGTAGACACTCCATAGTGGAACTACAGACCGTAGACACTCCATAGTGGAACTACAGACCGTAGACACTCCATTGTGGAACTACAGACCGTAGACACTCCATAGAGGAACTACAGACCGTAGACACTCCATAGTGGAACTACAGACCGTAGACACTCCATTGTGGAACTACAGACCGTAGACACTCCATAGTGGAACTACAGACCGTAGACACTCCATAGTGGAACTACAGACCGTAGACACGCCATAGAGGAACTACAGACCGTAGACACTCCATAGTGGAACTACAGACCGTAGACACTCCATAGTGGAACTACAGACCGTAGACACTCCATAGTGGAACTACAGACCGTAGACACTCCATAGTGGAACTACAGACCGTAGACACTCCATAGAGGAACTACAGACCGTAGACACTCCATAGTGGAACTCCAGACCGTAGACACTCCATAGTGGAACTACAGACCGTAGACACTCCATAGTGGAACTACAGACCGTAGACACTCCATAGTGGAACTACAGACCGTAGACACTCCATAGTGGAACTACAGACCGTAGACACGCCATAGAGGAACTACAGACCGTAGACATTCCATAGTGGAACTACAGACCGTAGACACGCCATAGAGGAACTACAGACCGTAGACACTCCATAGTGGAACTACAGACCGTAGACACTCCATAGTGGAACTACAGACCGTAGACACTCCATAGTGGAACTACAGACCGTAGACACTCCATAGTGGAACTACAGACCGTAGACACTCCATAGTGGAACTACAGACCGTAGACACTCCATAGTGGAACTACAGACCGTAGACACTCCATAGAGGAACTACAGACATTATATACCCCGTATTGAAACTACAGGCATATTACATCCCATAGTGAATTTGGAGGTCTCTCTTGACTAGAAAACCAAAAGACCCAGAAGCATTTTAAACATCATAGCCCATTGACTGGTGAATAACATTGCAGACTTGTAGGCAAACCGCACATTGAAAATGCAGAATATTTTTTTTAATGGCTCTTGAGGATGGCACAGTCAGAGGCATCACCACTGGTAAACGGCCAGAAGGGAATTAGCCCAGCTGCTGTGGTTGGAGATGGGAGCATAGGGAGGAGTGTGTGGGTTTGTGTGTGTGTATGGGTTTGTGTGTGTGAGTGTGTGTGTGAATGTTAACACTGACAAGCCAGAGCATTATGACCACCTGTCTAATATGTTGTGGGTCCTCTGTGTGACGCAAAAACAGAGCCAACCCATCAAGGCATGGACTCCTGTAGGTGTCCTGTGGTGTCTGGCACCAAGACATTAACGGCAGATCAAGTCCTGTAAGTTGTCAGGTGGAGATGCCATGGATCAGACATGTTGGTCCAGCACATTTCACAGACGCTCAATCTGATGAAGATCTGGAGAATTTGTTCGCACCTTAAACTCTTCATCATGTTCTTCAAATCATTCCCAAACATTCCCAGAGCGCCTAACACCCTGTTGCCAGGGTGACCGGGAGAGCACCGCAAAAGCCTTGCCTGGTTTCAGAGATGCTCTGACCCTTTTGTCTGACCATAAGAATTTGTCTGTTGTTCTTTAGATGTGTCCGTTTGACCTCTGACCAACACATCTCATCATCTCATCTGCTTACCGTCATACTGCCTACCGTCATACTGCTTACCGTCATACTGCCTACCGTCATACTGCTTACCGTCATACTGCCTACCGTCATACTGCCTACCGTCATACCGCTTGTGTGACATTTAGGGCTGTCACAATTATTACAATATCCTGCCTGGTCGCGATTATTTACCCAGATCGTGATTATTTACCCAGATCGTGATTATTTACCAAGATCGTGATTATTTACCCAGATCGTGATTATTTACCCAGATCGCGATTTCTTTAATGTTTTTTTTGACGACCTTTGGATTACAGAAATATATGTTTAAGGAGGTTTAATTTCCAATGTTCACTGTCAGTAAATGACTTCTTCATAAGGCGTATGTTAATTATTACAATATTATTTATTAGCCTTAGGACACAAATAGTGTAATAAAATGAACAATATAGACAATGACATTTTTTATCACAATTATTTGTGTGACAATTAATCATCACCTAAAATGGCATGATCATGACAGCCCTAGTGACAAGAGGACTTTTCGCCAAGTCCTAATGTGAAAAAAGAATGTGGCTACTAAGGTCTTCTGAAAACATTGAAAACACCACAGGGTGAAATCAGGAAAACATCTTAATTGAAAATGAACCCAAAAATAGGATGTGTTATCTTGTTAGTCAACAGCCGACTTACCTGCAATTATCCATCTCTGCTTTCTGCCTCATTATCGTGCTTTTTATTATGTCAAGTCACTTTCTCATGAGCGCAGGTGCCGCTAGTCGCTTGCTACTTCAGACGTCAGAATCTAGACACCTGCCTAGATATTAGAAACCAATTACCAGTTACGCCCTCACTAATGATGGGGTTTTTGTTTGGTAATTTCTGTTGACTAGGCAGGATGGTAAATAATTGCTGTATGTCCTGCATTTCTCGATGCCACTATGTCAGCTGTGTCTCTAGACAGTGTGGGACCAGACTGGGGCAACACTGTTGGCATCACCGTCTTGGCCGGTGCCGTGGGCGGAGTTGGCTGTTGTACTTAGGGGTAAATTAATTCTTCATGATTTGTACCATTAAATCTCCAGAAAAACGTCTGAAGCGAGCACAATGCTTTATTGTAAACATGGTTAAAATACGCCATTCCAGGCAGCTTGAGCTGGCCAACTATTGCCCCAATTTGAAATGAAAGTCGGCGGCATGAAAAGCGTCAAATCATAAAAAGCGAACAGCTTAGAGAAGCAATTCCCGGCTCCAGACCATTTATAAATCAGTTCCAGCAGATACCTCCATCTGTCTGCCAACAGAAACAGACTATAGTGTCTGAGTGGATCCCAACTTATCGAAAGAAAGAACTGCTGATGCTTAACAGATATGCCCTCTCTGCCTCTCCCCACCACTCATCTCTCACTTCCTGTGTCATTCTGTCTTTTTACCTCCGTGCTCAGTCAGTCTCTCTTTACCTCTCTTTTCAGCCAGTCTCTTTCTACATCTCTGCTCAGCCAATCTCTCTCTACCTCTCTGCCCAGATGTGTGCAGAAGAACACGCCAAAACATTTGCAACAAAATGAAAAAAGGGAAAACAAGAGAATAGGTTACTATGTCAGTAAGGTCAGTAGCATAAGGTCAGTAAGGTCAAAAGCATAAGGTCAGTAAGGTCAATAGCATAAGGTCAGTAAGGTCAATAGCATAAGGTCAGTTAGATCAATAGCATAACACCAGTAAGGTCAATAGCATAACACCAGTAAGGTCAATAGCATAAGGCCAGTTAGATCAATAGCATAAGGTCAGTAAGGTCAAAAGCACAAGGTCAGTAAGGTCAATAGCATAAGGTCAGTAAGGTCAATAGCATAAGGTCAGTTAGATCAATAGCATAAGGTCAGTAAGGTCAATAGCATAAGGTCAGTTAGATCAATAGCATAACACCAGTAAGGTCAATAGCATAACACCAGTAAGGTCAATAGCATAAGGTCAGTTAGATCAATAGCATAAGGTCAGTAAGGTCAATAGCATAAGGTCAGTAAGGTCAATAGCATAAGGTCAGTAAGGTCAGTAGCGTCAGGTCAGTAAGGTCAATAGCATAAGGTCAGTAAGGTCAATAGCATAAGGTCAGTAAGGTCAGTAGCGTCAGGTCAGTAAGGTCAATAGCATAAGGTCAGTAAGGTCAATAGCATAAGGTCAGTTAGATCAATAGCATAACACCAGTAGGGTCAATAGCATAAGGTCAGGTAGGTCAATAGCATAACACCAGTAAGGTCAATAGCATAAGGTCAGGTAGGTCAATAGCATAAGGTCAGTTAGATCAATAGCATAAGGACAGTAAGGTCAGTAGCATAAGGTCAGTAAGGTCAATAGCATAAGGTCAGTTAGATCAATAGCATAAGGACAGTAAGGTCAGCCTCCCATAACCTTTAAAGGCGGTCAATCTATAATGTTCAATCTAGGACGTTGAATGGTCGATAAAGCTGGACAGGAAGATGCTAACAGGATTAGCATAGAGTTGCTCAAGCCAGCCTGTTCTGGATACAGTAATGTCCCTAAATAGCCTTGGACCAGCCCATTAGAATTGCAAATGCAGTAAAATAGAACTGATTTCATGCAGCCAGTCGTACATCAGCAGCTAATGAAGAGACAGCTATTGTACTAGGCTGGACTATAAGAGCAACGGTACTGAGCTGATGAGGAACTAAGCATATTCACATTCCAGTTTCTAAGAATAAGTAGAACTAGTCATAAGTAGAACTAGCCATAAGTAGAACTAGCCATAAGTAGTACTAGCCATAAGTAGTACTAGCCATAAGTAGAACTAGCCATAAGTAGAACTAGCCATAAGTAGAACTAGCCATAAGTAGAACTAGCCATAAGTAGTACTAGCCATAAGTAGAACTAGCCATAAGTAGAACTAGCCATAAGTAGTACTAGCCATAAGTAGTACTAGCCATAAGTAGAACTAGCCATAAGTAGTAACTAGCCATAAGTAGAACTAGCCATAAGTAGAACTAGCCATAAGTAGAACTAGCCATAAGTAGAACTAGCCATAAGTAGAACTAGCCATAAGTAGAACTAGCCATAAGTAGTACTAGCCATAAGTAGAACTAGCCATAAGTAGAACTAGCCATAAGTAGTACTAGCCATAAGTAGAACTAGCCATAAGTAGAACTAGCCATAAGTAGTACTAGCCATAAGTAGTACTAGCCATAAGTAGAACTAGCCATAAGTAGAACTAGCCATAAGTAGACTAGCCATAAGTAGAACTAGCCATAAGTAGAACTAGCCATAAGTAGAACTAGCCATAGCCATAAGTAGAACTAGCCATAAGTAGAACTAGCCATAAGTAGAACTAGCCATAAGTAGAACTAGCCATAAGTAGTACTAGCCATAAGTAGAACTAGCCATAAGTAGAACTAGCCATAAGTAGAACTAGCCATAAGTAGAACTAGCCATAAGTAGTAACTAGCCATAAGTAGAACTAGCCATAAGTAGAACTAGCCATAAGTAGAACTAGCCATAAGTAGAACTAGCCATAAGTAGAACTAGCCATAAGTAGTACTAGCCATAAGTAGTACTAGCCATAAGTAGAACTAGCCATAAGTAGAACTAGCCATAAGTAGTACTAGCCATAAGTAGAACTAGCCATAAGTAGTACTAGCCATAAGTAGAACTAGCCATAAGTAGAACTAGCCATAAGTAGTACTAGCCATAAGTAGAACTACTCATTCATCCATCTGGGTTCTGGACTTACATTCCTACTGGTGGCTACTGAGGTTTTCAGTTTGAGGCAGAAGCACATTATTTGATTTTACCCCTCAAAATGTCATAATAGTAATATATTCTACATATTTGGCGATGTCTATGTGAAAACATTTACCCATAATGTCGAAAACATGTCATATCTCCACATACTTACCAGGTTAGCCGTATGTGGTATTTCAGCCTAGCTAACGACCACATAAATGGGGTAATAATGAATTAGCATCCCTAAGCCTGGAGCCTTGTGCTAAATGACGATGGGGGAATAGGAGGTACTGCTGAGCTCATTAGGTCTAACTAGCTCCTCCAAACACACTGCACCTTTGCAGGGGACATTAATAAGATCAAAAGACAAAGCGGAGGAGAAGCAGTGTTTGGTGAGAGAAAGACTTATTATTATGAGAGAAAGACTTATTCATCCCAAAAGAGCTTCGTTTGTGCTCTCTTATACGCCCATTTAGGAGTTGTAATGTAGCTAGAGTCAAATAAAAAACAGTGTGGCTTCACAAACACCAACATAGTCTTCTGTAATGATATGGTGTGTATATATATGTGTGTGTGTGTGTGTGTGTGAACCTTGTTTGTCTTTCTAAAACCATTCTCCCACATTAGCACCACAGTTCGATCTTGCATAACACATTCAAGTAGACAACAACATCACCGATAGCTAACGATTCCAGGTTTTCCCGCGGATGTGACCCCGTTTGACACAGCAGGTGAAGCACAACGATATCACGGGATATGTGGATTTGATCGCCACCGGGACCGAAAGCAAAAACAAACCAAGTCAACGTGAGTAAGACGGTCCGCTCTAATTGCTCAAATTAAACGCTATTGGGTGCGTGAGTACTCGAGGCTTTCAGCCAATGTCTGTGATGAGGCTGTACTGACTTAATTTGAACCTGAACAACCTCCTAAGCCAGTGGTAAAGGGTTCGCTATTCCAATCTCATTTAGGTTAAGTATGAAATTGGATGTTGCCGAGCACAACGTAGAGTTCTTAGCCCCGGGCTTATCTAGTCGTGAGACGCGAACAGTGTGGGAGACCTAAAAGGCAATTAAGAAAAGTCTTGTTGAGGCTTAAGATCAGTTATTAGTGTTGGGCTACATTGGCTGTGTACTATATACGTTGTATGACACCATATCAGATCCCACACATGGTGACAAAACAGGCGTTCCGTTAAGCGTTCCCACAATCTCCTCCTCTCCGGTTTCTACTAACATGACGACGGGCATAGCCAGATTGGTGAAGTACCACTGAGGTATTGGTAATGTGAACGTGCTGCTGGGCCCCAGGCTATAGTGTCTCAGGCTATAGGGCCCCAGGCTATAGAGAGGGGTCTCCCCTTACACTGGCCACATCTCATGTCTTCTATGGAAGTGTAAGAGATACCTCCTCTGGGCAATCCTCCTCAAGCCTGCTTATATTGATCTTTAGGAGAGTCAGGGAATGGAGGAGTGAGAGAAAAATATAGAGTATAAGCCATATGTGTGTGTGTGTGTGTGTTTATGTGTGTGAGTGTGTGTGTGTTTATGTGTGTGTGTGTGTGTGTGTGTGTGTGTGTGTGCGTGTGTGTGTGTGTGTGTGTGTGTGTGTGTGTGCGTGCGTGTGTGTGTGTGTGTGTATGTGTGTGTGTGTGTGTGCGTGTATGTATGTGTGTTTATGGGTGTGTGCGTGCGTGTGTGTGCGTGTGTGTGTGCGTGTATGTATGTGTGTTTATGGGTGTGTGCGTGCGTGTGTGTGTGTGTGTGTGCGTGTATGTATGTGTGTTTATGGGTGTGTGCGTGTGTGGGTGTGTGTGTGTGTGTGTATTCCAGAGTGGTGTTTGTGCTGTTGTACCACCATATTCAGCAGGAATAATAAGCAGGTGTCCCGGGTGGGACTTAAGAATCCGACCTCATTTAGCTCATTTAGTTCAGTTACAGAGACAGTGATCTAGCAACATGGTGTGTGTGTGTGTGTGTGTGTGTGTGTGTGTGTGTGTGTGTGTGTGTGCTCTGTTAACAGTCCTGTGCTGAACGTGTGTGTGGGTGTGTGATCTATGGTGCTTCAATTCCAGGCAGTGTGGGAGTGCGTGTGTGTGCATTTCATGATATTTTTGTTCATTTCCATTTTCTATGTGAACCGGTCATAGTGAAGCCAACAGTTTCCAGGAGAGACGAACACACCCGAGTTCCTGTAGCGACTGTAATCTTGTTAAGAATATTTATGTATTACTAAGAATTATTAATTTAGAATTCCTATGAACTCGTTATTAAATCAAAACACTATACACACAAGGTCTCGTTGGGTTTGTTTATTGAGACCTCTGACCACACAGGACTTACAGTGAGCTTATAACCATTTGAAAAGCTCGCCCCCTAGTACCCACAATGTACTTCCAGCACTTCAGAATAAAAGTAATTATGTATACAGTACATTACAAGCAGTTTGGCCTTTATTAAGCACATTGTAATGGTCTTTTATTATAGCAATCCTATTCATCCCTAACAATTCTTTCAAATAAAATGAAGTAGTAATTGTATCCCTTTCCGGATGCATCACGGTGACATTCAGTGGGGAAGAATAGACCAGAATGTGCCAGAAGGAACACAGTCTCCGGCATCCTGCCTCAAAGGTTAAGCCTCCGCAGTGCCACGCTATATCACCTCAGCCTCTGTAACCATATTCAGTTAACTGCCTAAAACTTAGTCTGTGTACAGGCCTCCTCAGGACCACAGGGTTAAACCTGGTCTGTGTACCAGGTACCAGAACCAATTCCAGCGATTCAAATGAACTAAAGTAGAGATCATTGAGCTGAGCTAGCTCATACTATTACAGACCTCGTCACAATGTGATCTATAGCGGGAGTTGGCAGGTTCATTGTTCATTTTTCCAATGAGTCACACCCTGGAGGACGCAGCCTGTATAGGAACGATGTGGTATCAGGTTCCAGTCTTACATCAGCCGAATCCTCCAGGAATCACTAGATACAAATAATGCATCGAAAGTTCAGAAAACGGATGTAGCCACCGATGACGCCCCCTTCATGGCGCTCCGTTTCCTCGTCCCAAATGTCACCCAGTTCCCTAGTGCACGACTACCTGTACAGAGCCCCGGGACAAAACTAGTGTTCTGTCCTGGAAAAAAGGACGCGTGTATCATCTGTCTTAACACGAATCACTCTACATCACGCTGCACACCTCGGTTATTGAGTCGAGCTGCCCAGCCCAAATAGAGCAGAACCACCGCTATCTGAGCCGCTAATGCTTTCTGTGCACAACGTGACATAATTGGATTGGCCGGCCTGTATACATCATATCCTTAACCCTGAAGTAGGGTCCCAGGTGGGGGGGGGGGATTGGAGAACTTGGGCGCCAGACGCATTACGCTTGTCAGGGCCTAGGAAAGCACAGGGAAACACATCTCTTAGAGCACTGAACGGGAGGCTGGACGGGAGCCATATTGGAGGAGGGAAAGTGGATAATAGGGCTGATAGTGCTGAACAATCACATTTGTTGTGGTGTTTGGGATAATTGTGCCGGAAGCCAGACAACAGAGCACGTTCCCGCCGTGTTCCTGAGTAGAAACCGGATTGGCCAGGTATGGATGTATGTCACGGCCATATGCAGCAGGACATACATGACATTACCGTGTGGTGGATGTATGTCACGGCCATATGCAGCAGGACATACATGACATTACCGTGTGGTGGATGTATGTCACGGCCATATGCAGCAGGACATACATGACATTACCGTGTGGTGGATGTATGTCACGGCCATATGCAGCAGGAATACACAGAATACAAAAGTACAAATAGCAGTGGGATTCTACATGGCATCTGTCTTAAGGTCTGAAATGGCTAACTAACCAACACATCCTCCTCAGAGGATCCTATCACACTTAGTGGCAGTTGTTTTTAAACAGGCAGTTGTTTTTAAACAGTCCCTTTGACCTACAAAGGTACAGGATAATACGTTCGTAGCCACTGTGGGTAGCCATAACCAATTATGCTAATTAAATAGAGCTCTAGAACAACAATCCAATGTATTTATTTTGCAGAACTTAGCAAAGCATACAGTTAGTCATACAATATCAAACCGCTATCTACTGACACAAGAATATTCCATTCCCCCAAGACTAATTGGAGAGGAAGTCAGCATAAACACTGTCAATGCCCACATAACTGCATATTAACGCACAAGGTAAGTGGTAAAGACCAAGTCACAGTAAGTGGTAAAGACCAAGTCACAGTAAGTGGTAAAGACCAAGTCACAACATATTTATAAAAACCCAGTTCCAACCTTAGTTACAAATACAAGAATAATTTCTGACAATTCCCTATGGCCAACAATAAAAATTAACAATTATGTTATGTTTGTTTGTTGAAAAAGAGGCCTGTTTGTGATTTGTTTTTCAGGATTTGGGCACAAACACTATCAAGTAATTCAGAATATATGAATATATATATATTTTTTAAATTAAAAGCAGATGCATTCAAAATCACTGCTGCAAATGAATAGAGAAATGATTCGTTGTGATTTAACATTCATAGTATCGGCCACCACTGCGCTAAGCCGGGTTTTTTCTCGATAAATAAGTCTTTATTTGTCCGAGATCAGGAATTTGCCACTGTCACACATTGATGTGTTTGCAAGTGGGTGCGCGCTGCTGTACTCTATCACATTTCATTTATTTTCCACTCAGTTCAAATGTGTCCAGTCTTTTCCCTTTCACATCTACACCCTATGTTCACTGACTCCCTGAAGCTCCCACAATACAGGCCACGCAATATAAGCACAATTATTATATAAATTAGATTTATTTATTTATTCATACACTTTTATAATTCTGACAGTGAAGTGGTTGCTATCCAATAGTTTGAATGCGCCGCTGGCCTATTTCTCATCTCATCTTAATTGTTGATAGAAGAAAAAAGATGACATGGAACCAGTTTGGAATGTTTTCTAAATCTGTTTATGGAGATGGAAGGTCTAATTTAACCAGACTTCCTACATCCCAGCTCGAGTGTACCAAGTCACCACGGAAGCTTAATCGCTTCAGTGTTTGGTTTGAAATTTTTATTAGCATCATTTATTCAAACAGCGGGCTAATCTGCATTTGGCCCATAATAAAGCATATGAAAGTGTTTTGCTGTCAGCTATTGCGCGTGACATTCACACTTCCCTCCATAACACACACGTATGAGAGAGATGCATTGGAAAAAGCACAACAAAATGACTGCATATTGCAATTACAGAAAGTGTCACCAACCAGCGATGAGGTGCAGGGAAAGCCGGCACGAGAGTGACCTGCTCTGGAACGACTGGCTCTGGTTCTGCCTCTGAAGGTAGAGGCCAGTCTTCCTCAACCTCCATCACCAGGGTTATCCCGCAGTCCTCCCCCACCACCAGCAGAGGTCAGTCCTCCTCTGCGCCCGGCACTAGAACGCTGCAGGCGGGAACCGGCACTAGAACGCTGCAGGCGGGAACCGGCACTAGAACGCTGCAGGCGGGGACCGGCACTGGACCGCTGAGGGCGGGGACCGGCATGGGCCAGCTCTGGCAGACGGGGGCCGGCTCTGGCAGCTCCAGCCATGCCATCCACCACCTCCCAGCCACCTCCGGGGGCTGGTCATTCAAACCCTTTGGGGGCCTCTGGGTCCTGGAGGTTGGTAGCTGGAAGCAGTCGAAGCACAGCTGGAGCTGTGACTGAGGCTTTATAAGTGGCCGCAGTACCAGGGCAGTGGGGGGTTTTAGATGCGGCTCCAAGGCCGTGGGTAGCGCTGAACCCACATGTGGCTTTACCTGGCGCTTAGGAGCTGGCACCGGGCTAATATCGAGTTTATGGTACACCTGCTTTGGTATTCCCCCGCGGCCCCCTTAGAACACCCCTTCAGCTCACCTCCAAAATGTTTAGGGTGCTTCAGGGGTGCTCCAGTGCATAGTTCCTTGGGGGACCGCGTACCCGATGTTGTTGGCCCTGGAAACCACATCATTGGTGCCTTGTATCCAAAACAAGCACGAAGATGCCTGTATTCCTCCTCAGGCGTCTCCGGCATAAGCCACCCCCACTGCTCCGTGGGGGGACGTTGGGAGACTCTCCACCCGGACCAATCAATCTCAGCCCAGAGGAGAACTCACACCATCAGGCTAGCTTACAAAATAGCTTCTCATTCTGTCACAAACCAGGAGTGAAACGCAGGGACTTACCGTATTCATAAAAACAGCCCTGGTGGGTGTAATCAAAACAACCCCCCCGGAAAACAGGAAGTGCACCCCACTAAATACCTCAAGTGGGAACCTATCATTCACCACTTGTGACTACTTCACCACTCGTGAGAGAAAGACACAAAAAATCTTATTTAATTAACTTTTTCTGCCTTCCCCAACCTCATCACATCCAATTTAATCCACTGTCCAGTGTCATTGCAACAAAGGATTCCCAAAAGACAGTTAGCATCTCGGCAAGCTGTCTTCATAGGAATCTGCGCCAAGTCTTTGATGAAACAAGGAAGTCCCTGCTAGCAGTGTCACTCCGGCCCCCTGCTCTTTGGGCGATGCTAGCCAATTAGCACCACTCACTTGGCCTCCCAACTACCTACGGTCTGGCCGCATTCAAGGCTGGAACTAAAACTTGAGTGATTAGATCAGTGCCACGAAAGACAATCTCAGAATAACCATATTTATTGGTTCTGTTTCATCCAGAGGTACACTTTCAATTGACTCAAATAAATTAGCCTATGTCAATTAGCCTGAAGTTATGACATAATGTGGGGCAATTTACGAAGCTATTTAACATCCGAGTCAACATAGTGTATGTGGACGTCTGACCCGCGGGATGTGAGATAAATACTTAATTATGAGTGCCGTAATCTGTCTCTAAACAATTGTTGGCAAAAGTCATGCACAAAAATGTCCTAACCAATTTGTCAAAACTATAGCTTAATATACGGAGCCCCCATGGTGTCAGCTAAGAAAAAAATAAGTAAACTGTTCCCTCGGTTTTATAAACTGTTCCCTCGGTTTGATAAACTGTTCCCTCGGTTTAATAAACTGTGCGCACGGTTTTGCAATCTGCGCGCACGGTTTTGCAATCTCCGCGCACGGTTTTGCAATCTGCGCGCGCGCGCACGAATTTGTAAACGTGCCCACGTAAACGTACGGAAAAGTGTACATTCCAGAGAAGAAGTCACGAGTGGCATACTGTCAGCAGCCTCTGCGTCCGACAAGTAAGTGATATTTATCTAGATTTAAGGCTACATGTAATGCTATATTGTGTATTGCATTGTTCGTCTGGATCCGACAAGTAAGTGATATTTATCTAGATTTAAGGCTACTTGTAATGCTATATTGTGTATTGCATTGTTCGTTGTATTGCTTTCTTAACTTCCGTTGCATTAATTGGGCATTTCACCCAGTCCAAAACCTTACAGTTAGCTAGGCTGCTGTTACAGCTAGGAGGAGGTCTGGGTAGATTGGTGGGGGGTTTTGTTGCCTTAACATAATGTCTACCGAAATTGTTAGAGCAACTATAGACTGCTTCTGATTCAGTGCTCTGTAGTCTAGTTGTTAGAGCAACTATAGACTGCTTCTGATTCTTACAGTGCTCTGTAGTCTGGTCAGCTGTTTTCGTAAGATGTCATTTGTTAAATACATATGGACATAAGTCACATCCTAGTAAATACTGGCAAGTGCATTGATTTCTCAGTTACTATAACTAAATGGCTAGAATGATGTGTTTGAGTTTATTAAAGACTCCCAATACTTTTCCCCTTGTATGTTTTCCTCTCCAGGCTGTGTGTCAGTGAGAAGTAGGCAGGATCCTTCCAATGGATGAAGTGGAGCTAATAGAACTGGACATCATTTATACTCTACCACTCACCTTTGCAAGATGATTTGGATTCAACCAAGGAGACCTGGAACAGCCACCTGATTCGTCCATCAAGGAACGAACATGTTCCCCATTGGTCGGCCTGATTCCATGTATGCTATCTCAGAACTATATAACACAGAACAGTATCTTTGCCAGGTGTCTGAGGAAGATTGCATGTGGTGTGATTCTGACTTCATCCACCGCAGTGACATTGCTTGTGATGAAGATGTGTTCACCCTCTGCACCTACCTAATGGCCCCAAACGACCTCCATGTTCCTATGGATGCATACATGGCCATTGACCTTTACCTTTCCCTGAGAGAAGATCTGACTACAATATTAAATTTACATTGATAGGTAGCAGAGGCATTTCAAAAGTAGTCTAACCAAGTCCTCACTTACTGAAATGCATCAAGTGAGCTACACAAAGCGCAGCATTGATGGGCTTCCGGCCGTAGGAGACTACAGCGATGATGATACAATGACTGATGTTGAACATCTCAGACATACACACACTGAGCAAAGCATATGCTAATGAAAGCTACAGGGTCTGACAATACTACATTTTGTGAGATCAACATGAGTAGGATAGAGGGTAGAGTTTAAGTAGATTTTCAAATCCAGCGACAAATTGTACTAAATAAATGAATTTAGTTGGCACTTTTATATGTCTTGTTGTTCTTTGAGTTGTCTTTTCAGGCCTTCAGATCGTTCTGTCACACCTACCAGACCAAGAGGCTTACCTTTCTGAGAGTATCAGTAACCTGCTTTTTTGGTGCTCCCACAGACAATAAAACATCTGTTTTTCCCCCTGGAATCCCCTAGAATGAGAAACTCATATACACACACTCAGATCTGAGTTGTTTAATAGTTCAAAAAATGAACAGGAAACAGCCTTTACAAAAAATAGAAATAATAAAAGGGACATTTTTATTATTCTTCTCTGGTAACATTCCCTGTTGTGTAAAAAAATTTGATTTGATGTAATAACATCATAACCTATTGAATTGGCATGTAATACACCCTTTCAAAATAGAGTTCTGTATTTTAAAAACTGTATTGGAACAATACATTTACTGTATGTTTATAAAAACAAAGCACTTATGTTTTTAAAAATGTGGAACAAATATTAAACATTTAGATGTTTATATAAACGTGAAAAATGTATTCAACACACAAATACGTATGTGTTTGTATATATATATATATATACTGTATATATATATATATATATAAATAATACACACACACTCTCTCATATCGATGTGATATAAATCTATATAATATATCTCTAAATAAATGTATATATAAATATATATATATATATCTCTATCTACATATCTATATCCTCTATTGTCCTATTCTCCGTTGATATCACCGGACAACCATGGAACCAAATCACCTAGAACAAACAAAACAGGAATATGAGTACATATACAGATATAGAAGTATGGTCATAAACTTATCAAAATGTGAGAGACAGAGATACCAGCAGGAGTGTGTTGAAGAATAAAGTTGCCTTTACCTGTTGGTATCTTCATATGTATGTAACACATGAAATCTGTAATAGGTGACCAGACTACAGAGCACTGAATCAGAAGCAGTCTATAGTTGCTCTAACAACTAGACTACAGAGCCCTGTAAAAATCAGAAGCAGTCTATAGTTGCTCTAACAACCAGACTACAGAGCACTGAATCAGAAGCAGTCTATAGTTGCTCTAACAACCAGACTACAGAGCCCTGAATCAGAAGCAGTCTATAGTTGCTCTAACAACCAGACTACAGAGCACTGAATCAGAAGCAGTCTATAGTTGCTCTAACAACCAGACTACAGAGCACTGAATCAGAAGCAGTCTATTGTTGCTCTAACAACCAGACTACAGAGCCCTGAATCAGAAGCAGTCTATATTTGCTCTAACAATTTCGGTAGACATTATGTTAAGGCAACAAAACCCCCCACCAATCTACCCAGACCTCCTCCTAGCTGTAACAGCAGCCTAGCTAACTGTAAGGTTTTGGACTGGGTGAAATGCCCAATTAATGCAACGGAAGTTAAGAAAGCAATAAAACGAACAATGCAATACACAATATAGCATTACATGTAGCCTTAAATCTAGATAAATATCACTTACTTGTCGGATGCAGAGGCTGCTGACAGTATGCCACTCGTGACTTCTTCTCTGGAATGTACACTTTTGCGTACGTTTACGTGGGCACGTTTACAAATTCGTGCGCGCGCGCGCAGATTGCAAAACCGTGCGCGCAGATTGCAAAACCGTGCGCGCAGATTGCAAAACCGTGCGCGCAGATTGCAAAACCGTGCGCGCAGATTGCAAAACCGTGCGCGCAGATTGCAAAACCGTGCTCGCAGATTGCAAAACCGTGCGCACAGTTTATTAAACCGAGGGAACAGTTTATAAAACTGAGGGAACAGTTTATAAAACCGAGGGAACAGTTTACTCTTTTTTTTCTTAGCTGACACCAGGGGGGCTCCGTATTAATATGAAATATGTGAAGTGATTAAAAAATTTGTTATAATGGCTTCAGCCTACGTGTATGTAAACTTCCGACTTCAACTTAATATATGGAATTTGGGCATTTGTGCCACATTTATGTAAATCTTATTCTTTGTGAATCCTAATCAGATTTTCTGTTATTTCATTTTAACCATGAGGAAACCCCGGGCAGCAACTAAGTGCACGCCCTGCTTGGTAAAAGTCTTTCCTTTTCCAGTAATTAGCCCAGATCACCAAAGCATTACACATCTCAGAGAGCACCCACTGGGGCAGTCTGCCAACGAGTGCCCCAGTTAGTCTGGATACCCAGACGAGAGCAGGGATCACAGATCTGATCCAGGACCAGGACACACAACTGATGATGCACAAAACCCCTCGGGGTTCTTTCCTGGTATTTCTCTTCCGATGTCTGTCTCACGCTTACCGTCAACTTCTTTTTCTCATCTCTCCCTCCCTTATTGTCCTCTGATCTCTCTTTCAATCTAACATATCTCTCTCTCTCTTGTCAATCGATCCCTTCTTTTATCTCTCTCCCTCTCTCTCTTTCTCTCCTCTCTCTCTCTCTGTCTCTCTCCCCCTCTCTCTCTCCCTCCCCTGAATACCTCACACTGTTTCCTTCTATCACCTGTTCATCCGTCTCTGTCCTTTTTCTTAAGGTGCATTTAATCTCTATTGTAACATGACTCAGTAGATTTCAACACTCTGGCTGACAAGCAGGGAGAACACACACTCCTCCTCCTGGCCCTATAACACACACACACACTCCTCCTCCTGGCCCTATAACACACACACACACTCCTCCTCCTGGCCCTATAACACACACACACACACACTCCTCCTCCTGGCCCTATAACACACACACACACTCCTCCTCCTGGCCCTATAACACACACACACACACACACACGCTACTTGATAGGACCCCATAAAAGCACCAGACCTCACCCATGCACCAAACACATCACGTCATGGTGTGGATCCTATTTAAATATGAACACCTATTGAGCGATATATCCAATGTGTTTGCATTTTCAAAAACCACCGACATGGAGATCTTCTCACTTGTAACACTCGTATGTTTCCATACACATATTCTCATCACAACCATGCGAACTAGAAAAGAGACACACATCAATATTAGAAACAGCTCTTAACACTTGGGCTAAATTAATGATGTTATTAATCAACCCGACAGTATCTACAAAATTACATTTTATATGAAGTCGGCCATCAGTCATTGACTTATACCATCAGCCTATCAAATAGGTGTGCATTTCCCTCACCACCCCACACGGTCGGTCTGCGTTTATTTTTTGTTCTATTTACTGGCAGACTTAGGGCAACCATTTGTTGTGAGTTCGTAAAAAAACATACTTCATTGACATCAGCCTTCTGATTTTCTGATTAGTACAAATACAAGTATTTCTTGATGTACATGTAACAGTGTGTTAGATGTAAGAACAGGCTACAGAAAAACTATGCATATTGATCAACCACAGAATGACAAGCTTATCTTTTGGGGTACGGTTTTATATATTCAGTGGTAGGTCTTGGAAAGTGCACTACATATGTTTGAACAACTTGTGAGAGAATGTTAAGTGAAAAACTGGAGACACAGTTAGTGTGCTCTGAGTATTAACACAACAGCTGTATGCCTAGTTATTAAAACACATCTGAGAATTATTCTTAATACATGCTTTTGAAATGTATTTTGTCAAACGCAAAAAAAACAAATAGCCAACGCTTGAGTTAGTAGGTAGGCAACTTTTTCTACCTAACCTCTATGCAAATGTCAAGCTCCAAAATAAAATATCCTACTGTAAAATAAGGATGTTTTGTAGTTTGTGTGTGAGTGTGTGAGTAAATATGATGTCACATAGATGTTATGTAGCCTGTGTGTGCACATGTGTGAGTAAATATGACGTCACATAGATGTGGGTAGTCGGGTACTTACACAAACGCGTGATATATAAGGACATTATGTAGCCTCTGTGTGCACATGTGTGAGTAAATATGACGTCACATAGATGTGGGTAGATGCGGGTACATGTATGAGTAAATATGACATCACATAGATGTTATGTAGCCTGTGTGTGCACGTGTGAGTAAATATGACCTCACATAGATGTTATGTAGCATGTGTGTGTACATGTGTGAGTAAATATGACGTCACATAGATGTTATGTAGCCTGTGTGTGCACGTGTGAGTAAATATGACCTCACATAGATGTTATGTAGCATGTGTGTGTACATGTGTGAGTAAATATGACGTCACATAGATGTTATGCAGCCTGTGTGTGTACATGTGTGAGTAAATATGACGTCACATAGATGTGGGTAGATGTGGGTACATATGTGAGTAAATATGACGTCACATAGATGTGGGTAGATGTGGGTACATATGTGAGTAAATATGACGTCACATAGATGTGGGTAGATGTGGGTACATGTGTGAGTAAATATGACGTCACATAGATGTGGGTAGATGCGGGTACTCACACAAACGCGTGGTAGAGCAGCGCCCATCCCCGCGGTCTCTCCAGTGCGTCATAAATAAGGGTTTGAACTCTGCGCTTCCTGATGTTGTTCCGCTTAACGGGTCGCGTGTACCCCAGTGGGGTCTTGGCCAACAGTCCGAACCCCTGAGTGCTCCTCTTGAAATCCTCCTTACCCGGAGCCACCAGCAGCAGGAGTGCTCCGTCTTTGTCCACCCCGGCGCCCTGGTCCAAGTCCACGGGCGGAGCTGGCATCTGTTTCTCCCTCTGCTGCTCCTCGGAACCGTGAGCGACACTCCTGGACCTGATCCCCATGTTCACCTGTGATCCCTGGAGCCGCATGCCATGATCCGGGGGGCGACGGATCAGGAGGACTTCAGCGGCATGGGGGTCACTTAAAGAGCCGCTCCGCTCCGACCAGGGGGGTGCACGTCAGTCTGACAGAGAAGAACAGGAGGGTGGAGAGAGGAAGAGCCGTCACAGACGCGAACCAATACACCTCGTACAGGAGAGAGGAGCCTACAGTACCGGGGGATATCCCGTTGAAAAACCCCATCAATTAGAAAGAGTTCCGTTCTGGGTTATTTCGGACTAGTTCTGATCTAGTAAATGCAATGCAAACATCATTAGATCATAATAGAAGATCCGAACCACATATGTTGGTGATGTTCCATTCAACCCAGCTATCACAACCCATACACATCTAATAGGCTCCACAGGCAGACTAGTAGACTCCAGTAGGATGCAACCTCGTATCCGCACAATAAACAGGCTGTGCAAACTTCCAACAATGGCTAATAATCGTCCATAACACCGATACATCCATATAGGAGGTGCCTACTCCTGCTCCACAGCCGACCGCTCCCGACAATGCACGGTTTGTTTCTGCACGCCAGGATCCTCCTCCTCTCAGCCTCCACCTGCCGCTCCCGACTGAACAAACAGTGTGAACACCGGGTTCAGAAGTGTCCTGTGTAAACGAGTCGAGTTGGTAGTCAGATGTAAGCCACCGTGCACCAGTCTATCTGTGTCGCTTACTCTCACAGATAGACCCGAGCTCGTATGACCCTAGCGAGCACGTGCTGACATTCCATACAGCAGGAATATATACGCCTCCTCATGCGCGTGAGGATGTCTAAACCTGACCTATCATTTCCAGTACGCTGGATTGTATTTATTCTCCAATTGTGTCCACTGGTCGTGATGCACACCTAATCATTATTGGGAAATGGATAAGGTTTGCCTTACCTTTTTTTGCTTAATCGTTGAAATAGGATAGCTGGCTCTCTATCTCTTTGTGCCTCTCCATGTCAATTAGGGATTTGAAATTTGCAAACGCATGAGTTAAATGGGCCAATGTTGTAACCCGGTTCAAAGGCTCCCTGAACATCTGGAAACACAGCTAGAGGGTTTGGAAACACAGCTAGAGGGGTTGAAAACACAGCTAGAGGGTTTGGAAACACATTGACAAAGCTACAAATTGTATAGGATGACTTCCAAAATATAAACAAAATAAAAAGCCATCCTCTTTGCTCAAGAACAACTTGCCGGAACTGAAAATGCTATTTTTTTGCCTGCACACATCCTTGCCCTGGTATTTCATTTTGGGGGAGATGGTGAGGTGAGGACTAACTCAACAGATGATATGTCAAGCCGGATAAGTAATACATGCAATTATTTTCAGCTGCCTCAGGTGGTGCATCTGCTGATATTTTTCTCGGTAATCACCGTTGTGTTGTCCTCCCAACTGAAATTCTGAGAGATTGTGTTTTTTAGCGAGCAAGTATATTTATACGGCACAATTTATACATAGAAGCAATTCAATGTGCTATACAAAGGGAGAAAACAAATAATCAAATACATTGCATTTTATATTCATAGCAACCTGTTAACTGGTGCAATACAGGTTTTAATTTATGCCAGGTATTAGATTAAAAACAAATACAGAAAATCTAATGGGCAAACATGAAATGGGCAAACGTCTGCAGGACGTCCTTTTCGGGCCACCTCCACCTTTGTGTCTGGGTCCAGGTTATTTAGAGAGCCTCGAGCCACCTCCACCTTTGTGTCTGGGTCCAAGTTATTTAGACAGCCTCGGGCCACCTCCACCTTTGTGTCTGGGTCCAGGTTAGTTAGAGAGCCTCGAGCGACCTCCACCTTTGTGTCTGGGTCCAGGTTATTTAGACAGCCGCGGGCCACATCCACCTTTGTGTCTGGGTCCAGGCTATGTTATCTGCAGAACTTCAGTCTCAGAAATTTGCATACGGACATAAGGTTTTTAGGTATTATTCGTGCTTTATATTTTCTTAAATGATTACTGTGTTTATGTCGCATGCCGTGTCAGAATGACTAAGTTAATTGGGGCACGAATGAAAGTCTTTGACTCGGTTAAGGATTTAGTGTGCCTTGTTGGCCAATATAGCAGTTGCTTGTATCTGGAAAGATCTTGTATACGGATCCTATAGTTAAAATCCCACTTGATTCATCAGTCGGCCAGTATATGATGTGACACAATACTGTGTCTAATCCGAGACTCTGACGAGGGATGTAACATGGTGCTGGTTTTCCTGGACCATGGAGTGATAAGAGACAAGTTGCCATGGAGTGAATATACATATGGCCGATGAAATGTTGCTATGACAGCACTCGACCCGGTGTAAAACACAGACAGAGGAGAATGGTGGGCCAGTGGGCAGACTGGTACGATAAGAATAGACAGTGCAAAAGCCTGAGGCCACCTGAGAAATCTGTCGAAAGCTATTTGCCCTGTAAGTGTTCATTTGCTCATAGAAAACTTTATATAACATTACAATACATACAAGCATGAACACAATGCGCACTGAAAAGTACAAGTAAATGCTCCAGTGTCTGTGTTTTCTTGCCCATCGCATTGTTTTTTACTAGTGACTAGTCTGAGATATGGCTTCTTTGCAACTCTGGGATGACCTAAGTTCATCTCGGTTGTGCCATGTAAACATGTTAAAGAAATATCACCCGTGATCATATCAGGTGATCTTAATTAAGTTACAATAGGTCTGAGTCATTTCAGACCAGCATCCCAGAGTCACCTCTTCACTGTTGACGTTGAGACGTGTGTTTAACAGGTTCTATTTAATGAAGCTGCCAGTTGAGGACTTGTGTGGTGTCTGCTTCTCAATCCAGAAACTCTTTGTCCTCATGCTTAGATGTGCACCAGGGCCTCCCACTCCTCTTTCTATTCTGGTTAGAGTCATTTCTGTGAGGGAGTAGTACACATCAATGTAGAAGATATTCGGTTGCTTGGTCATTTCTTGCATGGAATTGCCTTTATTTCTCAGATCAAAACATAGACTGATGAGAATAGGGAAAAAGGCTTTAGAAAATATGAACTTGGATTAGCAAACACGACGTGCCATTGGAAATCTGGACTGATGGTTGCTAATAATGGGCCTCTGTACGCCAATGTAAAGATCTCATAAAAAATCAGCCTTTTCAGTTAGAATAGTCATTTAGAACATTAACAATGTCTATACTGTATTTCTGATAAATTTTATGTTATTTTAATGGACAAAAAATATTTATATAACAGAACAACAAAAGCCACTAAAATAAAAAGAGTTAATGTTGTGTGATTTATTTTCAAGTATACACATACTTGAAAATAAATTACCCAACAGTCTTCCGAAAATAAATTCTGTTTTTCTTTTTAAGAGAACCCACACAAAATAAAGTGTTTATGTTTCTTTGTGTTTAATGTTACATAGTGTATCTAGAACAAAGTAACATATACTGTTCACATGAATGTATTTTTTTATGATAAAATAAGAATTAAAATAACTCCAAATAAGTTATTTTCTCTGGCTATATAAATGATTGATCATCCGTAAGCTCAATATGAAATCATACCTGTATCAAACCCATATTTCTGCAGAAATTCCAAAGCGAAAGGGAACGTTTCGAAAGCCATTGTTGTCGCCATGAGGCAAACTGTATAGAAATGGGTCTATATGAGTGTTTAAATGGGCCTATGTTTGAAAATAAATGATTGTTTCACAGAACAATTAATGTCTACAGCTTGTCTGAAATCCACTTGTACTGATCCCAATGGTCATGTTTCAGACAGCCTTCTAAAAGGATCATTGCTGTAAAATCACTCTGCTTTTCATTACGGGCTGGAGATTGAACCTATTCTACATAATGCACTGTGCCGTCAACCACTTTCCATCTAGTATTACAAGCGTTGCTGCCTGACAAGATCATTTTAGTAAGTATATTAGTCTGTAATTCTGTATATTTTCATTATGTGTTATTCGAAGCTAACGTTAATGGCCTTGATTGTCTTGACTCTGGACATTTGTTTGCATACTTGAAGGTTGAGTTAAGATATTTGCATCAAAATGTACCCACATCACTGCCATTATATGTGAATGGTTTAATGATGAGTAAATTCCATAATGTAGATATGAAAATCCTACATTTACAAAGCAACATTACCTGCTAAGCTAAATGTGTGTTCTGAACCTAATGGGCATGTGTCGTGCTTTTCCCCCTATGAGGCACGTGTTGCTAGGCAACCCCTTGCACTTGTCTGGGCACAAGACTACTTCCTTCTCCAGATTTGTCTTGGGCCTACTGTATCTTCAGTAAGTCCTTCTGATATGACTCAGACCTATTGAAACTTAATTAAGATCACCTGAAATGACCCAGACCTATTGTAACCTAATTAAGATCACGTGAAATGACTCAGACCTATTGTAACTTAATATAGATCACCTGAAATGACTCAGACCTATTGTAACTTAATTAAGATCATCTGAAATGACTCAGACCTATTGTAACTTAATTAAGATCACCTGAAATGACTCAGACCTATTGTAACTTAATTAAGAACACCTGAAATGACTCAGACCTATTGTAACTTAATTAAGATCACCTGAAATGACCAGATCTATTGTATCTTCATTGATTCCATCTGATATGACTCAGACCTACTGCACCTTTATTGACTCCATCTGATATGACTCAGACCTACTGCACCTTTATTGACTCCATCTGATATGACTCAGGCCTACTGTATCTACATTGACTCCATCTGATATGACTCAGGCCTACTGTATCTACATTGACTCCATCTGATATGACTCAGGCCTACTGTATCTACATTGACTCCATCTGATATGACTCAGGCCTACTGTATCTACATTGACTCCATCTGATATGACTCAGGCCTACTGTATCTACATTGACTCCATCTGATATGACTCAGGCCTACTGTATCTACATTGACTCCATCTGATATGACTCAGGCCTACTGTATCTACATTGACTCCATCTGATATGACTCAGGCCTACTGTATCTACATTGACTCCATCTGATATGACTCAGGCCTACTGTATCTACATTGACTCCATCTGATATGACTCAGGCCTACTGTATCTACATTGACTCCATCTGATATGACTCAGGCCTACTGTATCCATCATTGACTCCATCTGATATGACTCAGGCCTACTGTATCTACATTGACTCCATCTGATATGACTCAGGCCTACTGTATCTACATTGACTCCATCTGATATGACTCAGGCCTACTGTATCTACATTGACTCCATCTGATATGACTCAGGCCTACTGTATCTACATTGACTCCATCTGATATGACTCAGGCCTACTGTATCTACATTGACTCCATCTGATATGACTCAGGCCTACTGTATCTACATTGACTCCATCTTATATGACTCAGGCCTACTGTATCTACATTGACTCCATCTGATATGACTCAGGCCTACTGTATCTACATTGACTCCATCTGATATGACTCAGGCCTACTGTATCTACATTGACTCCATCTGATATGACTCAGGCCTACTGTACCATCATTGACTCCATCTGATATGACTCAGGCCTACTGTATCTACATTGACTCCATCTGATATGACTCAGGCCTACTGTATCTACATTGACTCCATCTGATATGACTCAGGCCTACTGTATCTACATTGACTCCATCTGATATGACTCAGGCCTACTGTATCTACATTGACTCCATCTGATATGACTCAGGCCTACTGTATCTACATTGACTCCATCTGATATGACTCAGGCCTACTGTACCATCATTGACTCCATCTGATATGACTCAGGCCTACTGTATCTACATTGACTCCATCTGATATGACTCAGGCCTACTGTATCTACATTGACTCCATCTGATATGACTCAGGCCTACTGTATCTACATTGACTCCATCTGATATGACTCAGGCCTACTGTATCTACATTGACTCCATCTGATATGACTCAGGCCTACTGTATCTACATTGACTCCATCTGATATGACTCAGGCCTACTGTATCTACATTGACTCCATCTGATATGACTCAGGCCTACTGTATCTACATTGACTCCATCTGATATGACTCAGGCCTACTGTATCTACATTGACTCCATCTGATATGACTCAGGCCTACTGTACCATCATTGAGTACCATTATTGATTCCATCTGATATGAATAGGGCATTTTGCTAAGTAATCAAATGCAAGGGGAGCATTTTGACCCGTCTTAATTTTTTTTGTGGTCTGTACATGACTCCTGCATTAAGGCTCAACTAAAACATGACTCAAATCTATCGTTATACCTGTGTTGGCTATTCACAAGGCAGGCAGAGAACAGTGTGGCGAAAGACGTCATAGCTGTAGTTATATTTCACTGCCCTGAGTGTCCTCTTGAGTACAATGGTTAGAACCATGATTGCTCAACTAATGTGTCGCAGAGAGCAAGACACTTTCCATTCCATACAATGGCTATACCGTAAACCAATCATATTTATTTTATAAAGCCCTCACTCAAACTGCTTCTCAACATATCCAATCCAAACCCCAAAGAGCAAGCAACAACAGGAAGCTGTTGCATTGTGGTTAGAAAAACCTCACCAGTAGGGTCAGAAACTAGAAACAATCTGTAGAGGATCTAGGCTATGAGGGGTGGCCAGTGCTGAATATATGAGAGTTCTTGTCCTTTTCGGGACACATTTCTGCGTGTTTATATGACCAACGGGAGTGTCCAAAATCTTTAAACAGATCAGCAACACATAGTGTATCAGGAAAGGGGTTCAATTAGGTCGTGTACTCCTATTCCCCCGCGCCCTAATGTTCAGCACAAACGTTCATCATTGCACAGTGCTTAAATGTATCTCAAATAGAAACTGTAATTGACTAAATATTTCCCATGTGTAACATTTTCTTTGGTCGATCAATAGACTTTGGTAAACGCTGATCATAAGCTCATTTAATTGATACTTCAATTTTTGGTCGCCCATGTCTCTATGTATGTTGGTGTACATATGACCAATTATCTTGGATAATTTAAATTAATTTGAAAGTGCCTGTTGCTAAACATAACATGAGTATTGGTACACACCCAGACCCAGAATTATTGATATAAGAGAGAAGGTGGGTGGCAGAGAGAAGATGGATGGCAGAGAGAAGATGGATGGTAGAGAAGATGGGTGGTAGAGAGAAGATGGATGGCAGAGACAAGATGGATGGTAGAGAGAAGATGGATGGTAGAGAGAAGATGGATGGTAGAGAGAAGATGGGTGGTAGAGAGAAGATGGGTGGTAGAGAGAAGATGGATGGCAGAGACAAGATGGATGTTAGAGAGAAGATGGATGGTAGAGAGAAGATGGATGGTAGAGAGAAGATGGGTGGTAGAGAGAAGATGGGTGGTAGAGAGAAGATGGATGGCAGAGAGAAGATGGGTGGTAGAGAGAAGATGGGTGGCAGAGAGAAGATGGGTGGCAGAGAGAAGATGGATGGCAGAGAGAAGATGGATGCCAGAGAGAAGATGGATGGTAGAGACAAGATGGATGGTAGAGAGAAGATGGATGGTAGAGAGAAGATGGATGGTAGAGAGAAGATGGGTGGTAGAGAGAAGATGGGTGGCAGAGAGAAGATGGATGGCAGAGAGAAGATGGGTGGTAGAGAGAAGATGGGTGGCAGAGAGAAGATGGGTGGCAGAGAGAAGATGGATGCCAGAGAGAAGATGGATGGTAGAGAGAAGATGGATGGCAGAGAGAAGATGGGTGGTAGAGAGAAGATGGATGGTAGAGAGAAGATGGGTGGCAGAGAGAAGATGGGTGGTAGAGAGAAGATGGGTGGTAGAGAGAAGATGGATGGCAGAGAGAAGATGGATGGCAGAGAGAAGATGGATGGCAGAGAGAAGATGGGTGGCAGAGAGAAGATGGGTGGTAGAGAGAAGATGGGTGGTAGAGAGAAGATGGGTGGTAGAGAGAAGATGGATGGTAGAGAGAAGATGGGTGGTAGAGACAAGATGGATGGTAGAGAGAAGATGGATGGTAGAGAGAAGATGGGTGGTAGAGAGAAGATGGGTGGTAGAGAGAAGATGGATGGTAGAGAGAAGATGGGTGGTAGAGAGAAGATGGATGGTAGAGAGAAGATGGGTGGTAGAGACAAGATGGATGGTAGAGAGAAGATGGATGGTAGAGAGAAGATGGGTGGTAGAGAGAAGATGGGTGGTAGAGAGAAGATGGATGGTAGAGAGAAGATGGGTGGTAGAGAGAAGATGGATGGTAGAGAGAAGATGGGCCTTTGGAACATTATATTCACTATAGCATAAAATATTATAATAAAAAAACATGTTTTCTATCTGTATAGAGCACAGACGTTATGGATGTTTTTAACTAAATAAATTAAGAGCAGAGATGATTCCTCATTTTGCCATTGAAGTAACGGTTTCTATAACGGTTTAGTGCAAAACAGGTTGTGATCGAATTCCTTACCGATCATCGTTTTCCAGCTGCCTCTCCCCGTCCTCCATAACTGAAAGTCAAGGGGTACCGTAAACCTGCCCCTGAGCCTCCCACTAAACTGCAGTACGTGGTCCTTGATTGGTTGCTAGGGTACTTGTTGTAGGGTCTGTCGCTAGGCGCCAGACACTCTTTTGTCCTATGGGCCTCAAACTCTTCAGTCTCTTTGAAGCAGCCACAGAGAGAGCGGCAAACTCATCCTGGTCCGGAACGGCTGCCAAATCTCCAACAGCTATGCCCTGAATGGCCAGACCACTTTACACATGGAAATCTAATGCGAGCGTCAACAAACATGTGTCTCAGTAAACTGGCAAATACTGTTTTTGGGAAGTATTATGATGGAATTTGGGTGATTGGTGTTATGTTATTTAAAATAACGTTCTTATTCTTCTGTATGTGTCCTCTTTTATTTAATAACAAATAGATATACAAGTACATTTTATACGACGCCCTGTCTGTTTCGGTGTTCAATAAAAAAGCATGCAGTCATCCAGACTCTGCGGGGTGATGTTCATCTGTGTATGAGCCAGCTAACTCGCACCAGTGCCTGCTACTCGCCAAAGCCCGTCGGCAGCAACCAGTCCAGTCCAGCCACGCTTTGGTGCCGCGGCCAACACTCAACATGTCCATAGAGAGCCCCAGCTTGAACCGTGTCTTCACGTCGACCAGCCTTGATTCTGCTTTGAGATGTACTTATTCTGGGCAATTGTGCGAGGAGTTCTAATTTCATGTCCCTATTGCTCCGTCTGCTGTCCAGCCGTCTGTGTGTTGTTTTTGTTTCCTGCCGCATTGTGATTGGGTCGTTAAAGTGACAAACTGCATCTGTAATAGGGCAGACTGGGGAATTAAGGTTAGAGCTCGCTGTTTCTTTCCATATGCACCTTCTGTTTTTGATCCGTTTGAAATGGCTTTTGGTTAAGTGCTACCTCCAACACTCAGCATATGTTATACTCATCTAAAGTACTGGCAATCTTCATGAAATTGAGCAAATGAAAAAATAAATAATTCCAAACTAGTAGTGAACAGCCCCAAGCATTACCATATTTTACTGGCCGTGTCAGGTGCTCTTCTTGCATGCACTCCCCGTTTGTCACCAGATATGCTGCTCGTCTGTACGGCCAAAGAGTTACATTTTTCTCTTACCTGAATAAACACACAATTACAATTGTAGAAACAATAACACTTTGGAAAGTTCAAGTACTTAAAGTTGTTTGTTTGGTTTAACAAATGCTTATTTGTGCAAGAATAAAGTTGCCGTTAAACACTTGTTTTGAGACTGTTTTGACACTCAACTGTCCACTAAATAGTTCTTGTATATATCTCTGCCTTTTTTCTATCTTTCACCTGATCCATGTGAGTCAACAAACAGTGAAAAGGTGTTTGTTGTTACCCATGATGATGGATGACATGGGGATTGTACACGGACACACGCACGCACGCACACACACGCACGCACACACACGCACGCACGCACACACACACACACATGCAACCTCATATTAATACACCAGGGAAACAGGCAAACCGTGGGCAATATACTACCTGGAGACTGAGACAAACGGAAAGTAACCATTTCTTTGGATATATTTTATATTTTCATTAGGGGTGAAAAATAATTATGAAAAGTATGCTTTGCAGAAAAAGCTATACTATTTGAAAAATAGTTTTTAAGAAGTTAGAGTGTTGTAATTAGAGTGTATGGGCTCCCCCTTTTGTTTGACCTCAAAATACAGTATGACTCATTGCTTGCTATATTTGTATTTGTGCGTTCACCTACTGCATGGACAGGCACAGCAATCTCTGAGTTCCATCTGTTCTCACTTACAGAACCATTCAAAAACACTTATCAAGTGGTTTTATTTATATGTTACTATTTACAGAACAACTATAAAAATAACACATATGGAATCATGTAATAACTTAAAGGCAGTGAAAGCAGAAGTGATTTAGCCTCTATGGCAGCTTTGCCCACTCTTAGCATTCTCCCAGACATCCACAAGATTAGACACCTAGTCTGGTTTAATCTGAAGATTAGACTACTGGTCAGGTTTAATTTCAACATTAGACACCTGGTCTGGTTTAATCTGAAGATTAGACTGGTCAGGTTTAATTTCAACATTAGACACCTGGTCTGGTTTAATCTGAAGATTAGACTACTGGTCTGGTTTAATCTGAAGATTAGACTACTGGTCTGGTTTAATTTCAACATTAGACACCTGGTCTGGTTTAATCTGAAGATTAGACTACTGGTCAAATTTAATTTCAACATTAGACACCTGGTCTGGTTTAATCTGAAGATTAGACTACTGGTCTGGTTTAATCTGAAGATTAACCTACTGGTCAGGTTTAATCTGAAGATTAGACACCTGGTCTGGTTTAATCTGAAGATTAGACACCTGGTCTGCTTCAATCCTAACCAAGTGCATGTATGGCAACGCATCATGGCAATATCAAAAGACCTAGGCCCTCAGAAGGAAGATTATTAATAACTATTAGGTAAAATAAACACAAGGGACTGAAACAGAAAATAGAAACAACATTGAACATGGATATGCTGTTACAGTGGAGTTGACAGGTCTAGAACATTCTGTTACGCCAGAGGGCAGATTATGAAGACATGAAAAGTCTTTCAAGTGACACTTCAAATGAAAACGAACAAACAATGTGGTTTAGAAAGACCAAAAAATAATCATATCTAAAACAAAAATGTATTGTTTGGAAACTGAGCCAGGACTACCCACAGAGAAAGGGACATGTTGTACATATTCAGGGTTTTATTGTGCAACAATTATGACTTATACACAATAACATACACAATAACTGAATTACTGTTTTAACCATCCACTGTATTATATGCACATCCTTATCTTGCATATGTTGTATTAAAGATATTCTAACATTATGTTAAACGCATTTAGGCGAATGTACATGTCTAGATGCAAATGTGGATATATTCATATATAATGTACCTAATTTACAACTAGTAAATTGCAAATAGTCATTAAGAAAAAGTAACTGCTGCTGCATCAAAGGCTGAACACAAAGTGTCTCTATTATGTTGGTTTGATGTACGTAGTTCCCTTCTCCAATTCATCAGACCCATTTTTCATTTCCTTACATCAAAGGAGGAACGTCTGGATCGTCTACAAAGTTATCGATAAAGTGAGTCTGCTGATTTGTGGTGGACGGCCGTGTCTTCGACATCTCCAAAGGTCCCTCCCCAGAGCTTTTGTCTCGTGGGACAATATTGGACAGGTCCACCATGGAGCGTTTCCTCGGATCCACCTCCAACCTCTCCTCGCTGTTACAGTCCCTATCGAGGACAAAATCACGTTATTAATCAAAATGATCTATTATGAAGAGGTTTACAACGGCGTGACCTGGGCCTTGGTGCGGTAAGAGAAGGTTGTCTGGTCTGACGAGTTGTCTTTTATATTCGTGGTCTTCTGTGAACATGTGATGTTCTGTTGGGAAAACCTGGGTCCGGTCGTTCATGTGGACATTCATTTGACACAAGCCACCTAATCTAAACATTGTTGCAGACCAGGTCCACCCCTTCATGGCGATGGTATTTCCTGATTGCAGTGGCCTCTTCTAGCAGGATAATGAGCCCTGCCACACTGCACACATGTCCGGGAATGGTTTGAAGAACATGATTAAGTGTGTCGCCCTGGCTTCCAAATTCCCATATCTTAATCCGATTGAGCATCTGTGGAATTCCGATCCACGGCGGTTCCACCTCACAACAGAACTTGTAATATCAGCTGCAATGGTTTCGCCTGCCAGATACCACATGACACCTGCACGGGGGATTTTAGAGTCCACGGCTCAGTGGGTCGACCCAAGGGCATGTTTGGCAGAATGTTCTGCCGTACCGGTGTACAACACATCATTTACCAAAGCAGCACTCAGCTGTGGCAGAGAAATGAAGGCACTCTGATTCATGGGTGAGAGCGCGGCAGATAAAACGGGATCGTGCGGCGCAGCCACATAAGTGCTTTGGTGCTACAACAGAGGACACACTCAATCAGAAGCACTACAAGAAACTGCACATTTCACAACCGGAGCTGGTGGATGATGGAACCGAACCAGTGTGGAATTCTTCCATGAAGGACGGCTCCGTTGAGTAGAAGAAACACAACATAATTTAGAGTAAATTAAAAAATAGGAGTCTTGAACTGTAACTGAATCTACGCGCCTGTGACTGGACAACAAAATTGTGTCGTCATTAAAATGGCCTGGGTAATAGCATCACAATGGTCTGGTTAATGTCAGTATGTGCCATTGATCCATATCAGATTGGATTTGAACTAGATTTGGTTCTGTACAGGCCCGTTTGTTTGCCTGGAGTCATATGAATCAAATAAAATGATGTCTAGATAAAATAAACAGAAAACAGATAGGATGAGATGTACTTTTAGGTCCACTGGAAATGTAGTCACATACTCCTTCTCTCTCTCTCTCTCTCTCTCTCTCTCTCAAAGTTTTTTAACTGACAGCATCCTTAATGAAAAAAGGGCAAGCCAATCTCTGTTAAATTTATTATGGGATGGGGACAAGATTAACGATACCTGTAAACCGGGTCTAAGTTTAGCCCTAACATTAATCTTCGTTAAGGTCCGCTGAATTCTAACGTCAGGACTTCTGGAGACAGATGGTGCCATTAGCTTAACACTCATCATTAGGAATCATTTCAATGGGACCTCGTACGGTTTGTGTGTAATGGATAAATGCCACAGGTTAGAAAAGAACCAAGTCGCATAAATTGTCAACAGTCACTGCAGTTTTCCCTTCTAATCCGAATGAGGAAGTACTGTAATGTTCGATGAGTAATAAAGCAAAAGTTTTAAACGCTGTGAAATTGCAATACATCCCCTGGTTCTAGATATTCTTATGCTCTTTTTATACTTGGAATCCAGATTGAATTTTTTTGATTGTTTCGGGAAGCGTGCAATTCTATTGGACATGAGTAAAAACGGCATAAGAAACATACATTAACTCAACCTCAAGATTTCCAGTTCCTGTTCCCTCTCTCCTGTCTGATTACAAGTTAAGCTGAAACAAACTGGCCTAGTAACAGTCACTTTACACAACTGTCTAAATGTACGTGGATGTAAACAGCTATTTGTAAACATGCCAACATTTGATATTCTTATTTAGACCGCCGGCCGTGGTCACTCAGTTACACTCTAACTGTGGATGAATCATAAAGTTGCTTAGCGACAGGAATAAAAGCTATAGCAACAACACTGCCGTTAGTTTGGCAGGCGCCGTATGCCTCGTTTGCCACAGCAGTCTCGGAATGTGACGTGCAACCAACTCCCATAGGGGTCAAAAGGTCACAACTAATCAGCTCCAAATGGCATAATAACTCAGTGACAAGCAGCGCCTATTCATCTATCGAACTGGAACGGTAATCCTTAAATCACTTCTATTGAATATTCAATTTAAACAAGTGGAATTACAGCTAGCACTCTTACCCATGCCATCCCTGATGGGGCCAGCCAAAGGACAAACACTGGTAAACAAGTCGTGAGATGGAAATAAGTGCTTTGTCTGTTACACAGGGTTTAGTCAGCGCACCTCGAGGTGAGGCAGCCCAACTAGTCATGACAATACCCAAGGAGAACTTGGCATTTATGTCTCTCAATTGCAAAGTCACGCATCACACAATTCAACAGAATGCAATATGACTCTATGGTGATATTAGTCATCAAATCTCTATGGTACAGACTCTGAAAACAGACCCGCAAAAGATTGTACAATTCTAAAAATGAGACACGAGTCATAAAATTTATCATGATTCGATTTTCACCATAGTTCCTAGAACCATGCAGGGTCAAAATGTCTAGATGCCTTTCAAAATCAGAAAAGTGTTTAGCTTACTTTTTAGACACCATCCTATTTTTTGTCTAACTGGTAGTTTGTTTTGTTAGTTTTCTTGTCATTGTTCAGCATTATAATGGCTCCCTTGAATTTCATTGATTTCTTTTCTTTTAGTGTGAACACACGGACGCATAATAACTATTGAATATAGGTTTTCTGGTTGACAACTCTTTTAGTGTGAACACACGATCACATAAATAATCACGGTATATGTTTTCAGGGTCACAACTCTTTTAGTGTGAACACACGGTCACATAATAATTATGGTATAGGTTTTCTGGTTCACAACTCTTTTAGTGTGAACACACGATCACATATCAATTACGGTACAGGTTTTCTGGTTGACAACTCTTTTAGTGTGAACACACGGTCACATAACAATTAGGCACAATGAATTTGAGGGCAACAACTAAGTATGCTTTTTGTTGGTCAAAAAATAATGAAATGCTTATCCTGTAGATACTCTGGTATTAAACAAAGGACCAAAATCGAGATACATTTGGTAATAATTACCTTGTCTTCTTTTCTGGTGTGTTGCTGCTTTCAGAAGCTTTGGCAGCAGGGTTTGTCTTTGTTGCTTTGATTTCACCCTGAGCCTGAAAATGTATGTTTTTAATGAGAACAAATGGCAGATACAGACATTGTGGTTGACTATAAACACAACCTACGTATACCAAATCCGAAGACCATTTATATAATAAATGGCACTATAAAACAACGTCAAAGTTGACAAACTCTTGTAAGGCACCACCCCTATAGGCACCGCCCCTTTATATTAAAAGTAGGGTCCAGTTGACAAACTCATATAAGGCACCACCCCTATAGGCACCACCCTTTTATATTAAAAGTAGGGTCCAGTAGACAAACTCTTGTAAGGCACCACCCCTATAGGCACCACCCCTTTATATTAAAAGTAGGTTCCAGTAGACAAACTCATGTAAGGCACCACCCCTATAGGCACCACCCCTTTATATTAAAAGTAGGTTCCAGTAGACAAACTCATGTAAGGCACCACCCCTATAGGCACCACCCATTTATATTAAAAGTAGGGTCCAGTAGACAAACTCATGTAAGGCACCACCCCTATAGGCACCACCCCTTTATATTAAAAGAAGGGTCCAGTTGACAAACTCAGTTAGACAAACTCATGTAAGGCACCACCCCTATAGGCACAAATATTAAAAGAAGGGTCCAGTAGACAAACTCATGTAAGGCACCACCCCTATAGGCACCACCCCTTTATATTAAAAGAAGGGTCCAGTTGACAAACTCATGTAAGGCACCACCCCTATAGGCACCACCCCTTTATATTAAAAGAAGGGTCCAGTTGACAAACTCATGTAAGGCATCACCCCTATAGGCACCGCCCCTTTATATTAAAGTGATATTGGGATGTAGCAGAAGCGTGGGGTGGGTCACTAGAGAGGCACTTGCTTTATCTTCAATGCATTATTGATCGTGCTGTAATCAGGATGCTTACGCCGTCGAACAACATTGAGTCATTTATATCTTGGCCCAAACAGGCCGCGCCATGTAGACAGCGCCAGGCAGACAGCGCCAGGCAGACAGCGCCAGGCAGACCGCGCCAGCCAGACAGCGCCAGGCAGACCGCACCAGGCAGACCGCGCACACAAACTGTATATGCTTTACATTTTAATGCAGGCTCATTTAGAAATTGTCACTTTTTAATTTAATGTCCTTATTTTACCAGGTAAATATGCTAAGAACACGGTGTTAATTACAGCATGAAAACAGGGAGCAATAAGTGTTGAACATGTCTTGATCAGTGACAGAACAACAAGGTTTCCCAGCTTGCCAGCTCTATAATAAGCACCTTTTTGGTTTTACTGGCCCGAAGCTCATCACCACCTGGCTACGTTCAGTCCATCTGGAATACTGACATATGTAATATTAATTAATCATCTGTACTCTATCATATTCATGATTTAATTAGGATGTTCTGGCTGTTTGTATGAAACATATTTCTTTGGGTTTATTTCTCAGTTGCCTGGATAATTATTGCATTGAGTATCAATGTTCATCTAATGTCGTCACACTGTAAAATGTGGAAAAATCCACATTTTACAATCCACAAAATAAGCTTCTTCTTGGATGGCAGGACAATAAAGACCCACAGCACTTCCCCATATCCACACAAAACATGTTCATTGTTGACATGATCTAGCTTTAGCAACAGTCATTCCACACTTCATTAAACATTATAGGAGAGGACTGGTGTTATCTTGGCATAACAGGTTGACCAATGCAGTAAACATAAAGTGTCTCTAATTTACCCAGCTAGCACTTAATCCTGGAGGTCACATCAATCCCTGCACATATTTAAGCAAAGAAATATTAACTAAAGTAAATGTATGTAATGGACTGAAATCTGTGTTATTAGTTTGAGTTGAAATGATGGTAAATTAAACTTATTTAAGCTTTATTTAGCTTTTGAGCTCTTTGCCATTTGCCTTTGGCAATATGAAGCTGATAATGGTTGACTACATACCTTTGACATTGTAAAGCTCTTAATGGTTGACTACATACCTTTGGCATTGTAAAGCTCATACTGGTTGACTACATACCTTTGGCATTGTAAAGCTCTTAATGGTTGACTACATACATTTGACATTGTAAAGCTCTCATAATGGTTTAATACATACCTTTGGCATTGTAAGGACCAAGTGGCCAGTGGTCTGGGACCTTTTTGCTGTGGAACTGTCAGGCCTCACCTCTGCAGGCAGCACCAGCTGAAAAACCTGTGTTGTAAATTATTCATTCAAGTTTCATTACCAAGATGAATGTCCTTTTCCTGTACAGGCTATTTTACAGTATGATACATTACTGTAATCATTAATGAATCCATGTCCACAGATATCACACAGCGAAACACTGAAATCCCTCGTAATTCCACCAAAACAAGACCGTTTCAGAACACAAAAGCAAATACGAAGCACTCCTTTAGCCTAAAACCATAGTAACGGGTCATCAAACTAAAGTTAACCGGATATACTGTATACACACTTAGATCACATTCTCTGTTAAATGAATTAGCTCGTATAAATAATAGATTTTAAAGGTGAAATTAGGTGACGTATTGTCCGATTAATCACCCAGACACAATAGCGCAGCAGACGATTTCAGTATGAGTCATCAGTTGGTTAAAAGCCTTTAAAACATTGCCTGAACACATTGTGAACTTTTCCAGTAACACAGTGGCCTCCACCAACTGGCCTCCATCAACTGGCCTCCACCAACTGGTCTCCACCAACTGGCCCCCACCAACTGGCCTCCACCAACTGGCCTCCACCAACTGGCCTCCACCAACTGGCCCCCCACTAACTGGCCCCCACCAACTGGCCCCCACCAACTGGCCCCCACTAACTGGCCCCCACCAACTGGCCCCCACCAACTGGCCTCCACCAACTGGCCTCCACCAACTGGCCTCCACTAACTGGCCTCCACTAACTGGTCTCCACCAACTGGCCCCCACCAACTGGCCTCCACCAACTGGCCTCCACCAACTGGCCTCCACCAACTGGCCTCCACCAACTGGCCCCCCAACTGGCCCCCACTAACTGGCCCCCACCAACTGGCCCCCACCAACTGGCCCCCACTAACTGGCCCCCACCAACTGGCCCCCACCAACTGGCCTCCACCAACTGGCCTCCACCAACTGGCCTCCACTAACTGGCCTCCACTAACTGGCCTCCACCAACTGGCCTCCACCAACTGGCCTCCACTAACTGGCCTCCACTAACTGGCCTCCAATAACTGGCCTCCAATAACTGGCCTCCACTAACTGCTTTGCTTGTTTCACATCTGTGTTTGAAACCGTAGCAAACACATTCAACGTTACATTTTATGGAATCACCTAAATAAAGTGTGTGGGGTAAAACTAAACAGAGCCGTTTCAATTTGTTCGGGTGTGTCCGGTTTTCTCATCATTCCTGTGGCAATTTTGTTAAATCTAAATAAAAGAGTGAGAGGAACAGAAATGTACCACCTTTGGGCAGAACTGCCAGGCTGCCATAACTTAGCCTGTAATCTCAGCACTGGGCTGGTTGCCTTCAGTTTATCTGCTGCATGCCAAGGATTTCCAGCATCAGTGCGTAGGATGACTAGCTGTTTGAATTGTGATCAAAGGAGTGAATTCTTACCCTGCATATTTCTCAGAGCCTTCGATAAAAGAGCATGCGTTAAAATAGCACTGTTGTCAACAAATGACACGATAAATGCGGAATGCAACACAGTCTGTGGGAAAGCAAATGAAAAACAATAGCCTGTGTGATAATTCTCTGACAGCAACCAAACAAAAACAAATCGAAGTTGCCTTGATTGACACATATTGATGAGAAAAACATTTGTTTTTTATGAGTACAAAAATGTTTACAAATGCGTATTGATTTAATAACAAATGTGCTGACAGTCTACCAAGCACTTGCCTGCGAGATAAAGATTACCCCGCTAATGTCTTAGCCCTTACTCCATTTACCATGCCTACTCCACTTACCCAGCCTACTCCACTTACCCAGCCTACTCCACTTACTCAGCCTACTCCACTTACTCAGCCTACTCCACTTACTCAGCCTACTCCACTTACTCAGCCTACTCCACTTACTCAGCCAGCTCCCCCTACTCCACCTACTCCCCCTATTCCACATACTCCACCTTATTTGCCTACTTTGCCTACTCCCCCTTGTCCGCCTACTCCCCCTACTTTGCCTACTCCCCCTACTTTGCCTACTCCCCCTTGTCCGCCTACTTTGCCTACTCCCCCTACTCCGCCTACTTCGCCTTCTCCGCCTATCTCTATCTCTGAAACCCGTCCTCTATGTGTTGCCCTGCACGGTCACCATTGCACAACAACTCCATAAACCCAAACACATTGACAGTAAAATCCTCCGGATATACAGCGAACTGATACCAATTGAAACATCCAATAGCCGTGTGAGGCAGTACCTTTCCTTTCACTGTCACTCTGGCATAAGTTGGCTGCACATCAACATCCATCAGGGAGGTGTCCATGTGTCTGAGTAGAAAACAGAGGACGAATACACTTAGAAATGAGCTACCCATCCATCATATGCTATGGAAATTAACCAGAGCTAACTTGACAACATTTGAATTTAATCCATTTTAAATGTTACGTAGATACAGATGTATGACAGGATGGCATGGTGTGGAATTGGTACCTGATTTGCAGGTGGGACATATATTCCAGTTTTGACTCATTACTAACCTATAGACTTCCAGATCCAAGATCACGGTGTTATTGTTCTCATCTTCAGTGAGACAAAAATCCAACCTACGGATGATATCGTAATAAGATGAGTGATCAGTAAGGCCAGAGATGTCTACTAACAATATGCATCTAGTGTGTCTGATGACCTGGTGCCTATGAAGAAGAAAAGACCCTGCCAGAGATGTCTACTAACAATATGCATCTAGTGTGTCTGATGACCTGGTGCCTATGAAGAAGAAAAGACCATGCCAGAGATGTCTACTAACAATATGCATCTAGTGTGTCTGATGACCCGGTGCCTATGAAGAAGAAAAGACCCTGCCAGAGATGTCTACTGCATCTAGTCTAGTGTGTCTGATGACCTGGTGCCTATGAAGAAGAAAAGACCCTGCCAGAGATGTCTACTAACAATATGCATCTAGTCTAGTGTGTCTGATGACCTGGTGCCTATGAAGAAGAAAAGACCATGCCAGAGATGTCTACTAACAATATCCATCTAGTCTAGTGTGTCTGATGACCTGGTGCCTATGAAGAAGAAAAGACCATGCCAGAGATGTCTACTAACAATATCCATCTAGTCTAGTGTGTCTGATGACCTGGTGCCTATGAAGAAGAAAAGACCCTGCCAGAGATGTCTACTAACAATATGCATCTAGTCTAGTGTGTCTGATGACCTGGTGCCTATGAAGAAGAAAAGACCCTGCCAGAGATGTCTACTAACAATATGCATCTAGTCTAGTGTGTCTGATGACCTGGTGCCTATGAAGAAGAAAAGACCATGCCAGAGATGTCTACTAACAATATCCATCTAGTGTGTCTGATGACCTGGTGCCTATGAAGAAGAAAAGACCATGCCAGAGATGTCTACTAACAATATGCATCTAGTCTAGTGTGTCTGATGACCTGGTGCCTATGAAGAAAAGACCATAACGGTCACTCCTAGGAAGATACTGTAGTTACGGCACTACAGAGATACTGCGGTTACGGCACTACAGAGATACTGCGGTTACGGCACTACAGAGATACTGCGGTTACGGCACTACAGAGATACTGTAGTTACGGCACTACAGAGATACTGCGGTTACGGCACTACAGAGATACTGCGGTTACGGAACTATAGAGATACTGCGGTTACGGCACTACAGATATACTGCGGTTACGGCACTACAGAGATACTGCGGTTACGGCACTACAGAGATACTGCGGTTACGGCACTACAGAGATACTGTAGTTACGGCACTACAGAGATACTGCGGTTACGGCACTACAGATATACTGCGGTTACGGCACTACAGAGATACTGCGGTTACGGCACTACAGAGATACTGCGGTTACGGAACTACAGAGATACTGCGGTTACGGCACTACAGATATACTGCGGTTATGGCACTACAGAGATACTGCGGTTACGGCACTACAGAGATACTGTAGTTACGGCACTACAGAGATACTGCGGTTACGGCACTAGAGATACTGCGGTTACGGCACTACAGAGATACTGCGGTTACGGCACTACAGAGATACTGCGGTTACGGAACTACAGAGATACTGCGGTTACGGCACTACAGATATACTGCGGTTATGGCACTACAGAGATACTGCGGTTACGGCACTACAGAGATACTGTAGTTACGGCACTACAGAGATACTGCGGTTACGGCACTAGAGATACTGCGGTTACGGCACTACAGAGATACTGCGGTTACGGCACTACAGAGATACTGCGGTTACGGCACTACAGAGATACTGCGGTTATGGCACTACAGAGATACTGCGGTTACGGCACTACAGAGATACTGTAGTTACGGCACTACAGAGATACTGCGGTTACGGCACTAGAGATACTGCGGTTACGGCACTACAGAGATACTGCGGTTACGGCACTACAGAGATACTGCGGTTACGGCACTACAGAGATACTGCGGTTACGGCACTACAGACTACAGATACTGCGGTTACGGCACTACAGATATACTGCGGTTATGGCACTACAGAGATACTGCGGTTACGGCACTACAGAGATACTGCGGTTATGGCACTACAGAGATACTGCGGTTACGGCACTACAGAGATACTGTAGTTACGGCACTACAGAGATACTGCGGTTACGGCACTAGAGATACTGCGGTTACGGCACTACAGAGATACTGCGGTTACGGCACTACAGAGATACTGCGGTTACGGCACTACAGAGATACTGCGGTTACGGCACTACAGAGATACTGCGGTTACGGCACTACATATCCGGACATTACCCGGACTTAATGAAAGAAGGATGCCTGTTTTGACTGACCTGTCAACCTCCTAAACGGTTGATTTAGAGACAGGCTATCCCCTCTGTATGAATCACAGTAACAGGAACACCTGAAGCCTAAGCAACTGACAACACCAAAGTCTTGGCTCTGATTTGGTTCAAGAGCTCACCGATCTTATCAATCTGCTTGTTATTACTGACTTGATGGATGGTTCCAGAATATATTCTTTAAACCGATTACACAGTCAGTTGCTCTAATCCAAGTTTTCGTCTGCACGTTTTCAAGAGGCCTGAAGTTTTGTCTTTCTGTTGTCTCTTCGCATTGCGCCACTTTTAATTGGAATCCCTACACGGAATCGGTGCGGGATGTATTGTTTGTTCCGTTTCAGGGGCAGATTTGGTAAGCACTCGTGTGGGTGTCTTTAACAGTCAAATACTCTTATCAGCCGAGGACTTTCCGTAGACACCTCCACGAGTGTCTAATCTCCTTTGTTTAAGTTGTCAGTAATTACTTCAAATACAGCAGCTTCCTTCCCATTTGATCAACACCATTTTTGTTTGATTAAAGCAGCTCAATGACCACAGTCGTTAACTCAACATACGCACGACATAATGTTCTATAGTAACAGAACACACGGAGCAGAGTCAGATACATAATGGCTATTCAGGAATATGAAGCAGATTCATTTACAGTGCAGCGCAGTCGGTCAGTCATAACACAGGGTTGGGGACAAACCGGGATAGATTAAAGTTAGGTTAAAGTTAAAGTTAGGGAACACAGAATATTTTTAGCAACTCTACAAGGTTAGTAATACTAGACTGTGTGTGTGGCTGTGAGCATGGGTGAGGTATTTGTATTAACGGACTAGCGTACGTGTATGACAATTTGTGTGTGTGTGTGGAAGAAAGATACTACCGCGGTTATGAACATATTGAACTAAATGCTTTGCTGAGCGAACAGGAACTCAATTTTTCGGAGCACTTGCATTACTGTTTAAGTTTATATCGTTTTTGACGATACAACCGAAATAAATTGCAACATGCCATATCTCAGAATCAATTATCCTCCCCAAAGAACGTTGGCATGGCAGAAGGTCGATTTTATTTGGTGTATTTGCTGCATTCCACATAATGTTTCTAATGAGGGTATGTCTCATACATACTTGGGTTCGTTGACATTCATCACCTTTCCCTGGGGCGTGATCAGAGTCCTCTGGGCCTTGGGCGTCTTCTCTGTCTCCCTGTAGGATGAAGCAAAGCATGAACCCGGGTGGACCAAGGCTCTCCAGGCTGACAGACTGCAAATGACTCCAGAGTTATGGGCAGATCAAGGTGAAGGTGAGACTCAATGTCCAGGACATACAGAATGAATTAAGTTGTGGTTCGTAACGCATTACTGGTGAACACCTTTATTCCAAAAACACTTGGTACCTTTGAAATGGACACTGGACACTGCATGTGATATAATTTGGCCTGTTTGTAAACCAATTTCCTGGTCATATATCTAACCAGAACATCATTTTGACATCAAAGAAAGGAGTCATATTTAGTTAAGATGTGTCAGGTGCCCTGAGGTTTTAAACAGCAACATTTACAACAAATTACTATACAATATCTTGTACATTTCTGCTCACTTGGTCCAGATTTAACAAACGATATCCTCGCCTGATTAAAGAACTTGCTATGTGGATGACAGCTCTATGTGAACAACCGTTGGCATTGCAATTAAGGCAATATAAACAGGGTCAAAACCCAAGGTACCAAAAAGACCCTGTGGTGGTTTCACACGCACACTGACCCGCTCACATAAAGGCTACAACTAACACACACACACACACACACACACACACACAACCCATTAGGCTAGACCATCAGTGGATTATGGGAGTGGCTGGTCAAGGAGAGTTAGCATTGCTTCTTTAGCACCCCACTGGGAGCAGAGCGTTGGGGTCATTACTGCAGTATATCAGTGCACGGGGAACTGGGAGAACAGCTTCGTCAGCCAGGGACGTCCGTTCAATCATTTTCCCCGTCCGTTCTTCTTTAACACACCATTTGTTGTTAAAAAGAGCCCGTGTGTTAAGCCTCATATTTGGATGTTCTACCATTTTCTTTCAGAGATTTCATTAATCAAAAATCCAGTGGACATTAACAGTTGTATTTGTGAGAATAATTGACTGATGTCAATACAAAATAATGACCCTCTAAAACTATAATTCATATTTTTTCCATGCAAGCACAGATGATGTTTTTTTTGCGTCTGAAATTAGCAATCAGCTAGTTATTGACATTTCTGTGTGGTTTGGGATTTGGAAAAGCAACACTGAGACACGTTTTTCCGATCAATGTTTCCAAACTCTAGTCTTCCAGTACTGCCGATAGTGTGGGTTTTAAAAGCAAACCTCGTCATTTAGCCTTCAATGAAGATTTGTTTTTGTTGGTTTAAATCCCAAAACCACGCTTTTAAAAAAAACACTGTTTTGCCCTTGAGCCACCCTTAGTCTAAATTGGACTTGTAACTCACGAGACAGTCCGATAACTGCTTAAAATGCTGCAAAGAAAATTGCACTGGAGCTAGGAATCACTATTTTATGTAGAATGTATTCTAACCCTCTAGCTACTTCTGGGGCTTGTAGCAATCACTGCCTCAAAAATTAACGGCTTTATTACAAGACGGCGGTTTAAAGACTACGCATGGATTCGCCCAAAGGATTGCAATTTGCCAGAACCGTGCAGTTTTAAGGGTTTGTGATTTGATTAGATTTTTATAGAATAGTTGTAGGCGTACTTTTGAAAGCCCCTTTAAAGGTTAAGACTAATCACAATCACCCGTAACACAAAATAAAACCATTTGCACAGCGATTCACTAAAGGTCAAGGGTCTAAGAAATGAATGACAAAGTCATAACACGCAGAGAGCTACAACTGCCCCATTTCTATCAACTATTAACCAAGATTAGGGAGGCAATCAGAGAAAACACTGAGCCATCATGGGACCGATGAGATCCGCCGGGCCCCTGGCTTATTTGCTATACTTTGACCCGACTTGGGCCAGTCAGCAGGACATCATGTGTTGACAGCTCTACTGGCAGGTTACTGGAGCTCCTGAACACAATGTGTTCAGACAGCTACTTACTACGCGATTCTGTGTTTAACCATCCACACGGCACACGCTAAACTACTGTATGTTTTTATCTACAGTTTCAGTGCAAGTAAAGTCTGACAGAAGTGAAATGGAGACAGTGCCTGTCTGTAAAATGTTATTTATATTCAACATGTATGTTACAGTCATGAAAAAAGGCCTGGAACATTTGTAGATAATTACATATTCGGATACAGATATGTATTCTTCACTTGAATACTAGATGACCTAATTCAACTCTGAATGATTATACACTCTACAATCCTTCATTCATTAAAGATCAACAGAGTAGAAACAACAGGTACACTCCGTGATTCACTAGCTGGTGTTATTATACCAGACCGCGGTCCCATTACGGACACAGGCAATAAGGCAGTGATCGCTGAGATCCTAGTTGTAAACAGTGAATGTATATTTAAAGGGCAAGTTAGTCAGGGCAACGTCTATTGCTTTCTGATTTAAGGTTGAACCTGGTGGGTTCATTTATAATTTGTGTGAGGTTGAGTGCATCATGCTCAGAACGTAAAGTGACGATGGGGTTAAGCATATACCAGTATAAGTCACCAAGCAGTAAGAACTCAGAGGATAGATGGGGGGGCAATCAGTTCACATATGGAGTCAAGGGCCCTGCACAGGGCTGAGGGAGGTCTGTAGCAGGCAACAACAGTAATAGCCCTGTTTTTAGAGAGATGGATTTTTTAAAGTAGAAGCTCAAACTGTCTGGGTACAGACCTGGACAGGATGACTGAGCTCTGTAGCTTATCTGGGCAGTAGATTGCTACCTCCACCACCCTTAGTAGCTCGATCTTGGCGAAAGGTGTTATATAGTTGGGGATTGTTATTTCAGAGATATTGACAGACCTCCTAAGCCAGGATTCAGACACGGCTACGATGTCAGGGTTGGCTGAGTGTGCGAGACCAGTGAGTGGATCTAGTTTAGGGAGTAGACTCCTAATGTTAATGGTCAGGGTTGAGCTCTACATCTCCAGATGAGTAGAGGAGAAGTAGGAGAAGTGTGTGACACATGGCTTTAAGAACTGGTCATTTGTAGCAGCGTCATATAGGGGAATGAGCATCTGGTCATAGTACACTAAATGTAGTGTTGTGTAGGCAGCTAGGGATATGACAGTATGGGTGTTTGGTGGAGGTAGACATAAGTATGAAGTAATAAAGAAGTTGGTTGCATCTCAGGGCAGATAAGATATGCCAGAAGTGCCAGGCTCAGTAGGCAGTGAGGTGAAGGAGTTATCAGAAATGTAGCGGAGGGGGTTAGAGAATCTACAGGGAAATAGGTCGGCAAACGTAAGCTAAAACAACAGATAACATAATTTGGTATATTTCAATGTAGAAGTAAAGCAGGGTAGAAACAGGTAAAGGCTAGGACTGACCAAGGCAGTAATCGATTTTGGGGCCTAGCTAACACAGTAACACAGTACCGTGCCGGTTGTTGTTGTTTTCCTCAGGCAGAATGTATGCTACGTCGGCTAGCCGGCTAGCTGGGATGAGTGCCATACACGTTTAATTCAGTGGTCACCATCGCTCTACCCACCCGCAGTCATTCTGACAATGTGGTCTGGCCTATTAGTATATTAATAAACACTGGAATATACATGCTTCTATGAACAGCCACAACAATAATCCCACAGGTCATTGTAACGATTACCCGTTTATATATTAATGATTATGAGAGCTTGTGTTTGAATACACTATTGATAAGCTACGTTTAATTCCAAATTACCTCCAATAATGTGGTTGGGACAATCATGAAATGCGTTGCAGATGTGTAACACTTAATGGAATGCAGTCAAAGTAATTTGTCTCCGCGGCAAAAACCACCACATACATCAGAACCAGACTTGATTAACCACACAATGGGCCCGTAGCAATAAATAAATGATGACAGATTTGACAAATATAAACTTTGATCGTTTTTACTGCGTGCCGACGATGGCGTGTGTGTGTTACATCCCTTGTGATAGGCATCCCAATGATCTCTACACTACATTCTAAGACAACCAGAGTGTAAAGCTAAGCTACAAGGCCGTTGAGCAAAATGTTACTTTGAGAGTAAAAACCTGCGCTACTTACCCTTTAATTAACCATATAAGTCGTCAACTGAGGTTACAGTGACATGCAGTGGCTAAACATGTCAACTGCATGTACAGTGCCCGTCATAAGTTAGGACACGCCTTCTCAATCAAGAGTATTTGTTCATTTCACCTTCTTTCATTATGGAATCAGGCAGTAAGACATGAAGGTCAGCCACTCAGAAAAATAATTGGCCTTAACTAATCATATTATTTGCAGTAAAAGAACTTCTAAACTAAGCTCAGGCTCATCATTAGTCAGCCATGATCTGTGATGATATTTGAGTTATTTTTTGGCTTATTTATATGCGACTCCCTACCTTGCTTTAGCCTTTTCATTCTGCTTAAGGTGCTGGTGAGCCTCCAGGCGTGACTCTGGAGTGAAGGCACAAGGTGTTTCCCAAAACTCCCTCTCCTGATCTTCTAAAGACAGGCAGCGTTTCTTGTCCTCCATCTCCACCTCTCTGCCTTGGTCACCCTTGTTGTTCTCAGGCACGGGACTACAGATCAATAAACACAACCCGCCAGTTATTGAAGAAATGCTGAAACACAGGATGATTGATTGTGAACTGAAATACAGGACAGGAGTGTTTTTTAACAACCCAAAACCAATCTTGAGCCATGCTGTAGTGTTACAGGTTAGAGGTTCTATCTATAAAATGCCATCAATTCTAACAATGAAGGATCCACAGAAATATGGGTTTTGATGAATAATTCCTCTGCAAGTGTGAGAAGGCTTTCCTCCTCACTGGTCAATCAGCATGTTCCATGAACAAATAATACAAAAGAAAGAAAGTAATTGTTTTTGCAATACTTGAAGATTCACACACATTTTTTCATTAGTCCAATATACTTTGTTAAAATATTCTACAGCAATGACAAAACCAAACAATTCAGACTATCAAGGGTTAATGCACATAAACAAAGATCCTATATGAAGGGAAAGCTTGAAAATACAAACGTGGTGTTGTGGATGTCAGTGGACACGTGACCATCAGAGCCTGGCATCTTCAATTTAGCAGGGGAGCTCCTGTCCTTCTTCAGCTCGTGCTGAGCCACTTCTGATCCCTCTCTCTGGACCTCCTGTCTCTCACTTGCTCTCCTCCTCAGGTACTCCTGCTCCTGCTGCTTAATAAGTCGCCTCACCTCCTCCAGACCCTGTCCGGCCCGGATTCTCTCTGACCTTCCAATCTCTTTTCCATCCAGATACTGAAACAAATAGAACACACAAAGTCATCAGCTGCCCTATTATTCTACTACACTATAGGCTAAACAGTGTGATTTGACTGTGTTTCACTGTGACAAAAATGCATGCACATATTACCATAAGTAAATTTGACTAAGAGTATCTTCTAAATCGCATCAGTAGTGCAGTCTAGTGCAGAACTGTGGTAAAATGTTTTTCTTGAGGAACCATCCTGATACCTTAAGTTGGGGCAATGTGGCCACCACATACTGCCTGTACCCCTGAAACTCAGTGCAGGGGTTCCCCACCAGGAAAAGCTCTCGGAGATGGACGTTGTGTTTCAGGGACTCCACACTACTCAACCTGCCCACAAAGTTCACCGTCAAGTCCAGCTTCTGGAGACTCTCGCATCCTGTTGAAAACGGTTGAGGAGGTTAGATGAGTATCAGAGTACCTATTTGGCCTGTTTGAATCTCCAAGACCACAATGTATTTGATTCATAGCACTGGTGGATATTTGTGAACAGAAATGTTATTGCAAAAAATCCTTCTGGTAATTTCTTTAGCATTCATTAACATAAACAAGTAAGACATGGTAGTTAAGTAAAACGGGTCAAATACTTACCCTCCAGGTTTTCAACGAGTTCAATGTTGTTTAAAGCGAGGTTTAGATACTCCAACTTTTTTAATCTATGTACATTTTCTATGGAGTAAAGATGATAACATATGTCAACACATTGTACATGTGCTCAATAAAAGATTGGATAAGCACAGAGGATGAGAGAGAATAATTAAATTAATAGAATAATTGTCTTACCTATTCTGGGAATGAGATTGTTTTGAAGATATAGTATTTTCAGCTCTTTGCACCATCTGCCAATATGCTCGATTTTCTCAATATCTTGTTGATGCAAAGACACCTCCTCCAAGGAAAAGATTTCGCAGTTGTTATGTTCTGACCGACGTCTGACCAAATCTTCCGTAACTGCAAGGTTTGCATAAAGTGCATTAAATGTTATTTTATGTATAGTAACTACAAGCCAAAACAACAACAGCAAAGACAGTAGGAATGTGACTATCGTTAATGCTAACGTTTGCTGGGCTAGTAGTCGGTACATGCATGCATACAGTACTTGTCTGTCTCAATAAAGTTGGCTAACTAGCTAGCTAATAATTTAAAATAATAACAATTAAAACAGCATAACGGCATTTCTTTGAATAAATATTGTTAGATAAATGTGTGCTTGTGTAGTTTAGTAAAAAAAAGTTCATATAACGTTTAGCTTGTTAGCTATGTACTTACTGAAAACCATCTTGTCTTCTGTTTGGCAAGCGTTGCTATAGCAACCAACCCGGAAAGAACACGCACGTTTTGAGAGGCAGATCTGACACAGGCTCTTCATATGGGTCTATGCGGCTCCCAATTGCCTGCTATTTTTTATTTGTTGCCGTTACAAGTTTAACTAAACCAACCAAATAAAGCCAAATCTCCAAATGTCAAACATTCATAGTTAATTCCCGCCAACATTTTTCACCATGCGGGTGCAAATGTTACCACCCCCCAAATCTTAACCCCATCTCTGTGAGTTTTATGATAAGTATCATGATAAAGATCATTCATTGAACTATTTATATTTATGGTTATATGAACAGGATTCATTTTGACCATTGAAGGAAAGCCTTATACTAAGGTAGTAGTGTGAATAGAGATAAGGATATAAACATGTTAATGTTATATAGCAGTCAACCCTGTGATCATGGTTTATGCTACTCCCAAAACAAAAAAGCTTAAGAAGCATTCAGATTACCTCAACAAGCTGGCAACTACAATTCTAAAGGTCTGCAAGGCTGTACATTGCTGCAAATGGAGGATTCATTGTCATAAGCAAAGTTTGAAAAAATATAAATATCAAATCTTGTCAATGATTTTACTTCCTAGTGTTTTGCTATATTTTCAATTTTAAAAAATGTAGGTCATTTCTACATCTTGTTTTCTCAATATTTGCTCACAAATTGTATATATTATATATACTGTACATTTATATCCTTCAGTGATTAAGTGATTTATATCATTATTGTGGAGTCACTATGGTGTTTATCATATAATAATATATTGTCTAGAAGTACAGGATTTACACTTTCTAAATCACCAGTAGTGTCATGGTAGCTTTGTCCAGAAGGATACTTAATTGATGTGCTTATAAGGGCAGGACCATAATTCAACCAACAATAGTATTTTGGTATTGTGGTATGGTACACTTGGTTGAATTGCAGGTCATATCAATACTAAAGGACCCATGTATTTGGTTAGTCTTTGCTGCACACTAAAATCTATGTCAAATGTAAAGGCTTTAGATACCGTTAACAAATGTGTGCATTATTGTCAATAGAAGGGGTCAACAACTGGATTCCACCTTACTATACAGCATGGCCTCACATCCTGCCATCTAAATCCCCACACAATAACAACCCGGTAAACAGACACGGCACAAAGGTTGGTCCTGTCAACAACCCACCCAAACACATTCTAGTTCATGCCACAGAGGAATGTACCATGTATCCTTACATTCACCACATTGTGTCATAAAACAATGTCTTCTAAAATGCCACCAGGAAATTAACAAAAAAATTCACTCTTTCAGTCTTTTGACAGAAATTTTTGCGAAATATACATACTGTACGTATATCTAATTTTTTATTATATATATTAATATAATTTGCTAACTAAAGAAAGCCAACGCATTTATTTTGGGAACCATAAACTGTTCCCCACCAGTGTACAGGTAGTAAAGTAAAAGTTCAGAGGTCAACAACACAAGGACTCAGCGTCATTATTCATATACATTATTACCTCAACGTCATTATTCATGTACATTATTACCTCAACGTCATTATTCATATACATTATTACCTGAACGTCATTATTCATATACATTATTACCTGAACATCATTATTCATATACATTATTAACTTAACGTCGTTACTTATATACACTATTCATGTTGTACATTTAAAGTAAATATAAAAAGGCATGTTTACCAAGCACTTGAAGTTACAGTACAGTAAAAGTTTGTCTTTCATCATACAATCTCGTAAAAGTGACGAGTAGCAGCACACGATTTGTCGAACAGAAATTGAGTTTAAATGCACAACATTTGTTTCGAAAACAACTTACCAACATTATCATGCTTTCTTGACTTGGTAGCAACCCAATTAAACAGTGAAACAGTGTGTGTGTGTGTATGTGTCTGTGTAAGATTTGAGTGGCTGAAAATATTCAGTATTTTTTTGGGGCAATAACTGTATTATAACAAAACCACTTACACCATTTATTTAGCGCTTTTAAAAGATCAAAAGATCTACTAGCGCTTTACACTATATTATGTTCATACTATGAAGTGAATTCCCAGAAATCTTGAAAAAAATCGAGATTGACTAGGGATAAAATTCTTATCAATTTATAAATTATTTGAAATACGCTATTCTGGACTTTTTCGTTGTTATTCTCACTGTTCAAATAAACCTACCATTAAAAATATAGACTGATCTTGTCTTCGTCAGTGGGCAAACATACAAAATCAGCAAAATCCTTTACTGTGTGTGAGAAATCGCAACCATAAACATGTTTTCTTATGGCCACACATGCATCCTGCTGCCTGCTCTTAGACTGCTCTCTGTCTCTTCCCAAAATGCAAATGGGGTGTGGTTTGGTTTGCCTCCAATCCTCATAAACCATGCGCTGTAAACGTGTGAGGTTTGGCCTGGGTCACCAACAGGCTGCCATAGAGATTGCCCAACAAAAACAAGGGAACTATGTCCCGGCATGACGAGTCCTTCAGCACCCATTGGCTCAGTCCTCTTCCTCCATGATATCATTGGTTCGTCTCTGGGACGTCACGTTCATTGGGGCGGAGTCATCTTCTCCTTCCGCCTCCTCTTCGGCGTCTGTGTCTTTCTTTTTTTTCTAGAATTAGAAACATGTTATTTCATTTACTAATGATTGCAATATATTTACTATTTCTCTAGATAAGGTCAATGTGAACGGGGACTCGTTGGCATGGTGGGTTTTGTATTGGAACACTAACTAACAGCAGTCAAGTCACATGCAGTATAACACTTATTCCCTCTTATAGTCATTATCCTTGCATATAACAGAAGACATATTCCAGAAGACATATTCCAGAAGACATATTCCAGAGGACATATTCCAGAGGACATATTCCAGAAGACATATTCCATAGGACATATTCCAGAGGACATATTCCAGAGGACATATTCCAGAGGACATATTCCAGAAGACATATACCAGAAGACATATACCAGAAGAAATATTCCAGTGTGTGAGTTGGAACAAGGCAGTATTAAATGGCACTGTCTACAACTGGTAAAGCAGACAGTTACACCTTCTAAATCAGGAAAATAAATTGCAGAAAATTCCAGGCATAACTGATTGAAACCCACCTGAACAAACATACCTTCATAATTCTAATTAGATATTTAGAGATCTCCTCAATAGGCTGAGTGGCAGCTGAAGCCGCTGTTAATGGCACTTTATGACATACCTGTGTTCATTCATGGTGCAACATGACCTACGGGTACTACGATATCCGCGTAGATGTCACATGATATGTCAATTTCAGAACTAAAGGACATATGTTATTCCGTGCATTCCGACAAACTGAAGACTTTGAACACAGCTGATCGAGGGCCTCATTTATAACACGCACTTGTGTTCATATAAGGAATGTCATATGTCTGCATTTGTTAAAGAAAATGATAAAACAATGTCAATACCTATGAATACAGTTTTGTAAGCGACGAATATAAGTTGAATTTCTGAATAAAACATGAACGCAACAGTGCGAATGCATATATTCAACTCAAGATGTATAAATCTCCGTGTTCATGAGGATTTTGCTGTGAATGTATTGTGAGTTTAGTGTCAGGCAATCATGTGTTTTATGCCATGTGTGTTACCTGTTTTCGGTACACGTAGCCGGCAGCTATTGCCACCATCGTCGACTCGCCAAGGAATCCAGCCAGAAGAGACCCCACCCCCAGACTGGCTCCATGAACCCTGAAACACACATTGACATCAGATGAGGTCAGCAGATGAGTACACGCACACACGCACACACACACACACACGCACACACACACACACACAAAACTTCTTCGCAAAAGTTACCCTGCAGTTTTAGAAGCTCCACTGTTTAAAAAGGCAAGTGGACCTACCAAGGTTTACCACAGAGGCACTAAAGCGTAACCAAAATTGGATTCTAATTTGCAGACTGGTCCTCAGTTCACATTTAGGGGAAACGCTTCCCATTACACATCCACGTGCACAAGTTTATGTCCAGCGGGTGGCGCCAGTGATAGTATGTGGGCCTTTGATGTTGATTCTTGGATCAGTTTAGCTTTTTTCCACAAAACGTTTTTTTCTGAATCGACATTGAACTTTTCTATTTTGAAATTTTTGTTTTGAATACACTTTATTTTAAACTTGCCTGGAACATCTCAAGACATAAAAAGCTCAAATGGATTATAAAAGCCAAGTTAAATAGACAAAATCCATGGACATCTTTTACTGCTGGACTATGCTTACTCTATTTCTGAAAAACTAAACTTAGAAATGAAAAATGTGTTGATTAGCGCATAGCTAAGTGAAAACAACCGGACTGTGGTACATTGATGGTGGAAAAGTAGACTGATTTCAAACCGAAGTAACACACAACCATGGATGACCTCATGGGAGATCAAGGGAACCATTTCTATTTGTAGCTCCATTTGCACTGCCTATCTAATGACACCAGCAGAATGCTCAAGAGATTGGTGATAAGTGAACCCATGACCTGTGAACCCATGAGCGTGCACGTACCCCATGTAAGTGAACCAATGAGTGTGCATGTTCCCCATGTAAGTGAACCAATGAGTGTGCACGTACCCCATGTAAGGTAAAACGACGAGGCTGGTGATGAGGACGATGATGCGCAGGACAGAGCTGGGAGCAAGAACAAAGGTCTTCTTCAAAGTCATGAGCCAACCTGTGAGGTGAGCCCGGATGGTCACTGTCATGGTAAAAGAGAAATAAACAATTGTTCAAAACATTGGAGGTCAAATAAAAAATAAGTATTCCTGATGTGCATGATGAAGGTAAAAAATGCAATTATTCATTAGCCAGTTTATTAGGGACACAACCCCATTCACAGAAATGGATTGCACATTCTAGTGCGAGAGAGTCAAGCTGCTGTGGACAGGAAAAGGACTTTACTCTCATAACGTTTCCCTGAACGTCATTGGAACTTTGATTATACATGAGTTTCACAGTCAGATGTCAGGTGTGGATGAGAAAAGTGGCTTTCCTCTAATGAAACGTCCAACTAGCATGTTAGCAAGAGGTGGTTGTAGAATTGTCATGACAACTTAAGAGTTCCTAATGCCTCAAAATAACGTTATTTTTAATGAATGAGAATATACGAACATAATATACGTTTTTTGTGACTTTATTAATGGAGCCATTACTTTATCCCAGGTCACCCATTATTAGTGTGAAACAAACATGATTTTCCATTGATTCCCTAACTGAACATTATCTGGTGAAATACAAATGGATTCCCTAACTGAACATTATCTGGTGAAATACAAATGGATTCCCTAACTGAACATTATCTGGTGAAATACAAATGGATTCCCTAACTAAACATTATCTGGTGAAATACAAATGGATTCCCTAACTAAACATTATCTGGTGAAATAAAAATGGATTCCCTAACTGAACATTACCTGGTGAAATACAAATGGATTCCCTAACTGAACATTACCTGGTGAAATACAAATGGATTCCCTAACTGAACATTACCTGGTGAAATAAAAATGTATTGCCTTACTGAACATTACCTGGCACAGGAAAGAACGAGAATATCAGTAGCGGAGGGACACAGAGCTCAGCAAATGCGTGGTCCACACCAATAATGTCTACTAGGATCCTCTCTGAGATGTTAGGTGACCAGAACACCAAAAAGCAGAGCTGTAACACAGAAGCAAAGTACACATTAACACTGACTGGAGTCCTACGGTTAGTGTGACTTAACCTTGCTCTGAACATCAACGCTCAGTACCATAAATCACAATTTTCTTATGTTAGGATTCAAAGAATTCTCCCTGGATTGGACACAAGAAACGTTCAGCAACACATTCTAAATGAGCAATGCAAACGGAATAGCTGATATTAACATTAGAAACCCCAAACCGCTGAATTGGATTGAGTGATTTTTCTGTTAAAATATGTACTTCTGCCGGTTGTTCTCAGGACAGATGCCTGTTAGAGATTGTCCTCCATTACTGAGACCACAAGGCCGGAGCCTGGAGTCCTCACTGCTACACACTGCTATATCTGCAAAGAGAGGCATCTGACCCACATCTGAAAGCAAGTATTCTCCGCTATTTCCCACTAGCACTGTCACTTCCTGTTTACACAGGCACCGCCTTCAGACCATATCTGGGCTGTGGTCAGGGATGAAAAGACAAACCACTGGAATGGGAAAAATGTGAGGTATACCTGTGTGCGGCGTGACACACAAGCCAAGACACGCCAAGGCTTTCCTCACAACAACTGGCTGAGTGTGGGCCTGGTTATAACATATGGAAGCACCTTTAGCTATGTGTAGATTTCTACGCCATTAAATAGGAAAAGCTAACACATTCATGTCAGGTACACTGAAGACTTTCTAATTAACGCACATGAATTACGTATTACAGTATCTAAACAGTAAAGTCATTTTACATAAGGATCATATAATTGATAGAAAAATTGTCTTAAAATATGCAAGTAAAAATGTTCTTCTTAAACATATGAATGACTACAAATCATTGTATTGACCGAACTATGATCATGAACGTTCATTCTACTATAAAAACATAGTTTATAGGACAACGCAAAAAAACTACACCAGCAATGACGTGATTCAAGTTCATACGCGGACATACATACTAATCTATACTGTTATGAAGCTTTATAGACATTAATAACAATTACAGACCTAAAAGTAGTTTCGTGCACGGTATATGAAATGTCATTTACGTCAACACGGTTGCAACGTCAAACGTACCGTAATAGAAAGTGCAAAGCAGACAAAAGTGAACTTCTGGATGTGCGATTTGGAGATTGTGGTATTGATGTTAGTCAGTTTGTTACTGGGGTTGTTCTGCGGACGAACAAGAAACATAACAGGTTATGGCGTGTTCTGTAAAATACAGCCGGACCATGAATACAATTGACTCTCAATCCAAATTAACGACAGAATGGATTTACTAAACAAAGAATTATACAATTGACCATTTATTCAGAACCTATGCACACAGCAATAAAATAGTGTTATAGGTTCTGCTTCCCTGAGGTAAATCATTACCATCACATGATTGTTTATACGAAACAACGATAACATCACCGTAAACATATGTAATAACAGTCCCCACCGGCAATGAGCAAGGCACAGAGTACCCATCCCCCCATCCACAAAGGAAACACAGAACCAACCAGGTGGAGACAAGGGGGGTGTTTGGGTTATAACAAGCGCACTAGGACGACCATGAGCCTATCAGACTGAATGACTAACCTGATGTTTATATAAACATTTATTACCGCTCGGGTTACAGTTGGCCACGCTAATGACATGTTTATGTAATTTCCTTTCCCCTAACACATAGACCTGTATAGTAATGTATGACCACACAACAGGCAACTAGCCGTGGCTCTGTTCATTGCGGAGGTATGACTCAGCAGAAGTAAATAAAACAACAGCTTCCCATACTGCAGCCCTTATACTTCCAATGCCTGCTCACACTGCCTCGTGTTTATCCATAAATACTATAGTGAAGACGTCTGCCGGAATTTGAGCTTTCTGCCATCTCCCATAACGCACTGCGTCATGAGATTATGTGTTCCCTATTTTTCATTTCCAGGCAAATCCAGGTTATAAAATTGTGCTGAGAGAACATGGAGACATGGATTCTGTTAACATGACCTGCGTTAAGCTAGGCCTGAACGCCTGCTGCACTAACTAATAGAGATTAAGCAGACATTCAATCAATGATGCATTGCAGAGCTACAGACTGCCCTACCAATAATGCAGACCGCTAATGCAGACCGCTAATGCAGACAGCTAATGCAGACAGCTAATGCAGACAGCTAATGCAGACAGCTAATGCAGACCGCTAATGCAGACCGCTAATGCAGACCGCTAATGCAGACAGCTAATGCAGACAGCTAATGCAGACAGCTAATGCAGACCGCTAATGCAGACCGCTAATGCAGACCACTAATGCAGACAGCTAATGCAGACAGCTAATGCAGACCGCTAATGCAGACCGCTAATGCAGACAGCTAATGCAGACAGCTAATGCAGACAGCTAATGCAGACAGCTAATGCAGACTGTTTCACTGATGACCGCTAACGCAACTGTGTTCGTCCAAGTCAAACATAGTACTGCTATCGACCTCTTGCTTGATCACAACTCATTAGCAGAAGCCATGACTAACGTCCTCTCAGTCGCTACTGTAGAGCAGGACAGCACAGAGCTGGTTATTGATTAGGCAGGGGACTCAGGGTGTTGGGCCTCTGACATGCTGCTCTATTGATCGATAAACACTGCAGAAGGACCGTAGCAAACGCTGTGCCAACATTACTCATGACGTTCCTTGTCTCAGGAAGGAAAATAAACAGCGTCATTCAATAGCTACCTCTGCTGATTCAGTTTGCTTGTCCAGTGGGTGATGCGCAAACAATGTCTCCCTCAGCCGTCATTGTAAACCTCATTTCACAATAAGGGCATTGCCTGTTAGGTTCAGTAAAGCGTCCCGCTTACCTTGTCGAAGGCGGGATAGACGGCGCGTAGCTCTGTCAGCCAGCCATAGGGCATGTGTCCCACAGGATATGTTGCAGTTAGCACAGCTACAGCCTGTACAAAACACAGGAAGCACTGGCTCCAACAAACCGCCCGTCTTCATCAAAGGACTCTCAGAGTGTCGTGTTGCAGTGCATTTTCAAGATACCTACATATATCCTACTAAACCCTTAGGTCCTCACAGATCACAGAATATATCAACCTACATACTTCCCCAGCTCCTCAAAGATCACAAGCTGTGTCATGCTGAATAATTCTCCAGATGGCTCTTTGTAGTTTGGGGCATCACAGATGTTGGCCATCTTTACTTCTGCATTCAATCACATGCAGATGCATCAGGCCTGTCCTGTCCAGTGTATATCTGTCTCCTACAACGCTGTTAATGTCTCACTGTTGTTTTATTTCTAAACCCTGTTTTAATGTAAGCTCTATAGTATGTCTGTAGAGTTCCCCTCTTCAGCAAACGCTTAAAGAAAACCTTTCTGCGCCCGAGAAGCAAAAGTAAATCCACTGAGATGAACATGAATGAATTGTATTACAATTGCGAGCAGGGGAGTAATGGGTTGCTATAGAAACACGGGTAGTGGATTCAGATGAACTTGAGTTCATTGGGTTCACAAGACATGTGTACTTTATTACTGTCAGACTACTAAGACCTGTTTATATTCCTCTAGTATGACAACTTGACTATTGGACATGGGTCACATCTGATAGGCCTTGCCGCTTTGTATGCTGTTTATGGTTAAAGGTACACTGGTCACTTGTGTACTTGTGGACACTGCTACCAAAATGGAGAAAAAGACTTGTGTTTTCAACCGCCTCACAGCAAGAAAATATCCTCTCGTGACCTTAAGAAACTCTGCAGATTTTCTTAAAAGATCGAGGCTTCGAAATCACTTCATATGCCTCTCCTTATCAGTAACTTTCAACAGTGATATCAGTGAGGAAAACGGGACATGTACGGACTTAGGTTAAGTGCTTAGCTAAAGTCACTACTGAAAGGGTTCTGAATTGTGATGAACGTAGGTGTGTTACAGGCGCCAAACATCTCATATGAAGTCAGTGGGACACTTACCTCAGTGGCCGCAGAGCTTCCCTTTAGGTCCCGAGAGACGAACAGGTTGACAATAGGCCGGCTGATCCTCTGTGTGGCCAGAATCAGGGCCAGGGGCCACCAAAAACCCAACATCTTTTTAATGGTAGCATCTCCCTGCAGAACCGGGGGGACATGGTAAAACAGGAAAAAGGAGACAGTGAAAAGTAGTGATGAAAATAACCCAAAACCATAAATAATTTTAGAGCTTTGAATCGTTTTATAGCTAAATGTCTGTCTAATAGTGGACAATTAAGTTACAGTTTATTCCATTGAGACAATAGTTCGATTGTACAGTGGACAAATAAACAATATGCTATTGTAACTGCAGATAAATGTCAAGGTAGGCAATAAAGTCACTTGCATTTGTCTGGTAGAAATGTATTACATAGAGAAGACACATTTCACCATTATACCTGACGAACAATCATATGTTCTACATAATACGTTTATACCAGACAAACAGGCCATTGTAGAGATGCATAGCTGATCTCGTGGCCGCATCCTGTCTCACATTTGACCGGACACGACCTACCCCGACTTCTGGACCACTGGACTCCGGGATGTTGTTGTGGATGTTGCGGTAGTAGCCAAGTCCTACAATGGTGAAGCGCACCAGAGCCCCCATGTAGAGAGACAGAATAGGGATCAACATGGGCTCCAGACACTGCAAGCGACTGTGAAGCAAGATTGACACAAAGACAATCTGAAGAGACAGGAAGGGGCGGGTATGGGAGAGGAGATGGAAAGAAACAGGAGTAGAGAGAGAGAGTGAGAGAGAGTGTGATGAAACAAGAGAAACAGAGGAAGAGAGAGAGAGAGGGAGAATGTGATGAAAGAAGAGAAACAGGGTAGAGAGAGAGAGAGAGAGAGAGAGAGAGAGAGAGTGATGAAACAAGAGAAACAGAGGAAGAGAGAGAGAGAGGGAGAATGTGATGAAAGAAGAGAAACAGGAGGAGAGAGAGAGAGTGTGATGAAAGAAGAGAAACAGGGTAGAGAGAGAGAGGGAGAATGTGATGAAAGAAGAAAAACAGGGTAGAGAGAGAATGTGATGAAAGACAAGAAACAGGAGGAGAGAGAGAGAGTGTGATGAAAGAAGAGAAACAGGGGAAGATTAAAAAGAGATAGACAGATGAAGATGGAGAAACAGAAAGACGGTAAGAGAGAAGATAGCAGAAGGTGATGAAGAAGAGGAAGAGAAATACAATTGTTGGTGCATGTGGAAAAATCTGAATGACAAATTCTGTTTTTTTATCACTCTACAACTTATTTGTACAAACGAGAATTTTCTTGTCTTAATTGTTTTGTTGCAATAATCAAATGAGGAAGTATTCTTGAGGCACACAGAGGCAAGCAAATATAAATAGTCGAAAACAACTGCAAAGAAATGCCACAATGCAGGACTTCATTTGACTTGTTACTTTGCAATACAGTGAAGAATCCTGAATTCACATGTACAGTATAGACTCCTGAATCACTGTCCACATGTACAGTATAGACTCCTGAATCACTGTCCACATGTACAGTATAGACTCTTGAATCACATTCCACATGAACAGTATAGACTCCTGAATCACTGTCCACATGTACAGTATAGACTCTTGAATCTCATTCCACATGAACAGTATAGACTCCTGAATCACTGTCCACATGTACAGTATAGACTCTTGAATCACATTCCACATGAACAGTATAGACTCCTGAATCCCTGTCCACATGTACAGTATAGACTCTTGAATCACATTCCACATGTACAGTATTGACTCCTGAATCACTGTCCACATGTACAGTATTGACTCCTGAATCACTGTCCACATGTACAGTATTGACTCCTGAATCACTGTCCACATGTACAGTATTGACTCCTGATCACTGTCCACATGTACAGTATTGACTCCAGAATCACATTTCACATGTACAGTATAGACTCCTGAATCACATTCCACATGTACAGTGTAGACACCTGAATCACTGTCCACATGTACAGTATAGACTCCTGAATCACATTCCACATGTACAGTATAGACTCCTGAATCACATTCCACATGTACAGTATAGACTCCTGAATCACATTCCACATGTACAGTGTAGACTCCTGAATCACCGTCCACATGGTCCATTAAATGCAGTAAATCAATGAAGCATTCAGGATAAATGTTCACCTGAGTGACGACATCAGATATTGATGCACATCCCACTAAGACGCTGTGTTTGTGCTTCAGTAGGATTCCAGCATTTATCCAGGCCTGAAACCACATTTAGAAAGTGAATTATTCATTAATCATTACATTCATTTGCATGTGGATGAAAACAACTGAACCACTCAAAGCTTTAATCATCAAGATGATACGACATGATACATTATTTACAACACATCGTCAATGAAAAGCAGATGGAGTCGGCGATAACCTGTTTGATTGTTTTTATACTGGCTAAAAAAATACAGCTAGCTTCAACATTTACTACACACCTAGTCGGACTTTCAGAACAACACCAGCTAACACAAAGAGCCTGTCAAACAAAGTCTCAATGAATTGTTTTTAAAAATACCAAATACTCTTTAGCCTGTTTTCACTAACAACACTGCCCACTGTATAGTAAGCCCACAAACCAGAACACTTTATCCAGAGTTTAAGAAAAACAGAAAAACACCCAGAAACCAGAACACTCCATCCAGGATATAAGAAAAACAGAAAAACAACCACAAACCAGAACACTCTATCCAGGATATAAGAAAAACACCCAGAAACCAGAACACTCCATCCAGGATTTAAGAAAAACAGAAAAACACCCACAAACCAGAACACTCCATCCAGGATAAAAGAAAAACAGAAAAACAACCACAAACCAGAACACTCCATCCAGGTTATCAGAAAAATACCCACAAACCAGAACACTCCATCCAAGATAGAAGAAAAACTGAAAAACATCCACAAACCAGAACACTCTATCCAGGATATAAGAAAAACACCCAGAAACCAGAACACTCCATCCAGGATTTAAGAAAAACAGAAAAACACCCACAAACCAGAACACTCCATCCAGGATATAATAAAAACAGAAAAACACCCACAAACCAGAACACTCCATCCAGGATATAAGAAAAACACCCACAAACTAGAACACTTTATCCAGGTTCTAAGAAAAACAGAAAAACACCCACAAACCAGAACACTCCATCCAGGGAATAAAAAACAAAAAAACATCAACAAACCAGAACACTCCATCCAGGGTATAAGAAAAACAGAAAACACATACATACACACATTGTATAATGTAAAAAGGTCACAAAAGTCCATCAACAGACAAACCAAATAACCACCAATCATGGAAGAGTAGGTTGCCCATGACAAATATCAAAAAGCAGGATGTATTGTACACACAAGATAGCTCAGATCTTAACAGCATTGGGATGTTGTCACATGAAATACAGAAAAGTCTGCTCTGAGAGTTTAAAACGCACCCCCTAATTTGCTTTAAACCAACCATGCTCTATGTGTAGGAAAAATGATACAGTACAATATGCAGAGAAAAACGAACATGTCAGAATGTACAGTCACCTCCCTGTCAAGCATCTCAAAAGCCAGAGCTTAAGGGAGTAACGTAACGTTGTTGCAAGGTCAGTACTTTGGAAAAGCCGACAGCGACATTTTGAGTAGTCGGTCAGAATATCGGCACGCCACCTCTCTGTCAAACACTTCCCAATCTAGAGGCTATAACGGGACTAGGATCCAGACTCACCAAGGCATCGAGGAGTGGGAACACTGCCAGGTAGAGGAAAGCCCGCCTTGTCTTGTTCCCCACAGAGTCGTCCACATGATGGAGCTTATTGATGATGTAGTAGCCCAGTTCTGTGTAGGCTGCCGAGACAAAAACGTAGCAATAGACGGTAGAGCACTGGGGTATTTAGTACCGTTCCTGCCACATTCTGAACGTTAAATAGAAGGTGTGGATCCTAACTATACGTGTCTGCCATACACAACACAAACAATAAAGAGATTCATATTCCATAGGGAGATGTGTGTGGTGTTTGTGTGGTGTTTCCATGAGGATATTATGGATTCATATTCCATAGGGAGATGTGTGTGGTGTTTCCATGAGGATATTATGGATTCATATTCCATAGGGAGATGTGTGTGGTGTTTCCATGAGGATATTATGGATTCATATTCCATAGGGAGATGTGTGTGGTGTTTCCATGAGGATATTATGGATTCATATTCCATAGGGAGATGTGTGTGGTGTTTCCATGAGGATATTATGGATTCATATTCCATAGGGAGATGTGTGTGGTGTTTCCATTAGGTGTTTGTTTCCATGAGGATATTATGGATTCATATTCCATAGGGAGATGTGTGTGGTGTTTCCATGAGGATATTATGGATTCATATTCCATAGGGAGATGTGTGTGGTGTTTCCATGAGGTTATTATGGATTCATATTCCATAGGGAGATGTGTGTGGTGTTTCCATGAGGATATTATGGATTCATATTCCATAGGGAGATGTGTGTGGTGTTTCCATGAGGTTATTATGGATTCATATTCCATAGGGAGATGTGTGTGGTGTTTCCATGAGGATATTATGGATTCATATTCCATAGGGAGATGTGTGTGGTGTTTCCATGAGGATATTATGGATTCATATTCCATAGGGAGATGTGTGTGGTGTTTCCATGAGGATATTATGGATTCATATTCCATAGGGAGATGTGTGTGGTGTTTCCATGAGGATATTATGGATTCATATTCCATAGGGAGATGTGTGTGGTGTTTCCATGAGGATATTATGGATTCATATTCCATAGGGAGATGTGTGTGGTGTTTCCATGAGGTTATTATGGATTCATATTCCATAGGGAGATGTGTGTGGTGTTTCCATGAGGTTATTATGGATTCATATTCCATAGGGAGATGTGTGTGGTGTTTCCATGAGGATATTATGGATTCATATTCCATAGGGAGATGTGTGTGGTGTTTCCATGAGGATATTATGGATTCATATTCCATAGGGAGATGTGTGTGGTGTTTCCATGAGGATATTATGGATTCATATTCCATAGGGAGATGTGTGTGGTGTTTCCATGAGGATATTATGGATTCATATTCCATAGGGAGATGTGTGTGGTGTTTCCACTTTTCCACATTATGAAATACCCTACAGCATTCGCCCCCAGGTGATAGATGACAGCAGGTGCAGTGCTATCTATCTGTGAGAGACAGCTGTATTAAGAAAAAGGAAAGTGTGAACCTTGCAGATAATAAAACTTCAAGGTTTATGCTTATCTTTTGTTCATGGTTACAGTTTGCTTGGTGTTTGGGAGTTGAGCGCTGTGTGGTTGTGTGCCTTACCCTTTTTTCTAAGAACTGTCGGCTAATGATAAGAAAATGCCACATAAACATTCCAGCACTTTAACATCAGGCGAGACATTCAAGTACAATTTTGCACAAATTGAAGAGTCATAACTGTGGCACAGTAAGCACAGCATAGCTGTAAACTGAGTACGAGAAAATGTGATGACAGTTCTTCCTTAGTATGAGTAAATCTTGCATAATATCACTTTCCGCACTGTCAATTCTTATCTGACTGACTAAGATTGCAACTCCAGGCCCAGTTTCTACCAACTTTATCAACAAATATTTCTGTTAGAACGTTGGGCACTTGAAACCCATTCTCCGCCCACTGAGGCAAGTCATTCAAGGACAGCAGAGAGAAGGATTACTCAAATACTGAAATACATGGATGTGTATATCATGTGAATTGTATACCTAATTACATCACCGGAACCGCTTTACAACTCACCGATGAGAAGGTGAAAGATGATTGCTATGGTTCCGGCCGTGACCATGCACAGAACAGCTTTGGAGCGCTCACGCCTGCTGTTGACGAACACAAGGCCCACGTTCTTGAAGTCGCTCATAGGTCCCGTGAAGAACTTCATCAGGGAGTAGGCCAATCCATAGCTGGCCAGCATCTCAACCGCATCCTCTTTGACGGCCGCAATTCCCCTGTTCAGAGCCTGGTCGACAGAGTAGAGACAATTAAAACGTAATGTCTGTACAGTTTGGCAGAGAACTAAATGCCACAGTGACTGAATGGACAAAGATCAGGACTAACAATGTAACAGTAAAAAAAGTTTGCAAACAGCGCTTCCAGTGAGACAGTTTGCAGACAACTGTTCCAGTAAAACAGCGGCTAGGAAAAAATCCCAGATTATTCAAATTTAGGAAGAAACCTAGAGAGGAACCAGGCTCTGAGGGGTGGACAGTCCTCTTCTGGCTGTGCTGGGTGAACTTATGATAGTTTAGTTTAATAATTATTATATTAATTTTTTAAATGCAGAGCATCTTATAAAATAGAATAGTCCAGGTCAAAAATGGACAACCAGGGGACAATGCTTCCAGTGAAACAATTTGCAGACAACGCTTCCAGTGAAACGGTTAAAAAATACATTATAGTGGCAAGCTTGCAAAGCTCAAATCATCTAAGATTACAGGTGAACCATTTTAGCCTGTTGCGATCAGTATTTTAGTTCTAACCGTAATGACATCGTTTATGTGGCAGGATTAGCTCTAGAATTTTTCTGTTCGTAAGTGAAGACTAAATGCCTTCCATGGCTCACAGCCCAGAACAAGACTCTAATATAAAGAACAGCATTGACTACTAAATAAACAGGGACTACACAGACTTTATTGACCATGACAAACTCCAAGTTATAAGAAAAACAATTTACAAAAATATACAATGTGATACTGTACATGGAAAGTATGCAGTGTAATTTCTTTATTCAGAGTAATATTTCCGACATGTCACTCATTTTTTGGATTCCATTCCTTTTGAACGTTTTTTTTCTCTGGTTTTAGTTTTGTTACAATTCTAGTTTTTTTTAATTAAATATAGTCTGTGCTCCCAGTCTTTCTTTCTACAAGCAACGTTACACCTTAACTGTTCTAGCTATGCTATTCTTATACGCTTTCTGGTAAATGTTAGCATTCTTCTACCAATGGCCATTCAAATTGGAATAAACAGTATTATACAGTACCATACAGTACCACAGACTACCACAGAGTACCATACAGTAACATACAGTCCTACAAATGCTTCTTTGCTGGCACCTTTCTGTTGCCGTGACACCAAAAGCATCCCAAAGGCAGAAGAGCATGGCTATTAATAGCACGTCACTATGCATGTTTAATAGTGTTTCCGTAAATCTTTTTCAGCTGTCTCACTGATGACCTGGTGGCCATAGAGTTGACTGCTTGACAAGTGGCAAAATATCCACCCTAGTGATTTCTTACAAACAGGTAAGTATGTTATGAAACATACCACTCTTTATTTGGTGCTATGTTTGGTTAGTGAATTAGATCCAATATTATAATTTAGTCTCTGGCTACTTTCTTTCCTCAAGTGATGGCGAGCAGTTGTTGTTAGGTGTTAGGGTACTAAAACCCAGTGATGGTCGGATACAGCGTTAGACCACCAGTCAGACCTGAAATTTGGGGAAATGTCACCCCGGAATGAGGCCGTAATAAAAGGTCAAAATCCTCAACAACAAGCAGAACTACAGATCCTGAGACACAAAGATAATGACCCCGGGATACTCCTCACGAGCTGTATTCTTTCAATTGTAAATAAAACAGTTGTATCCCACAGAGTGGAGAAATAGTCATACCATAATGCGGTCTAACAACTAGACAAAGACAAGGTCATTAAAATCATAATGCGTAGTCTTTTGTGTTTAAAACCGTTTTACTGCCTTTATTGCTTTTCGCCCCATTCCCCAATCGTGTCATTTCCATATGAATCAATGGCGCTGCCTCGTCACAATAAGTACCGATAGATGAAGGAGAGTTCAAGACTGTCAAATACTTCATAGGCGTCTGTGGAAACCCCTATGGGGTTACCAGCCATTCATCCACTGCACGGCACATTCAAGGCCAAAACCAAGATTGTTGTGGTCACTGGTCAGCATAGTGCTGCGAAGGAGAATCTAGATGTCTGTGCCACATATTGAACGTACTGGGTACCAAACAACGATCAGTTAGGTGATCACATGGGTATGTCTTAAGAGCTGCCATAAGTCGAGTAGCATACTTGAAAACATGAGTAAAGTCCCATTAAACCGACAGCCGATATGATAGTTCCGTTTAGGATCATAGCTCCTCGTTGACTAGTAGTAACCCCTGACCCCCTGATTTTATATTTAGATCAGCTATATTATATGACTCGCTACAACATAGCACACTTCGATTTGATGATAGTGTGGAAGTGACGGCTTGGGACACAAAATAGGCTAATAGATGACAGTGTCTTTGCCCATGCATATAAGGAGTTTCCCAGTAAGGTGTGACACACTGCCTGGCCTAAAACAATAGTAACAATGTTTCAATGGGATGATTCTGACCACTGTCACTCAACCACCTGATATAATAGCCACAAACCTGAATATAATAAGTGTACTTGCCTGTTCCCCGAGGTCGATGGCTATGTTAGTGATAGCAAGAGGGACCAGAAATCGGATGAGAGGGAAGTAGGGGGTTAGAGATGGGAATTGAACCATAATATCGCCGGGTGGGTGACAGCACTGCCAGCATCAGCTGCTTGGAGAACCAGGATCAGCTGCTTGCAGAACCGGGATCAGTTGCTTGGAGAACCGGGATCAGTTGCTTGGAGAACCGGGATCAGCTGCTTGGAGAACCGGGATCAGCTGCTTGGAAAACCAGGAGCGGAGGAAACGCGTGTCGCGGGGACCAGCGGATGTTCTCCGAGTCTTTACCAGCCGAATCCCCAAAGATCAGCTGCGTCCCTGCCTCCGACACAACAACAGCATCAAAAACAATGATCTAACGCACGGGCAAAGAGGTGGGTCACCAGAAATTTCTGCTAACAAACTCTCCATTGTTTATCCATCAGGAGAGACAGAAATACAGAAAATAAACCTGCCGCAATTCTGCCCGCCCGTCTCCCTGGCGAACGGGATTTCACTTTACCTTAGTAATATAGGTTCACGATAGGTTAACGATAGGCTAACGATATGGTAACGATAGGCTATCATGTCGCGTTAACCTCTTCCCTAATCCTCACACCACGTAGGGGGTCGCCACATCAAAACCCCTCCTCTTCTGGACGTCACCAGCAGCACGCCGAAACAACTGTGAGCTGGACTACAAACCAACCAGAGACTGTCACCAAGTGGTGGCTGCGACAATATGATGGTGCCCATTACCCCCCTCTCACCCTCTGCATATCTCTTTGGTATGTTTTTGGTTTATTGCATATTACGAGTTATGTGTCTGATTTGCTCTGTAGACGACTGCACTACATTATGGGCAATAAGTCCAAAGTCTTTATTCACCAGTCCAGTCTGAATCAGCAAATGAATGGCCCCAGATGTGGTCTTCAGTCATGCTTAGATTAAAACTAGATTGAGCGATTCAGGTTTCAATGCCAGCCACTTCACCTCAAAACATGCCCTGAGAAACATAGACTACTAAAATACAAAACAAAGCACATTTAAAGCAATGTGTCGTGCCTAAGAAGAGCTCTTATTTGTGGAACATATGGTCATAAAACACACAGCCTCATGCCTTATTGCTTAATAATAAAATGTTATAGTTGATAAAAATTAAAGGGATATTCCAGGAAACGTAATCTCATTACATTAGAAAATATTGATCTGGTTTACTTGAGAAGAAAAAAACACTGTAAAACATATTGATTATATTGCAATTACATTGCTTGAACAAGGACATTTTGACAGTGTTCCTTTTTCCCTACTGTCAAACTGGAACACTCCTCCAGGTCCTTTGAGTGAAGAACAAATATGATAGGGCATTAATAAGTACATGTTTTCTAAACTGATATCAATTTTCTCAGTATGATCAAATGCAGAAAAACCTTAACCGAAGACCCTAAAACTATTCTTCTATCACCCCATGTTCTCACTTAGATATAACGCGTAGTTTTGATCCAGACGGTGTGTTTAATACCTTTCAAAGTTTGTTACATTTCATGCCAGAGACTTGGTTAATCAATATGTAGTACCTAAACTGACAACGACATTAAGCCTCCAATAGGTGAACCCTAAAGGCCATTTAAAACCTTGTGTTGACACATATGATACATTTCAACAATGCCGTGGCTACAACTGGCAAACAAAAAAACATGTAATTGTGGCAAACAAAAAACACGTTATTAAGACAATGTTATTAAGACAATGTAATTATTCTTCAAAGGTGTTCTTTAAATCAAATTATCAGAAACGGTCAGAATTTTTCATAAAACGTCACTATAATGTTGTTTTTTGATGAGTTATCTAATATGGGTGTGTGGGACTAATTTATTTAAATTTTAGTCTGTAAATCTGAACTCCACCACACTAATTGTCCTTAGCCCCAAACAAACACAGACACATTTCAAGGTTCTTTCATTAATTAAAGGACTGTCCAACATGTTTTGCATATCATTCCTGTGCCATAATTGTAACAATGTATTTTTATGTTAATTTAATAAAGTTGACAGTTTGAAGAGTGCTGAAACAGCTGCTCACCTCTAATTGTCAAGCCGCCCACCTCAAATGGTGTTGGATGTATTACACGCCCTATTAAATGTTTTACAGCATAAGCTGTGGTACCAGCTGAACCTCTCTTGCTAATATATGCTAATGCTAATATATCCAACCTGAATCTGAATAAAATATATTGGAGAGTACTAGAGTAAACGTGTGAGAGAAATGTCTGAGAAATATTTCAACAAAAACAGTATAAGAGAGTCAATATAACATACTAGGCTGTCCAGGATTTGAGCTGTTTCCAAGACAAACCATGCTCAAGAAACTTTGCTCTTTGCTTTGCACGGTCTATAAAGAAATTGTTATTCTGGAAACAAATTACCCAACTATTGATTTACATGTACGTATTATTGTCAAATTCAGCCATCTAGTGGACATTGAGGTGCAGCAGCAGTTTAAAATAACTATGTACATGTTTTTAAGCACTTGTAAGTTACTAATAGTAATTAGTATTTCATTAAAGTTCATTAACTATTCATTTTAATTCATTTTCACTATGGCAAAACCAATTTATATTTGTAATCTACAAAAGAGGCTAACAGCATGGATAACCTGGTTGTATGAATCATTGTCGTAACTTTCAAAGAATAGACACATTCAATGGCCAAGATGTCCAATTCCCCTATTGGCATAAATATGATGTCTAAGTATGAGAAAGTAAGTAAGTTGAGACCCAACCGATTCATGGGTCCGTCATTAGTCGATTGTTATCTACTTCACTCACTAGAATAGTAGCTGTGTCACATCGATTCTTTATTTCATTTAATTTTATTAACTTGTAAAACCAATCTAATCCATCTGTTGACTCCAATCATCACCTGAGAGAGTGAGACACTAGAAAGGGTAGTTGATTATAAAGTGCCCAGAGGCAATTTTTTTTATATATATTTTTGCTGCCTAATGGAACCATTTTTATTTGGGAGGGGTGCCTCAATTCCAGGTGAACTATTTGATTCCATTAGGAATCTACACAAAACCAAAATGTTTTTTCTACGCTGACAACAGAAGACAGACAGCCCTTGCTTTCTCACATCACAGTGATAGACACAAGTGATTTGGTGTTGCTGTTGTTTTTTGGCAGGTTCGAGTCTTTCATAAAGATGAGAAACTTGGTCTGGCTTGGTTTTAACAATATGATTGCAGTAACACATCATGCAAAGGTCAAAAGCCTTATCCAAGACCCTCAAGACCTATTGATACCCAGACTAGAAGAGGTTACAAAGTCAGTTCCAAGGAATATGAAGTAAAATTATTTCACAATCTGACAAATCATCTACTAATGGAGTCAAAGAGACTACACTAGGAAAAAGCCTGGGCAAAAAAAAGATCAAATCATTGCAGTGTAATGTGTTAATTTGATAATCAGTCTATATGGTATAAGTGAAGATTACATATGTGTCAAAAAATGCAATATTTTTTTTTTGCAATTTTCCCGGGAAAGTATTTTCTTATAGAATGACTATATCTTTTTTTAAATGAATCAAAAAGTGGTTTATGAATTAAAAAAAATAAAAATAGCACCCAATCCACTTTCCTTCTTTACTTGTTTTAAACCTGCAATTCAACTTTTCAAGAACACTGAACCAACAATAATACTAATAATAAAGACATCAGCACTCTACTGCATTAAAACGTTTAAGAGTCTTCAGATGTGATTAATTCTTACCCCATATATGTGTATCTTTGATTAATTCAGCTTTCATGTTCTTACTTCATGTATGTTTCCCCAGCAGAGGGCGTTTACTATGCGGGGGCAGTGGGCACACTGCAAAGGTTGGAAATGACAGTTTATCAGTCCAGCCACATTCCCAGTACAAACAGTTTTTAGTGTTTTACAGAAATGTGCATTATTTCATAGTTTTCGTACACAAATCAAACGTAGCACGACCACAACCAGTATTTATGTTGCTATAGCAACATAATTTCGCCTAAAAAAGGTTATATTACATACATGTTTTAGTGATGTTACCGTTTACTGGACACAATTTAATAAAAATCCAAATTATTATTATTTTCTATAATGCGTTCTTGCAGTAAGGCGTGTCGATGAAATTGCACGTGTTTGTAATCGACGTCTTACTACCGGCTTCCTGGTACGCGGCTACAACCCGGTCTCTCAGAGTGGAGCCTCGAGTGAAGATTTTGTAACAACTGTCTTGGTACACTATGTTGCTCTTATCTGATCGAACTGACACATACTAACGTGGTTCACACACACAAGGTAATACATTGACACATTCATGTTTTTTATTAATCTTAAAAATCAAATTAAATGGGTTATGTCATCCCGAATCAGCAATATTCCCGAAACACTCACTGCATCATTTACTACTACTACTACTACCCTTCAGTTAGGGAGCAATGTTATTACTATGGCCACGCCCCTTGACGAACTATGCATGTAAACCTGCGCTGAAGAAAGTAGTTCTACAAATGTACATGTACCTGCGGCAAAGGTCGCACTTTTCTGTTAAATTGAAGCAATGTTTGAACTTGCTATCACTAAAGGGTAATTTAAAAAGAGAAAAACAATTCCTAAATGCAGTGTTTGCGTTAGTGCGCAGCGTATATTTGGCGGGAAAGAGCACCGGGCGAGGCAAAAAAAAAGGCGCAGTATTAAAACCCGCGAGAGCAGCTGCTTTATCTTGCAGTAAATTACAGTCAGGCGGTCTGATGACTTCAGCCCACACGAAGCTGCATGTTTCCCAAGCCCAGGTTTACACACCCATAATATCCCAGGAAAGACCGTACCGCCGGACGGAACACTGAGGGACTACTCCCACTTTGGAATATCACTTTCACGTGACATCGTCCGTGGGATTTCGCCGTTTTCGCCGACACGGATCTTATTTTACTTTCACGGTGAGAGTATATTCACGAACGAATTGGTCTTTAAATGTGTTATTTTCCCATTTCATTGGCGAGTTCTTAGTGAAACGCTCGGAGCTTTACATGCAATGCCTCTAACTAGGTTTAAATGCCTTTACGGTGTCTTTCCTGAACTGTCGGTCTGTCTGTGTCATATTACTATGGCAATCGACCCATGAAATGCCGGGTGGGTTCTTTTCCTAACAGCTGCTACTTTTGTATGCATTCAATGTCCTCACTTAAATGGATTTTGCGATGAACTCTTTCAATGGGTGCATGCATATTATTTGACAAAGCAACATGCTTACATAATTTTTTTGTTTATAATTCTACCACAATTGATTCTCATTGTTTTTATTTATTTACGAATGGTGGCTATTTAATTAAGCGATTGCGGAAGCACGCCTTCTGTATTCAATTACATCTATTTTCTAATCAGGGTTTAACAATGTAAAACACGCATATAGTAATGTTTTTTTCCTCCCACTTTTTGCAGGCAGTCACGATGCTGCTGAACTCAAATATGGCCAGTAAGAACTATGACTACGATTACGACTCGGTCCAGCCCTACTTCTACATCGACAGCGAGGAGGAGAATTTTTATCACCAGCAACAAAGCCGGCTCCAACCCCCTGCCCCAAGCGAGGATATATGGAAGAAATTCGAGCTGCTGCCGACGCCGCCGCTTTCACCCAGCCGGCGACCCTCTTTATCCGGTCTCTTCCCCTCCACGGCGGACCAGTTGGAAATGGTCACCGAATTAATCGGAGACGACATGGTTAACCAGAGTTTCATCTGTGACGCTTACTACTCGCAGTCGTTCATCAAGTCTATTATTATCCAGGACTGTATGTGGAGCAGTTTTTCGGCTGTCGCTAAACTGGAGAAAGTAGTGTCGGATAGGCTGGCGACACTGCAGGCGAGGAAGCTTTCGAGTACTGCCGGAGAAGCCGGTATGGTAAACGGCACAAATCCTAACGTGTTTGACCTGCCAGACCTGAACACCTCCACGTCGGAATGCATTGACCCTTCAGATGTGCTCCCATCCCCGCTTGGCAAGAGCCCTAAACCCATCACAACAGATACTGCGGCTGCCATGGCTACCTTGGCGTATCCTTTGGACACTCCACCAAACAGCAGCGGCAGTAGTTGCAGCAGCGACAGCGAATCAGGTGTGTAGCAGTGACACATGTCGATAATATGGGAAAATGTTTTGTTTTGATTTCCTAGCTGGCAGGAATCCTTTCTGCATGTGTGTGATGGTATTATTAATCGGTCGAGTACCTGCCCAATGAATGTGTTCATGTAGATATGTTTGTGAGTTGGTTTTGAAACTGAATGGTTTAGATGGTTTGTGATGTTTGCCAAATCTCTTGTTTTTGCCCAGGGAACAGTCTCTGTCCCCTGGGGGGGTGTTGCACCTCAGACTGCAATGTTCAGTTGGGGAGGGGCAGGGGACAAATGCCATATAACATGAGTACTGTGCTATAGTCCACATGGATAAGAAGTGTGTGTGTGTGTGTGTGTGTGTGTGTGTGTGGATTTAACCAAGATGTTTCTTTACTCATTGCCACAGATGACGACGAAGATGATGATGATGAGCTAGAGGAAGAAGAGATTGACGTTGTAACGGTGGAAAAGAGGAAGTCTGTAAGGAGGTCCGATTCTAGCACGTCTAGTGGAAACTCTCACCACAGCCCCCTGGTCCTGAAACGCTGTCACGTCAACATCCATCAACACAACTACGCTGCTCACCCGTCTACCAAGACAGAGCAGCCCGCTGCAAAGAGGACTAAGTTCGAGCCCAGCGGGGGGGTATTAAAGCAAATCAGCAGCAACCGCAAGTGCTCGAGTCCTAGGACGTCGGACTCGGAGGACAACGACAAACGCAGGACTCACAACGTGCTGGAGAGGCAACGGCGGAACGAGCTCAAGTTGAGCTTTTTCGCGTTGCGGGACGAGATCCCGGACGTGGCGAGAAACGAGAAGGCCGCCAAGGTAATCATACTCAAGAAGGCGACGGAGTGCATTTTCACCATGCAGTCGGATGAGCAGAAACTGGTGTCGCACAAAGAACAGCTGAGGAGGAAGAGTGAAAAGTTGAAACGGCGGTTGGCGCAGCTGAGACATTCACAACAGGCTTAATGAATGGGTGGAGAGGACTGGGTTTTTGATGCCTTTCTGAACTTGCTGTGTTTAGTTGGGCCGTTGCATGCAAAATGACTGCATCATTGCAAGCGTAGGCCACCCCACATTGACTGGAATCCTGATATTGATTTTTGAACATTTACAGAGCCTCACCTGAACTTCCTGGAGGCTATCAATTTGTATTTAATTATTTTATTTGTACTGTTAATGTGCGGATGGGCACATTTGTCAACATTAACTTAATGCTTTGTTTTTGTAAGCTTTGTACATAATTCTAAAATGTGTTTCTCATGTACTGATCTCAATGACATTATATAAATCATGTACTTTACTGGATCTACGTCTTCAACATTACAAATGGCTCCTTTTTTCACACATTTCTTATCCGTCTGGTTCTTGGCACTAATTGAAAAGTAATTGTCGACTTGTCTTTACACGTGGGTTGTTAATGTGCCATGATCTATACATGCATGGTCAATCCATGCGCAGGTGATGTCTACGCCCCTTTTCTTGTTCTGGCAAATTGTACAGAAGAATTCGGAATTTCCAGAGCTTTGTAGTGTCGACCTTCTCAGCTTGGCCTGTGATTTGTTGCCATCGGTTAGCACAAGGACACATTCTCTAAAGTTTTGTACTGCGTGATCCTGTATACACATGGAGAAATATGCCTGTTTAAACCCCAACAGGGCAGCCCTCAAAATAACTTCGGCATCTGATTTGTACGCTTAATAGACATTTAGCCTTCTTCAGACAGTTGATGCTATAATTTGGTGTACCATCAAAAGATTGACCTCCAAGTGCTTGTTTAGTGATCTCATTGTTGATCAGCTAAACATTGCGTTGTGTTTATCACATGCCTCTGTTATTTAATGTTTTATCCGTACCATTGATCCCTACTGTGGTGATATAATTTCGCTGTGTCACAAGGCAAACACTGAACTGTGTCTGCTTATTCCAAATGCCTTTCTTGGTGTTTTGAGTTTATTGGCAATAGTATGTTCTTAAGACAAATATACTGTGTGGGCTTCTGTAGTCAGGGGGATATTTATGGGCTGATTTGTAAGAAACAAAGATGCATCAATTAGTGTGCACACTCATCCTACTACCTAGTGAGTCATAGTGTTAACTCTGAACTCGGTCTTAATCTGAATGTCTTGAATGCTAATTTAATTGGCCTTTTTTTGTTTGGAATGCAGTACTATTTAGCGTAGGCTAACCGTTAGTAGGAGATTTTATTCGGATGTGGTGTGATGCCCCTCTTCCCCCTGATGACCTAATCCCATTGGCTCTGGTATCTTTACCCAGCAGTGAGTCTCCCCTTACTTTCCCTCTGAACCCTGCTCTCCCAATGACTGACCAATGGGACACAGTCTAGCAGCTGATGGTGTAACTGGAGACAGACCGCACTCACTGACTCAACAAGAATTTGTGTTCATGCAAAATATTACTCAACACTAGAAAGACATGGTGCTAATAGCGTAGGTGAATACAAAGCGTTTGCCTATAATTGTTTTCAAATGTAGCTATAACAAGCACATTGATTTTGCCTGTTTGACTACATTAAATTGAGTTGTACTCTTGACAGTTTAAAGGGGATATCGTTTTCGGCAGTAACACTCTTCCCGCTCACTCGTTCCCTGGTCCAAGTGGGTCTGCTTTCTCTCCAGCTGGAATTGCGATGACTAAGCCTGACGTCAGGTGCCGTCCCACTTCTCGGACTTCCACGAGAAGCCTTAGGAATGGCTGACCGATGCTGAGTCATTATGTGTTTCGTGTGGTGCCCCTGGCCTCCTTGCTTATCTTTGAGTGTCACCGTATTTTGTACTGAGATTATGGCTAATCGTGAGGAGTTAAAATGTGTAAACAATTGCACATGGGGCAATTCACCAAAACTGATTGATTGAAACTGACCTCAGCCAAGCATAAATAACAGTGGTTAACAAACTACATTTTTGCACCATTTCATTCAGTTATGCAGACAGAAGCACTTCACTGGGTCTGTATACCATATGCATTTGTTATGCTGCTTGAGGCGATGACGAGGTGAGGATAACTCGGACAAAACGGTCCATAAATCCTTACATCAACACACTAGCAGAAGTGACTTACATTTCAATACATTGGCATACCTGATGCATTTGTGATCTGCGGGCCCTTTGTCGTGCAGTGCACTGAATAGGTTTCATTGTGAATGAAGTGGTGCTTTCACATCACACCTTCGTGTGCGCAGGACAAAAGCATTCCTGAGCCATGTCCATTTGCCCTGGGCACTGCATTCCAACTCATGGAATTCTACCCAATAGCTGACCACGTCTCCATTCAAAGAGCTTTTTACACACACACAACTTTCCAGTAGTTTATCTGAATGTCTGGTTGACACTTAGGACCCTTGGCCCTGTGGGGCATATAGATGTTATTGATGTGTATGTGTGTGTGGAGTGTTTTATAACCCTAATTTAGCCATTGTACCATGCCGCTTGTTGACAGTTGGTGCCTGGATGCAGTAGTTCCCTTTTATCCTGTGCCTGTCAGAAGTCTCCTTTCCACCCCACTACCCTGGCCCCTAGCCCCTGTCCTTGCGTTAATGTTTATTTTTCATATGCACAGGATACACAAGCTGTAAACAGCTCCGTAACAACAGTTTTCTGGCCAGTAGGGATCGATCCTTGATCAGCTTCCTTCATTTGAAAACATTATTAGCATCAACCATGTTTTTAATTGTGACAATCAATAGAGGTTAGGGCACTCATGGTAAATAGTGCTCGGATCTGACTACAACCCTGGCCCTGGAGTGCTACCTTCATGGTTGTTTTCACTCAAGTAATTACATGGTTAATAACTGAATGATGCTGCCTGCATGCACATGGGTTCGGAGTGAAATCAACCAGGAGGGTAGCTCTCCAGGAACAGGGTTAGAGACGCCTGATATAGACAACGTGTTGTCGGCCCGATGAACACATTATCTCTGTATGTCAGGCGTGCACACACATCGCCTGTGCTGATGCTGTCATACTATTGTCTCTGCTCATCAGTTGGTGATATGGCACAATCATGCGAACCCTGCCGTTGGTGTTGTGTTTTTTACATGAATACATCTAACTAGGCTACCTCACCACACTGTCTAAAACCGGTTGGGAGGTCAAAATATAACCTTGTTTTATATTCACTCATGGAATACACCAAAACGTAATATATATAATTTAATTTGTATGGGGCTGAGGTGGAGATTGCAATTAAATTTTTATATATCATGCACTCAAATTTGTGATTAGTAAAATATAAAAAAAATATTTCAATACATTTTGGTCTGGGTGTGAAATATGTTGCATTATATAGAAGTTGAACCACTATTTCACAATTAATCACTGAATTCTAATCTCACATGCAAGCGGTTTTGATTCAATAAGGGACCATTTGACTTATACATATATGACAGCACACTGTAATTAGGACACTTTCTGACTCAACAGCGCACGCTTTACAAATAACGGCCAAACACCACGGAATGCACCTTCAAATGTCTTCTGCCATGACAACTTAGCATCCTTGGCAAACAGCATAACAGCATGTTGATAATTACATAAAGCAATACCTTAGCATCAACTCATAACTGGATCGAGTGCCATCTCTTTGTTCCATATGCTGGTATGAAAATGATGCTCACGGTCCAACTGTGGTCGCTTTAACTGTTTTACTGACCCTGTCAATAACATGAAATTCCATCAGAGTTTTACGACATGTAATACACTTAACTCTGAATAACGGAATAAGAACTGTTATACTGTATTTAACGTTTGTTTTAATTAAAACAGCATTTATATAAATATAATGTTTACAAATGCAACATCGCGGATTACATTTGTATTTTACATGCTCCCCAAACAATCACCATGGTGATAGATTGGGTTACGTTAGAAACCCCAGTCACGTCCGTATGATACTGATTTTTCGAACGCACGGGCTGGTGTAGCGCGAGACCTCACCACCGTCACTGTTTCCAGCTGTAGTCTGCCGTGACGTCGTGGTCCCACGCGCGCTAGTGCGTCTCACGCGCTTGGAAATTAAGACGCGGTGCTACCAAGCTGCGTAAGCCGCCATGCTCGTTTTATCCGAGCACAACGGTTGTTCCGTCGAAGAAAAACTGTCAATGCGAAGGAATTATAAACTCTGTAAGTCGTGATAATCATAATATGCCAAAGTACATGAGAGAAAAGCGGGTGAGTTTATATTTTCTTCTCTCACGTCACGTTGTTGTCAAGTTGAATAACAGCTGACCCATTCATAGCTTTATGACTTATAGCCCGTGCAGACATAACAACCTAAAAGCAATGTGACAACTAATGGATGTGTTGTATGGTCACTTTATGCCGGTATATGCAGTTAAAATAATTATGGCAAATATTCACATTATTTAGATACAATTATATCATTCTTGTGTTGACCTATACCATTTAGGATTAATTTATTCAAAATGTTTTATATAAATATGCTAGTTGAACAGAGTGCCCTCTGAGAAAAACAATAGTTGAATGACGAAAGCCCATGTCGTGACCACAGTATAGGTGGTAACAGATTGAGGGCAGAGGGCAACACTCATCTAGGCAGTGCTCTCAGTGGTTTCCTCAAAGAACACTTACTGCAGAGCTTATATACAATACAATGTTAAATAATGCAAACATGTGACAGCAAAATGAGTTGTGACATAGGGGTGTGTTTCACGTTTATAGTCAGCGACAACCATGGCTGGGTTGTGGAAGAATTGTTTTGAGACAACTGTCCACAAAAGCCACGCCGCAATGTTTTCTCTGTTGGTTTTTACTTCAGTGGCTATAAAAAAAACGTGCATCAAGTATCTATGATTATCAGCATGTAAAGTAGTTACAGTTGTTAAACTCATCAAGTATTTATGATTATCAGCATGTAAAGTAGTTACAGTTGTTAAATTCATCAAGTATCTATGATTATCAGCATGTAAAGTAGTTACAGTTGTTAAACTCATCAAGTATCTATGATTATCAGCATGTAAAGTAGTTACAGTTGTTAAATTCATCAAGTATTTATGATTATCAGCATGTAAAGTAGTTACAGTTGTTAAATTCATCAAGTATCTATGATTATCAGCATGTAAAGTAGTTACAGTTGTTAAATTCATCAAGTATCTATGATTATCAGCATGTAAAGTAGTTACAGTTGTTAAATTCATCAAGTATCTATGATTATCAGCATGTAAAGTAGTTACAGTTGTTAAATTCATCAAGTATCTATGATTATCAGCATGTAAAGTAGTTACAGTTGTTAAATTCATCAAGTATCTATGATTATCAGCATGTAAAGTAGTTACAGTTGTTAAATTCATCAAGTATCTATGATTATCAGCATGTAAAGTAGTTACAGTTGTTAAATTCATCAAGTATCTATGATTATCAGCATGTAAAGTAGTTACAGTTGTTAAATTCATCAAGTATCTATGATTATCAGCATGTAAAGTAGTTACAGTTGTTAAATTCATCAAGTATCTATGATTATCAGCATGTAAAGTAGTTACAGTTGTTAAATTCATCAAGTATATATGATTATCAGCATGTAAAGTAGTTACAGTTGTTAAATTCATCAAGTATCTATGATTATCAGCATGTAAAGTAGTTACAGTTGTTAAATTCATCAAGTATCTATGATTATCAGCATGTAAAGTAGTTACAGTTGTTATATTCATCAAGTATTTATGATTATCAGCATGTCAAGTAGTTACAGTTGTTATATTCATCAAGCTGCTCATCTATTTAGAGTTTAAAAAAATGCTATTTCTATCTTGAATAAAAACTAAAAAGCATGACAATTTTCCCACAGAATTCGAGAAAAGGTACAGTGGATAGACGAGAATAATAGAAACATGTTTCTATTCCTGAAACCAGTTTAATAAAATAGTGACTGGGGAAATTAACGATAATCTTATTTGTTTGATCAGTTTTACAGATGAACGGCAGCCTCTGTGTAGGTCTGTCTTTGTACCTGCACAGGTGACGTGCACAGATTATAAAGAGGAAACGCACAAGCGGTCAGATTACATGCTAAATCTCCCCAGGGAAACCCAGTGAGGTTTGGTTGCAGTTGCTTCCCACTGAGGTGTAATTGACGCCTGACCGGGCATCTGTGGTTGCATTTTCAGTGAATTTACAGTATGCACTGGATATTTTCAGTAACATCTCCACATGTTGGGAGTACAGTACACATCTTCTCGTTTGTCTTGTCAGTCAAATCGCTTCAAATTCCTACACCAGGTACTATATAACGTTTTCCATATTGCCAGTGTATTCATTCTTTTCTGGCTTTAGAATAAGTATTGGCTGTTCACCTGAAGATTTATCGCTTAGGTGACATTGGCTGTGTGTCTTATCAAGGTGTATGGTTTTCCCTGGTGGGATTCAGACGGTGAGGAGTTCGTATTCAGTGACCTCTGTCTACATGTTAAATATGTGTGTTTAACAAGGCTGCATGAGCAGGGCTGGAATAGAAGGTGTAACGTGTCGTTTATCTCAATTTAGTTGTGTGTGTGCAGATGTCTTTATGATATATCTTTTTTAATGTAGGATACTGTTAACCTCTACAGACTGCATGCAGTGGGCAGGGCTGCCATTTATTTTCAATGATGCCCAGGTAGCAGAATTTTTTTCCCGTGTTTAAGAAGGCGGCCCAGGCTGTAAAAAACGAAGTTGGTCCGATGATAAGTCGGCATGTATGTAACAGCAATTAATACAGCATGTATGTAACAGCAGATTATACAGCATGCATGTAACAGCAGATAATACAGCATGTATGTAACAGCACATAACACAACATGTATGTAACAGCAGATAACACAGCATGTAAGTAACAACTGATAATACAGCATGCATGTAACAGAAAATAATACAGCATGCATGTAACAGCATGTAACCCCCCCATACCCCATTACAGAGTTACAGCAAATAATACAGCGTGTATGTAACAACAGATAACACAGCATGTACCGGTATGTAACAGCAGATAGCACAGCATGTATGTAACAGCAGATAGCACAGCATGTATGTAACAGCAGATAGCACAGAATGTATGTAACAGCAGATAGCACAGCATGTATGTAACAGCAGTTAATACAGCATGTATGTAACAGCAGAGAATACAGCATGTATGTAATTATTCTCAATATTTTTCAAGTGTTTATTTTGTGTTTTGCCAAGTTACATTGGGGTTTTGTGTTAATTGAATCTGAAGATGATTACTTTTCTGACCAATGGAAAGCTGATTGATCGATCGAGGAATTAATGTGCATTTCAGGACTCACGTTTAGCTAATAAGCAAAAAGTATTAAAACAATGCTGTTTTATAAGACTACATTCATAAACATTAACCGATGTCTAGATTTGACCAAAGCCAATTGACAGGTGAGATATAGCAACAACTGCTTTCTGAAGTATGTAATAAAATGCCCACAGTTGTTGTTAATGTACACACACAACCTGCTGGCCAGCACTGTTAACTGGGTCTGGAGGCCATCCAGTACAAACTAACCAGACCGTGTTGTCATGAGCAGTTTGGCCTGAACATTACTACACTGATCTCCACTCAGACAGAAACAGGGTCCAAGTCTATTTACACATGTGTGCGTGTGTGCGTGTGTTTGCATGCATGTGTGCGTGCGTGTGTGTGTGTGTTTGCATGCATGCACATGTGAGCTGCGGTTATCGCTGGCAGCAAGGGGCGGTACTGTCAGCCAGGACTAGAATTTAGGAACATGAGGCTTTTGTGGAAAACATGTCGACACTGTGCAAATATAGAGTTTTCTGAGTAAACTGGCTACTAATATCAGAGGGGCAGATTCTCCTCCTTCATGCCCCCATTACAGAGTTACATGTAACTGGCTACTAATATCAGAGGGGCAGATCCTCCACCTTCATGCCCCCATTACAGAGTTACATGTAACTGGCTACTAATATCAGAGGGGCAGATTCTCCTCCACAGCAGGTACCAGGGGAGTCCCAGGCATGTGGGACTAGACACACACTCTGTGACAGCAGGTACCAGGGGAGTCCCAGACATGTGGGACTGGACACATACTCTGTGACATCAGGTACCAGGGGAGTCCCAGACATGTGGGACTAGACACATACTCTGTGACAGCAGGTAACAGGGGAGTCCCAGACATGTGGGACTGGACACACACTTTGTGACAGCAGGTACCAGGGGAGTCCCAGACATGTGGGACTGGACACACACTGTGACAGCAGGTACCAGGGGAGTCCCAGACATGTGGAACTGGACACACACCATGTGACAGCAGGTACCAGGGGAGTTCCAGACATGTGGGACTGGACACACTCTGTGTCAGCAGGTACCAGGGGAGTCCCAGACATGTGGGTCTGGACACATACTCTGTGACAGCAGGTAACAGGGGAGTCCCAGACATGTGGGACTAGACACATACTCTCTGACAGCAGGTACCAGGGGAGTTCCAGACATGTGGGACTGGACACACTCTGTGTCAGCAGGTACCAGGGGAGTCCCAGACATGTGGGTCTGGACACACACTATGTGACAGCAGGTACCAGGGGAGTCCCAGACATGTGGGACTGGACACACACTATGTGACAGCAGGTACCAGGGGAGTCCCAGACATGTGGGACTGAACACACTCTGTGACAGCAGGTACCAGGGGAGTCCCAGACATGTGGGTCTGGACACATATCTTTATCGCTGATTATTAACACTGTAATGTAAACCAACATTACGAAAAGCATTGTTTTTTGGTACCGAAGCAAATAGGAATAACTTTCTATTTTATAGTTCCCTCAGAGACCGGGTCTTGTCTAAGTATGGATACCCACCCTGGACGCTATCCGCTCTGATATGATAGACATTGGTGGACATCCTGTACTATAACTGGACATTGCTCTTATTTGCGCAACTATATATAAAATGACACATTGCTCTACATTCTAATCTTTGCACATTTTTTAATCTGCTCACACATCTAGTCATTGCTCCTTTGCACTACTCTGATATATATGACACATCCCATATTTATCCACTTATGCCACTAGGCATGGTCTCTTGTCGAACTGTTCGTTCTGTGTGTTTTTTGTTCTGTTTGCACTGTTCATGTACATTTAAAAATGTGTCTCCTGAATGCTGCAGCTATGGGTCAGAACAAATTCCTTGTATGTGTAAACAGACTTGGCAAATAAACCTGATTCTCACTTTTAATTCAAGGATGCTTATCTTATTTCCGTCTTTGACGTTGCTGATAATTATATCACCAGAGCTACTGAAACGAAGAAATGGAAAATCAGAGATAACAGATAAAGTGGTTTGGTGAGGCAAAAATATATATGGTGCTAAATAAATATTTGTATGCATGAAATGCTGTGTAATGCATATGGCACCGAGTTGTGTTCAAACTTTATCTGTATCCGTTTTTCCGACACCAGTCATTGAATTCGACAGTAAGTTACATGTGAACACCAGGACAAAGGCTGGAGTAATTATTCAACAGTCGATTTTGAGTGAGACACGCGACCTGACCGTAGCTCGATCCTAGGTATCATTAAGCTGTACACGAGCTAGCTAGATAACGCGCAGCTCTACGTTCCCGGATTCCATAACTATGTGTGTTCCTGAATTTCTGTTTGTCTAGCTCTCCATCTTGTTACACAGGTACATTTGGGTTAGCTTATTGTAAATGTCATCAAACCTGAGCGGTTGCGGCCTAACCTGTCGGGGTAAGCAGCAGTCGGTCATTACCGTTTGACACTGGCATGGCAGTTTGATTAAGTATGTGAGTCTAGCTGTCTACAGAAAGTCCACACACTTCTAGGCTGCTTTGCTCCTGTTTCAGCTAATGTGATGCCTCATCTTGGATTGTGGTGTGGGTTGTTTTCCCTCCCAGAAGGGTCCAGATGTGGGGACTGGAGAAGGATTGGGAGGAGGTGACTGCCAGCCGGCACGCCTTATGGCCATTTTAGAGGCCACGAATAACATGCGGTTTTGGGTATTTTTATGTAATAAACAATATGAATTCATTAATTTGATACTGTCTTTGGTGTGGATTTGCTTATTTTCTTTGTTATGGACACAAAAATTTGCTACCAGGACACCAGCCGTTAGCGTGGGTTTAGCATTCAACATACAACGGTGTACCAGGACACCAGCCGTTAGCGTGGGTTTAACGTTCAACATACAATGGTGTACCAGGACACCAGCCGTTAGCGTGGGTTTAACGTTCAACATACAGCGGTGTACCAGGACACCAGCCGTTAGCATGGGTTTAGCGTTCAACATACAGCGGTGTACCAGGACACCAGCCGTTAGCGTGGGTTTAACGTTCAACATACAATGGTGTACCAGGACACCAGCCGTTAGCGTGGGTTTAACGTTCAACATACAGCGGTGTACCAGGACACCAGCCGTTAGCGTGGGTTTAACGTTCAACATACAGCGGTGTACCAGGACACCAGCCGTTAGCGTGGGTTTAGCGTTCAACATACAGCGGTGTACCAGGACACCAGCCGTTAGCGTGGGTTTAACGTTCAACATACAGCGGTGTACCAGGACACCAGCCGTTAGCGTGGGTTTAACGTTCAACATACAGCGGTGTACCAGGACACCAGCCGTTAGCGTGGGTTTAGCATTCAACATACAGCGGTGTACCAGGACACCAGCCGTTAGCGTGTGTTTAGCATTCAACATACAGCGGTGTACCAGGACACCAGCCGTTAGCGTGTGTTTAGCGTTACCCATCCTTCTTAGTCACAGTATCCTGTTGCAGGTGCATGGTACCAATCAGATAGGGACCAACCAGAGTTAGCATTAGTTGTCGAAACGCTTCGCTCTATTAACCAAATTAGCCATAATTAGTATAAAAATAACTGATAAAATCGATGGATTTCAATGAATCTTTTTATACAGATCTTGAAAAATCCTGCATCGATACAGACAGTCTGTGGATAGATCAAAGGGAGGGGGCCAAGGGAGATGGTTAGTGAAGATGGTGTCTGATGACAATCTGACGACAGAGGGCTGCCTTGTGAACGAGCCTGTGTCATTGTGTAACCATTGAACGTCTTAGTTCACGCCGTGAGGCTGGAATGATGCCTCTGCAGCTATGTGTGCCAAAATGCTCACAGCACTGAGTAATAACCTGGCCCCGTTTGGAGTCTCAGTATAGAATTTACCTCCTCCATTTTTCATTCCTCTAAAGGTTTTCCGGCTCATACGTAAATAGGTCAAGATTAATAAAGCCTTCCAAATGCTCGCTAAAATGTTGTCAAACACTTCAGTGTTGTAAAAAGGTCACTGCATGGGTCTGAAGACAATGCTTTCTGGTTCATAAATGATTATTTATCTGATGGTTCGTATCATGCCCGGTGCCAGGACCAAGTGACTGAGGAGGCCAGGACCAAGTGACTGAGGAGGCCAGGACCAAGTGACTGAGGAGGCCAGGACCAAGTGACTGAGGAGGCCAGGACCAAGTGACTGAGGAGGCCAGGACCAAGTGACTGAGGAGGCCAGGACCAAGTGACTGAGGAGGCCAGGACCAAGTGACTGAGGAGGCCAGGACCAAGTGACTAAGAATCATTTTCTGTTGTTGGTATTCTTCAAAAGGGCATTTCAAAGTTAATCTGCGAGGTCAGAAATGCAACTGAGGGGGTTAAGGCCCCATCAGGCCCCATCAAGCCCCATCAATCCCCCTCGTGGCTCCAGGCCTGGTTCTTTAGTAACTCAGTCTGTAAGAGCGTGATGCTTGTGAGGTCAGGGTTGTGGATTTAATTCCGTGCAGGGCCAGTATAAAAATGCATGCACTCACTACTGTAAGTTGCTTAGAAAATGCCATCTGTTAAATGACCATTTGTATGAATGTGCTGTGCCCCAGTCCTTAATGGCTCACAGTGGAGGCCCGTGTTTCAGCCTGCCTCCTACAAGCACTACATTACCCTAGGGGGAATTGGGATTGCTCTTGTCTATCCACCCTCTGTTCCTTCTCCCCGACCATCCCTAATGTAAACGAGAAGGAGATTGCACGGCCATCTGGACCAAAAAAAACCTCTACAATCACCACTTGATTCCTGTTTCCCCCTACCACTCCTCCCCCACTCCACCCCCACTCCACCAGCAGGATTTTCTTTTGTTTATAGGTAACCTTAGAAGTTACTGTCTCCCCACTGCTCTGTGCCTGGTTCCCTTACACGTGTAGACGTGTCTCATTACAGTCCCACTTGACTCCTCCCCGACTCCCACTTGACTCCTCCCCGAATCCCACTTGACTCCCACCCGACTCCCACTTGAATCCAACTTGACTCCCACCTGACTCCTACCCGACTCCCACTTGAATCCCACCTGACTCCCAGCTGACTCCCACTACTCTGCATCTCTCAGTGTCCACAGTCTGTGTCTCACACGGATGTAGAGCCACGCAGTCAACTAAATTAATTATTCAAGCCAAGATCATGTATGCCGCTAATTGCTAAATACATTTTTCCCCACATGACCATTTAAGGATAGACAATATGGGTAACTTTAAGGGAGCCGGTAGATTGTTTAGGAATTCTATGGGGATCAACTCCTTTCCTGTGTTGCTCATCTCTTAGTGAAAAACAATAGCCTGTATGACTCGACTCATGCAGAGGACGCTACAGTGCTGCCAAATCTGACTCCTCCCTGCTTCTCTCCATTCTACAGACCAGCAGCTGATGTTTCACCAACAGTGATGTTTAGACAACAATATATGCGATATTCAGGTTGTAAAACGTGGTGCCTTCGAGCTGGTCCCTCCTGACATTTCTAAAAGGCAGAAAATCCACACATTCACCAAAAACTTGATCACTGTGGCCGTGTGTGTCTATGTCTCCGATATCAATGACAAAGTGGATCTGTTAAGCTCACACAAAAAAACTGCTTGATTTGCTACTAAAACACCCACATATGTTCCTTTTATAATAAACTCACAAAAGGAAATGGTACCTTTTTCACTACAACTAAACCATTTGGTTACGCCTAAAATAGGTATGTTGTAATTGTTGCCCTTTGCGTAAACAGTTTCACACACTCCTTTGTTTATTTGGACAAAAGCCATAAACAAACAATCCCAAAGGGTCTGTCTTCACCCAATGTGACACGTTAAAATGGAACACTTCAATGTGCTTGTTGAGCTAACAGAAACGTTTGTACCCCCTGCATTTAGACAATTAGCCTAGACAATGATATATGTGGAAATTGCCGACAGGCCTGTGTTCGTCTGGGGGTCATGTGTCTGTAATTGTGTCATTCTGTGTGTGTGTGTGTGTGTGTGTGTGTGTGTGAATGATGGAGGGCGTTGCTATTGAACATATGGGCCTTGTGGTGGGGGGAGGTGGCAGTGGGGAGGGAGGTTATGGCCTCCTGCTCCTCCCATTCACACATCCCAGCCTCTGTCAATATGTCTCCTCTCAGGACAATGTCTTCCATTTTAACTTGGAGCAGATCAACCTCTGAAAAGCCTTGTGGTGGATAAATGGTGAGGGAATGGTGATCGAATTGTGAGGGAATGATGAGGTATTTTTTATTTAAGCCGGTGGGCCGATTGAGAACAAATCATCATTTGCAACGGCGACCTGGGGAGAAGCTGGGTAGAACGCAGGACATCATACCTACACAGCCTGCACTCTACCACTGAGATACCAACTCCTCCCAATGGTGATGGTCGGGGAATGGTGGGGGAATGGTGATGGAATGGTGGGGGAATGCCGACCGAATAGTGATCGAATGGTAGGGGAATAATGAGAGAATAATAAGGGAATGTTGAGGGAAGGGTGGGGGGAATGGTCTGAACCAGAGGGACCTGATATCTTCGAGCTACATGTCTTGTCTGTTTTCTTTTACATTATTTACTGCTGTGTGATTGTAGAAATCTATGCGCTTTAAATAGTTTCTGAAACAATCTACTTATTGACATGAACACTCTACCCCCTCTTTCAGAAATTAATGTCTCATCATATTAATTTGCCAGGAATATTGACTGAGAACACATTCACATGTACAGCACTAACTGGAAGATAAGGTTTAACAAGCACCCGTAGCAACTACACTACAGCACAGTACACATGATAATGATGCTTTAAGTCTAAAGATGGTGGAAAATAATATACTTCACGTTAATGGCATTTTCTGTAGTACTTAGTTGTGTAAATGTTGTGTAATGTCTGAGCTGACAGGAAAAATATGGCGGATATGGTTATGCTTTCTCTATCTATTTCTGTGGTTGATTCTTATCATCTGTCGAGTTTAGAAATTTTATTTCGGTTACTGCTGACTCACCTTTCAAAAAGACATGGGAATAAAACTCTGGTTTCAGAGGGAGAAACATAAACAAACGCATATATTTCACAGATACGCAGGGTGTTTAACAGTATGCAAATTACCATGCTCCAGATCCTTTGAGGTCGTCCATCCCGATATTTGGTTAATTACATTTTGAGCTTTTTCTTGCTGAGGTTATAAGGGCTATATACATTTAACATTTGATTGAACAGTTTTAACCCAGATGTCATAAAACAGTTCACTGTATTATATTGCTAAATTGTGATCCGGTCAGTGTTATACAATCATTGTTATTGTATGTTGGCAACAAAGATCTTACAATGGCTTTTGTAACTTGAAAATTGAAATTGCTAGTTAGCGTTATAAACATGGACAAACTCACACTGAAAGCTTTTCAACACACCCTTTGTGTGGGTTCTGTTTCCAGTCTTAGAAGCTGGATCAGTGTCTTGATTCCAAGTACAGCACCAGAGAGAATCGGTTATCTACTGGGGCGGCCACAAGATGTGTGCAGGATATAAAAAAAATCCCTTTAATTTAAAGTGCCCGCAAGAACGTCTACTAGTCTGACTCAGTGGATCACACACAGACACATAGACACACACTCACAGACGCACACACACACACACACAGCTTAATCAGTGTAAGTCCATTAGAGGAGCCATTTGGCATAATTGATTGATAATTGATCTGGCTCACTCTTTTCCTCAAAGCTTCCGGCCCAGCAGCACTCATGACTAATTGAGAAGGAAGGCTCTCATGGGTCTGTGAGGAACTCTGTCTCTTTGTGTTTGTTTGTGCGTGTGTGTGCGCGTGTGTGTGCGCGCTTGTGTGTGTGCGCGTGTGTGTGCGCGTGCGTGTGTGTGTGTGTGCGGACAAACACATTGGGAGCAGATAGTATCATGGTTGGTTCATATGTTCCATGTGTGTCTTTAGGATTATTCCATGAATGACTCTTCTGTGCTCGGTTTTAGAACATTTCTGGTGTTGATGTGTTTAATTATCTCATACCCATCTTACCTTAGTCCTGCAAATGAGAAAATCCCTAAATGGCATCCCAAAAAAGTGCACCATAAACGAAATATTGTGTCATTTTGTACATGATGGTTCAGTTATTAGGCTGTCAGACATCCTGAGTTAGCAGAAAGTCTGAGTAAATAAGAGTTATTGATGTATTAGGTCTAATCAATATAGTACTGTATATAAGAGTTATTGATGTATTAGGTTTAATCAATATAGTACTGTATATAAGAGTTATTGATGTATTAGGTCTAATCAATATAGTACTGTATATAAGAGTTATTGATGTATTAGGTTTAATCAATATAGTACTGTATATAAGAGTTATTGATGTATTAGGTCTAATCAATATAGTACTGTATATAAGAGTTATTGATGTATTAGGTCTAATCAATATAGTACTGTATATAAGAGTTATTGATGTATTAGGTCTAATCAATATAGTACTGTATATAAGAGTTATTGATGTATTAGGTCTAATCAATATAGTACTGTATATAAGAGTTATTGATGTATTAGGTCTAATCAATATAGTACTGTATATAAGAGTTATTGATGTATCACGTCTAATCAATATAGTACTGTATATAAGAGTTATTGATGTATTAGGTCTAATCAATATAGTACTGTAAATAAAAGTTATGGATCTATCAGGTCTAATCAATATAGTACTGCATATGAAAGTTATGAATGTATCACGTCTAATCAATATAGTACTCGATATAAGAGTTATTGATGTATTAGGTCTAATCAATATAGTACTGTATATAAAAGTTATGAATGTATCACGTCTAATCAATATAGTACTAAATATAAGCATTTTACATGTTCTCTTCTTTCCTCTGTTTTGAAGTGTTTATTTAAATTGAGACCACCTTGGCGAAATCTTGGGTAAAATATTTTGTCTCACTGAAGAATATGGTTCTATTTCTGGATTATGAGCTAGTTGACCGTGCTAATGTTTTGAGTCTATAGTTAATACAGCTATAGTAAATACATGTGCAAGTTTCTTAGAGGGATTAAATAGGTCTATATTTAATACATCTATAGTTAATAAATGTGCATGTTTCTTAGTAGATCTATATTTAATACATCTATAGTTAATACATGTGCGCGTTTCTTAGGTCGATAGGTAATTCATTTTTGTGATGTGGAAAAATGCGACAAGAATGTTTTGCTTCTTTAATGTGACCTATAACATGAACAGTTCAATTGAAAAACAATCTTAAATCTTTGAGGGCTAAGAATAAAAAATGAAAACCAAACAATAACCTGGTTGCCCTGTATAAATATATATATATATATATATATTATTTTCCATTTTGTATATGACTCACACACACACAATTTCCCCAAACAAATTCACGAGGACATACTCACTTCCTGAGCACTCCAAGCTTATAAAAAAATATAGTAAAAACAAATGCTTCAAAACCATCCCGCCCTTTATCCCAAATGCTTCATCACTAAGGAAGTCACTTCCTGTTAGTCAGCGTGTTTTTGGCAGTCATTGTGTTCAGGTTGAAGTGCTGGGAAATGTGACCCCGCCTCCGACAGCTGATCTCTCCCCCAGGGAAGAAATGAGAATGGAGTGGGAGAATTCCAGTAGCAGCTACAACCACATCCAGACATTCCGGCTTCCATGACCACATCTTGAAGACTGAGTAGGAGCAGGAAAAGGAGATGGATATTACTCTCTCAGTAAAGCCCAAAAATAAACGGCAAGAGGTTACGGGTCGGAAAACATGTTGTTGTTTTTTCGGCAAACACTGCAGTTCTAACGCTGCACACGAGCATGACTAACAAATATCAAGACCCTGGCATATTTCTAAATGTCTAAATGACTAAAATGATTCAATTATCATGCGTTGTAGACGGTGGTGCCGACGGTCCTCTTCAATATTAGGGTCTCCTGGTCTTTATCGAATAATAAGTAGAGAAATTACAGCGTGAGTTGTGTGTAGTCGTCACATTTTAGGTTGCCAAACAGTCGCAAACGTCTGTTTCTTATTAGACAGCTGTGTTGGTTTGCAGTGTTTGTGCCTGCACAAGAAAGCTGTCAATGTTTAGTCTTGATTCATAATTGGCTTTGCATTTGAGTCTGTTACTGGAGTTAAACCACATGTGTCAACGCATGTCAAGCTGGCCGTTATGAGAGAAAGATAAATCAATCAGAGAGAGAACCACCGCAGTGAATGTATTAAAATCACCGGGTTGGTACATTAAGAAGAAAGCACTGTTGAGTTCAGCTATGGCAAATGACTTGGTAGATCAAGGAAGACCTTTACAATGAAATAATGCAATGAATTGGCCATTCTAAGGCAAAAGATTAAAACAAGGAACTGTCTAATAGATCGAGAACACTGTGAATGAGCCCTGGAGACATGATCATTACAAATCCAAAGTGTTTGAATGTAGAGTTCAAGAAGAAATATAAAGCAGGACTTCTTCAAAAAAGACCCAACTTGTTGAATGTGCTCTCACATCTAAGTAGTCTACTTAAGTCAATTACCGTGTAAATGAGTGTTCTCTGGAACAGGGTGAGGAAGGGAGAGGCTGGTGAAAAGGTGGCAACAGGCTCAATTAGCCACATGGCTTGAACAAGTGGTACACACAGTTCGCCAGACGGCTATTATGTTCCTCAAATATACTTTGGCAAAGACTAGTTCAATTATCCGTCATCAACAAACCTTTGACATGACTTGGTCATATTCTTATTAACCATACTCGGTACACAAATAGTCTATACTTAAAACTATGCTGTTTGTATCCTCGTGCACATTGCTAACTAGAACGTAGATGGATTTAGATACACTTCATATTTATGAGCAAGAAATTCAATATACACACAAACAGACTTGTTGTTAATAGGCCAATGAAGCACCAGTGCTAACTCCAGATTGCACAAGTATTTCTGATGACATTTATTTTATAGACATACTGTCAGTGCATAAATCTTATTCTGTTTTATTCTGTTTCCATCACATGTTTATTTTTTTTTTTTATAAGAAACATGGCTGATGTCATCTGATGTCAGCTTTTGTGCATTGTCCTCATCTTCACTAAACCCTTGTTCGCGCAACGCAATAATCACTTAGCATGTTAGCTTTGGTAGCATGTGGGTCAACAGGAGTTTCCTTTGTCAACATATCAGTTTTCTGTAGTGCTGGGCGCCAATATCACCCATTTGAAATGGAGCACCTATTTGAGTGTCCATGTCCCAAGTTGACTTGTCTCTAGTATGTCGTTCAAAAAATATAATTAGGACGTGCCAGCTCTTTTTTTAAATTAGCATAGCATCATTACATGATGTGACGTTTGAGAGAGTGATTTAATAAGTAAACCTACGCTAATAAAAACCTGAGGTAATATTACAATATCCTGAACGGTCAAAAGGCAGAAACCTGCCAACTACTGAGGAGAACCTTTGATGAGGAGTGATCCTGCAGTCATTATCTATTTTGGGAATATGGAGCAAGCTTAGGTCAGGCTGGCATGACACAGTATATTGGACTTGTAACCCACCCAATGTTCCATATTTGATCCAGTATTTTGTTTTTCTCTGCTGTTCACGTGGCCGAGAGTAAACACATCATCTCGTGCCTCGTAAATACAACTGTTCAACGCTATGAACACGACATAAGCAATTCACTTGCTAAATGAAAGCCATGTAGTGAGTAGCTACAACTGTTTAGTTTTTTATGCATCTATATTTCATATCTACATATTTATATGCTTTTCTATTGCTGTGTTACAGGGATCAAATGTAAAATAGGCAGAGGCCTTAGCTCGAGTTCCCGGTGTAAATGCACTTTCCAACAACCCCCCCACAGGGTAGTTTGAAGACACAGCTGGTCACAGTCCAATGCCGTTGTCAACCGGCTGACAGGGGTCAAACTCTGTGGCCTCGCCACAAACCCTGGGTGAGCACCAATGAACTCTGACCTTGACTTTGGCTCCAAAATTGACTTTGAAGTGCTGCCCCATTTGCTCTGACTGTCTGCCCTCAGGTGAAAGGAAAGCCAGGGGGAGACGAATATGAACAAAATGTTTGTCTTTTAGACTGTGGTCCTTCACCTACGACCAACTATATCTCTCATCTGTTGGGATCAAATTGTACGTGCTTCCTGGTTAAAGTCCATTTTGACTTTTATGCTTTATTGAGTCAATCTGACCTTTGTAAGTTCAGAGAGGAAACAGGTTAGCATTCATTTAAATACTGAAGAAGCCCTCTCGTGGTTGACGAGGAGGGAGGATTAATGTTCTGCTGCAATTCCAGTTGGTCTATTTAAAAAGTGGGCTGGAATTACATTATTCTACCATAAATATTGGCAATGACACCAACAAGGAACATAACAATGTCACTGTCCATCTGTGCCCATGATGATAAACTAAGCAGTGTGAACACAATGTCTTATTGAACCCAAGTTGAACCAGAATCAGATTTATTCGCCAAGTTTGTTTACACATACATGACATTTGTTCTGAGCCCTAGCTGCAACATTTAAAACACACAATTTTAAACGTCTACAAACAGTGCAAATAAGCGCAAAACACGAACAGTCAGACAAGAGAGACCACCCATAGCTGACATATGTACTGGAGAAATATAGGATCTGATATATCTATATGTACATAGTGCAAAATTGGCAATATCAAGATGAATATAGAGTTGCGTATATATATAGTTGTGCAAAAGAAGAGCAATGTCTAGTTAAAGTTCATTGAGGTATTTTGTGTCCGTGTTTTGTGTGAGTGGATGGGCTAAGAGCATTCTAGTGCTAGGGGCATATTCCTTAGACTTACTGTTGTCGGGAAGAAGCTGTTCTTGTGGCCAGTGATCTTGGTCTTGATAGACCTCAGTTGTCTGCCAGAGGGGAAAGCTTTAAATAGTCTGTTACCGGGATGGGAGGGTCAATCTTTGCTGCCCCCCTCAGTGACCTGGCTTCAAACAGTTCTTTGAGGGACGGCAGCTTACATCCAATGGTTCGCTCCACAGAGGGGATGATGCGTTGCAGTTTGTCGTTATCCTTGATAGTGGCTTCAGCGTACCAGACAGTGATGGCATTATCACCATGGTCACTGGCAGTTTGTACGAATGGAAGAACAGTGGGTCATATTCGGACCCGTGTTCAGACCCGTGTTCAGACCCGTGTTCAGACCCGTGTTCAGATCCGTGTTCAGACCCGTGTTCAGATCCGTGTTCAGACTCATATTCATATTCAGATCCGTGTTCAGACCCGTGTTCAGACCCATATTCAGACCCATGTCTAGATCTTAGTTAGCATCTGTGGGATGTGCTAGCCGAGTGGGAAACTTGGGCAGAGTTATGGCAGAGTAATGGCAGAGTAATTTTCCCTTTGTCTCTCCCGAATCTGTGGTTTCTATTTCCTATGGTTGTTTACTAGTGGGAAGCGTGCTAATGTTTGTGGCCTGCCATATCTGCATGCCAGCCCTGAACCCAATAACAATGGGCCATCGTTCATGTAGAAAGGAAAGCGTCTTAACCTTTGGCCAAGTGCCATCATTATTACACCATGGTCTTTATTTTTAGGCCAATTCCTTTTGCTGGATACCTACCGTTTCAGGCATTAGATGACAGACACAATATAGTTGTGCAATTTAAATGGATTAAAATACGACTAAGCAAATGGAAAGGTTTGATATTCATAAAGAGTCTGAGGTCTCATGTGTGAATAGTAACTCGCCGCTTGTTTCACAGACTGTTTTCATTCAAACCGGGGTAATCATGGCAACCGACAGTGCGTTGGCTGAGGATCTCACCTTACATCAGAAGCCAAGGACATAAAAACCAGGTTTTCCAAATCAAAAGCCATTGTGTAAAGAAACACGTTTATATACTGATGAGTAAAAGATAATGGTTCAAATGCAATGTCATTCGCAATGTCAGCTGGATACAGTGAACGTTTTAAAGATTCATTGTTGAATAGCATAACATGGCAGTAAAGACCAAAAGATGTTGTGTATGCATGCCTCAGATTAATAAGAAAGGAAAGTGTTAAGACATATTTAATTTGAGTTAGAGAAAAACAAAATGCCTGGCCATACTTATTAGCAACAACACTTCGGCCAAAAAGGATCTGAGAGTCTCAAACTGACTGGTTTTGGCGTCCCGGTTGTATTTCATACAGTGTCATTGGCCAGTGTCCTGAACGTTTTCCCACAAAAACAGGGTGAATAAAATTAACCACTCAAAAGTGTTTTGTATCATCCACTGGGTCTCTGAACCAGTTCTGTTTTATTGTCGGTGTTCATACTTTTGAAGTCTTGTGTGGTCAGTGTCTGGTAAATAGCTGGCATATTATATTATTACATTTGGGTGGAGTTATACAGAACCAAACCGTAGGCACAGTCTCTGACTGAATCGTATTTGTCTTAATCCCAAATGGCTCCCTATTCTGTATGTAGTACACTATGTTTGACCAAGATCCAGGGCTTTATCTTTGGCTCTTACATCACAAGACTGATTCAGCACACGAGCAGCCTAATACCGTCTCTGTGATTTTCTCCCTGCTTGCTTCTTGGTCGTGCATGTCTGCGTCCACCGCACTTTATTTTTACAATTCAGGCACAAACTAGAGTTCTAGTTTTCTTTAATGGTGTTGCTTTGAAAAGAAGGCAACATCATGCCCTTGGAAGCATTCCCAGAACATTTTGTGCATGCCAACGTGAGAGGCAGAGATCACATGAAGTTGTGGGGACAGAGAAGACCAAAACCTTGAGTTTTAAATACATGTCTTTTTACAGTAAATAAACTCAGCCGAACCTTTTGAGTGCAGGTCCAGGAGATGGGAAAGCGGGTCTGTGGGGAAATGCTTGCTCCGGGCCAAACCTTTCCCAAAAGCCTTCTGACAGTAAGAACGAACGCTGTGTTTTTACGCAAACAGACTAGAATCCAACTGGCCTTTTCGACAACATATTTGAGCCGGACCAACTGTTCGTGTTCTTTAAAATGACTTTGCTGATGTAGTCCTTTTTGACTCATACAATGATTCTGGTTAGCCATTGTAGAATAGGAGAGATGACACAGAATTGCACAAACAACGTTTGTCTGGGAGAATTTCTATGGAAAAAGTAACCAAATGTGGATGTCAATGAGATGGATGGTTGGAAGCTTGTTCAAAATATGAAAGTAATGTCATCAGTTCGGTGTTTCCCAAAAATGTCAGCTTTAGACAAGAGCTTGTAATGATGATAAAGTGACGACACATTCTGAAACATCCATTCTCAAACATAGGCAGAGAACACAGGCGAAAAACACGAGCCTCAGAAAATATGGGAACGGAACCCATGGGGAACACAGAAATGCTCTGAATGACAAATATCGTTGACATATCAGCTTAGCCAAACTGACCATTGGCCCAAATTTGTATAACACAATAATCAGTTATTGTATTTTGTATTTTTTCATTACGTTAGCTGAGGACAACACATTCTGGGAGCAATTAGGTTTAACGGCCCCACTCTGGGTCGGAACACATCTCTCTTTTGGGGATTTGATCCAGCACCGTTTCAGTTCCTGGACAGGTTCTCTTACCGTAAGACGACCTGCCAAACCAAATTAGGACTAATGATAAAGATCAATTCCAGGACGCTTGGCCGCTGGTTGCCGAGGTGACGCTGTCAAACCAAAATAGACGGACACAACCTTAAATGATGACCCGGATCTCTTTTAAGGCTTTGCCCTGTGTAAACATGTTTACATATACAAGTTTAGGCACACAAACAAACATTTTTCATACATTTAACCTTTCAAAACGTACTGAACAAAGCCATGCAATTGACCAGACACAATCCAGACAGCAAAATGACCCTCCACTGCACGTTGAATATGGTCAAGGAACACCAGGCAGCCAAACTGAACATGGATCTGCAGCTGGTTCTATGAATAAGGTGCGAAGGACTAATTGAAGACCATGATATATAAGGAGGTCATTTTAAAAGAAGTGCTTTATAAATAAACACGAGAGCATGTTCGCTCTCTCACCTCACAGAAATAGTGTCCCAACCTGCATGCTAGTAAAACCTACAGTATTGAGTACCTATCACCTAGTGCACTATGGCAAAGAGCAGCCAGCAGTTAAATGAGGATGCTGCAGCATGCATATAGATAATATACCCTTCAGCTAAAGCACACCTCGAATTAGCCTGCACTGTTCGTCTTCAGTTTACAGAGGACAGTCTGTTTCTTGAAAGGAAACATCTTTAATTGCAACTTTTTCCCTTGTTCAGTGACATGTTTTTATATCTCATATCTAACCAGGTCACTGCAAGTATTTACCTGTTTGTTTTGACACAGCTGGTAGTTAGAACTAATGTATATCTGCCTGAGCGTTTGGACCTAGAAAAAGACATGAAGTCAGCACGGATAGTGTTAAAAACAAGTTTGAGCTGTAAATGAGACCTCTGTAGTTTCTTATGATCACACTCTTAACTACACGAATGCTTGGTCAGCTGTTGGACCAATAGAGAACATTTCTGTGTCATCTGCATGTGCTGTAAATGGAAATTACAATTCTTGACATCATCACCAATGTTAATTAAATAAAGTGAAAATACTATTGAGGCAATTATTGAACCCTGAGGGACCCCGTTAAGTACTGCTAAGAGCTCTGACATGACCCCGTCAACCATGTCACCCTGAGTTCTATCTTTAATGGTCATAAAGCATCGGCAGGCATCAGTGCCGAGTCCAAAGATGACAGCTTACTCAAAAGCATTGCATGGTCAATAGATTTGCAGATACGTATCATATCTCATCAAAACCACTTGCTTTCAAACTCGAAAGGCAATGGAACACTAAGTTATGATTCTGATTCTACTCATTGATTATCCTCATGACAGTGAACATGCTATTTTGCTTGGAATCAAGAAATGACCGGATGATATTCAAACAGATATGAGACACTGAGGCCATGGTCAAGGCTGCCTGTGAAGCAGGGGAAGAGAATTTCCTCTCCCTCCCCTGTCCAGCTTGGAAATGAACAAGACTGACATCAACCCCTTGCACACTCACATTTTGAATAGGAACATGCCAATCTATTTCAAGCCAATGGGACTGAAGAAGAAAATGCCTAGTCCGTATATATACATGATACCTCCAGGACTACAGATAACGTCTGCTTTACAGTGACTTGGCTCATCCGGCCTCTTGCCGAAGCAACACCTGTCACACCAGGAGTATCAACTCATGTCCACATTTCTCTACCTTAATTTATGGGTCCACAGCTGTTTGCTGGTGTCTGTTAGCCACTCGTGAGGACCTCTCACCTCTTCAAAGATAGGGAGAGAGAGAGAGAGATGTTAAGCAAGAAGAAAGGAGATAAGTTATCTAAAACCACACTGAACTGTCAGGATGTATCTTGATTTTGTGAGCAATGGCTGTTGAAGAAGCCATGGTGACTGTATTCCCTAACCATGATTTTTTTTCCATTTAATTTATTGAATATACACTAAAGAATCGAATTTACCGAAATATCAGATGTTTCAGTAAACTATAAAAGTCTCATGAAAAAAGTTTAGCCCGTTTTTTCAACAAGACACGTGTCCTCCTTTTCAGAGCGAGACATTCCCAAAGGAGTCTCATTAGTTCGGGTTCTTGGAAACTCAAGGACAGTGAAGTCCACTGGCCGATCGTAACCCCCGGCCAGCCCCTAGACGGAATCCCGGCGACAGCTGCGGCCGAGGGAAGGAAAGGAGATCGGCAAGCAGTTCTTAAAACAGAGGCTCACGGGTCTTAGGGTTCACAAAGGAACCCAATCCCCTGGTCTCCTGCGATATTACCTTTCTTAGCCCCGGGGGGCGGCGGAGGCAGCAGTAAGGATGGACAAGCAGTGGCAGTCAAGCCTGGTTCATTCTGTTGGGCTGACCCAAACTGTGGCTCAGATATGATCTGTTTTTACATTGACATTTCCAGCACTTCTTTAGCTAGCACTTTAAAGTGGCCGAGAGAATATTCCAGAAGGAAGAAACGTTTTTTATTTATGTGAATTTGCAACGGGAATTGTTCACACTGGCGAAGCTCAATGATTGGATGAATAAGTCACACTGCTGCATTGCAATCGCCTGCAGTCAAAATGAGACTCAGATGATTTTTCGATATCACTTGTTTCTTATTGTGACTACTAAAGGTTGTCATATAATTGTATTAGATAACAATTCAAAAGGGTGGTTTGTTGGATTTCTCCTGTAACCACCTTTTTATAACCCTTCAACCTTGGTTATCAATTCACTGAATGCCTTTGTGTTGAGTGTTGGCCAGCCACTGACAGATTTTAGATTGGTACAGATTAGTTGTGCATCATATTGCATATCTTATTGTGTTATAGACAACTATTCACCTTTAGTTGTGCATCATATTGCATTTCTGACTACTATTTACCTTAGTCACTTAGTCAAAATGAACTTTAATGTAAAATGTAAAGCAGTGATAAAACATTTATTGATTGAAAATCATTTTCTCCTAAAGCTGAATTAATGTCCTTTACTCAATGTCAACTATGAACACAAGGAGATAGCTGTCTGTCCATGGGTGTAGTATTCATATGTTACATCTAATTACTGCTTACTTTTTTATAGATCCATTAAGCAAAGCACTTCACTTTTCCAGCCTGCTCATAACTTCTACTCAGTAAACTATCTTTTTGAGTACCAAGTTTAATCTGTAGATTTCTATTGATAGTAATAATATCGTTTAACAAACAATCTGTTGATAAGAAACTGCTTTCTGCGCTCATGGTTAGGTTTCGAAGAGGTTTTAGGGTTAGGTTTAGAATAAGGTTAAAGTTTAGAGTAAGGTTTATGTTTAGAATACAGTTTAGGTTTAGGGTTATGGTTAGATTTAATCAATCTGACAATACAAAAACATTGAAATAAAAAATTTAACAGAAATTTACCATTATTACCTCGCAACGCAAAGATTTATTTTTAAGTAACCAATGAAAATGTACATTTAACACTTTGTCACCCAGCCACACATTACAGTAGCCAGTCATATTATATTTTATATTTTAGCTAACAGCAGGTAAGCTGCAAATATGTCTTCAAAAACACCCATCAGACGACAATCATTTCAAACGCAACCTCTAGATGCAAGTGAATGTTGTGATGTTAACATATTAGCCACCATATCCGCTTTGATAACACCTGCTGCCGTCACCGCTGTGGTCAAACAAACAAAACAAACAGCGTGGGAAATCTAGTCAACTGCTTGCTCCGACGCATCCATTATTAAAAGACTAAAGGTGAATAACGTGCGCGCCGCACATTGTTGCTGACTGTCTCAGCAGGTGTACGACCGGGCGCCGCAAATCATTCACAACAGATGTTCACCCGGCAACAGGCAGGCGTCATCCATCAAATAGTGCACGCGTCTGAGAGTGGGAGGAAGATGCCATTAATTAAGGTAACGTTTCGTCTCAAGCCCTTACCCATGATGCTCGGCACTAATTGGTGAATAGAAAGTGTGATGACGGCTGTGCCATTAGCTGGAACATTAGCCCTGTGCTACTAATGTCACCCATTAACCTTCTTAATGTGTCACTGGTACAAGGGCCATGACCAAAATTAGCACGCCATATTCCAGAATGCGGTGGCGTTTGTCAACGATATTTCGGCTGCTCACGGCTCCCTCACACACCCCGACCAAGTATGGCGTGTCATTAATGGCTCAGACTTTCCTTAGGTGGTCTGAAGTGAATGAGAGAACCACTGACGGCGTATGTAATCCGTGCCTCTTACTAGGCACTGCATACCGAATCTCTTTCCATGCTGCTTTTAATAGAAGCTCTTACGTATTTGTCTATTTCCCTCACTCACACACACACGCACGCGCACACACACACACCCACACACCGACAAAACACACACTTACTCACACCTGCTCTATTTATACAGCGGTGGGGCAGGACCATTTCTGCTGTGTCAGAGTAAGGGGGAGGTGAGCGGGGCTGCGTGTGAACGAACACGAGCGCGGATCAGTTTACGCGCTAACGATAAGGCCAAGTGGACAGCACCACAGCAGTACCGTAGCACCACAGCAGCACCGTAGCACCACAGCAGCACCGTAGCACCACCGCAGTACCGTAGCACCACAGCAGCACCGTAGCACCACAGCAGTACCGTAGCACCACAGCAGTACCGTAGCACCACAGCAGTACCGTAGCACCACAGCAGCACCGTAGCACCACAGCAGCACCGCAGTACCGTAGCACCACAGCAGCACCGTAGCACCACAGCAGTACCGTAGCACCACAGCACCACAGCACCACCGTAGCACTACAGCAGCGTAGCACCACAGCAGCACCGTAGCACCACAGCAGCGTAGGACCACAGCAGCACCGTAGCACCACAGCACCGTAGCACCACAGCACTGTAGCACCACAGCACCGTAGCACCACAGCACCGTACCACAGCACCACAGCAGCACCACAGCACCGTAGCACCACAGCACTGTAGCACCACAGCAGCACCGTAGCACCACAGCAGCACCCTAGCACCACAGCACTTTAGCACCGTAGCACCGCAACACTGTAGCACCGTAGCACCGCAGCACCGTAGCACCGTAGCCGGCGTGATACAGCTGGCGATTTCCTGTCAGAAGGATTCTGTCAGAACAAACCTTCCCCTACATGGTGGCCCTTCCTCTGGTTCGCCCCTGTCAGAGGCTGTTTGTTCTAGCGTTAGCGTTTGCTAATACCCTATATACATGTTTACGCCATTTTTTTGGCGCGAAAAGCTGTCAACGCTGAAAGGAACGTGTTACGTAGCCGACCACGGCGCCTGTCACCTTGTCACGTCACCGCGAACGGTTTACAGCTCAGTTCGTGCGACAAGCGTGCGGCTCAGGTGTCCAGAGTGAGAGGACACCCGGACATTCTGCACCCTCGATGCACACTGCAGAGGCGAGAGACTTTACGCTCCACCTGTAGCCCCATTCTAATCCCTGTCACTGTGAGTAGCAACAGCTGTGATGACAGACGTCTACTCCTGTGCGAGTGTGTCTGTCTGACAGGCGTCTGGTTGCCTAGGACCCGCCCACCTCTACCCCCCTCAGTGTTTTCTCCATATCACCAGTGGCAGTTTTGGCCTCGCGCGGGAGCCCTTTCGGGGTCGCTCTGATCGGCCGCACTAATAAAAACCCAGGCAGTGGTGAGAGAAAGGTGGAAGTCTCGCTCCGTATCGCAGTGTGTGCCTGACGGGGATACGATCATTCGGCAGCCCTGCGAAGGGGAAATGTGGTTAACACTCACCCTAAAGATTTGTTGACACTCGACTAACCACTTGCGTGCAGCGCCGCCTCTGGAACAAATGCGTTTGGGTTGTTTTCGTGGTGCCATGCAGATCATCTCAGCACAGCCCCATTGCTACATTCCTCTTAGCGGTGTTGGCCTTGGTTATTATTGTAGTTGGTCACTATCAGCACGTGTGAACTTATTTCCATATTGACCCCAGCACTGTATGGATGCTAATGCACATTTCCTTCGCAATACGGACAATGATTCTGTGCATTGCTGCGTTTGTGTAGCGGCCCTGGTGTTATAGCGTCTTTTGACGCCGTGAACCCGCGGAGAGCTTGAGTCGTAGCTCTGTGATACTGCTGCTCTGCACAGCTGATGTAGCTGTTAGTAGCAGACACGCAGACACACAGACACAGACAGGAAACCCAAATATTCAAACACATTACAGATAATAAAAGCCTTGCAAAGCCAGAGAGGCCCAGAAGGGAAGCACTGATCCGATGCTGCGCGTCTGTGTGCATGTGTGCGTGCGTGCGCGCGTGTGTGTAGGACGGGGCGCGGCATGTTGAGTTCACCGGGTTTATTCTCTCACTGCTCTGATAGATTCAGCCATACAGGCTGTACACGTTTACCGGCTGTATGTACACACTGTTCAAAGCATAGGGACGCCGTCTCAGTTACACTTTCACACACATTCTGTGGCAGCTTACGTTTCGTTGACAATGATTACCGCGAGAACAAAGAAGATTGGGTTCAGAAGTGTAATGTCAGTTTAGATGTTCCAAGAGGATGGACTTTCTACATGTGCGTATACAACGACACAGAGTGATATAGGAGCAAATGAGCGCTGTCTGCAAATAGCACCACCACTACAATCATGTTAACCTCTGCTCACAATTACCAGCTGTTATCATTTGAATTGATGCCATTTTACCCAGATATCCTGCAAATTAGCAGCAGCCATTTGTGTGACATCTTGAAGACAAGCTTAGTGGGACGGGTTTGATATTTACAGAATGGTATTAAAAATTAAGGTACAATATAAGACGTAGCAATGGTTTAAGTGAAATGCTCTGTGTAGTAATCCTTCCAGAGCGCCAAATTCAAACATTGAATTAAGGTTTATGACTCCAAAAAAACAACCTAAAAAATGAGTAACTCAGCAAAAAGGGAACTTACGGAAATGAAAAAACCACCCCCAAAAAAAGCAACCTGCTATGTTTCAGTGTTTTCTTTCTTCTCGTTAGTTCCCTTTTTTTTAAAGACACCCATGATATATACAATTAGATGGTGTCTCTTGTCTAGTGCTAATCAGAATAAGGTGTCACAAGTCTACAAGTTATAATAGCAATGTGATGATGTGTCTAATCTACAAGTGACAATCAGAATGAGATGGTGTCACAAGTCTACAAGTTAATATCAGAATAAGGTGACACTATAGTGTACAAGTTAATATATGAATAAGGTGACACTATAGTCTACAAGTTAATATCAGAATAAGGTGACACTATAGTGTACAAGTTAATATCAGAATAAGGTGACACTATAGTGTACAAGTTAATATATGAATAAGGTGACACTATAGTGTACAAGTTAATATATGAATAAGGTGACACTATACAAGTGAATAAGGTGACACTAGTTAATATCAGAATAAGGTGACACTAAGGTGAATAAGGTGACACTACAGTGTAATATCAGAATAAGGTGACACTATAGTCTACAAGTTAATATCAGAATAAGGTGACACTATAGTGTACAAGTTAATATCAGAATAAGGTGACACTATAGTGTACAAGTTAATATATGAATAAGGTGACACTATAGTGTACAAGTTAATATATGAATAAGGTGACACTAGTGTACAAGTTAATATCAGAATAAGGTGACACTACAGTGTACAAGTTAATATCAGAATAAGGTGACACTACAGTGTACAAGTTAATATCAGAATAAGGTGACACTACAGTGTACAAGTTAATATCAGAATAAGGTGACACTATAGTGTACAAGTTAATATCAGAATAAGGTGACACTATAGTGTACAAGTTAATATCAGAATAAGGTGACACTACAGTGTACAAGTTAATATCAGAATAAGGTGACACTATAGTGTACAAGTTAATATCAGAATAAGGTGACACTATAGTGTACAAGTTAATATATGAATAAGGTGACACTATAGTGTACAAGTTAATATATGAATAAGGTGACACTATAGTGTACAAGTTAATATATGAATAAGGTGACACTATAGTGTACAAGTTAATATCAGAATAAGGTGACACTACAGTGTACAAGTTAATATCAGAATAAGGTGACACTATAGTGTACAAGTTAATATCAGAATAAGGTGACACTATAGTGTACAAGTTAATATCAGAATAAGGTGACACTATAGTGTACAAGTTATAATAGCAATGTGATGATCTGTCTAATCTACAAGTGACAATCAGAATGAGATGGTGTCACAAGTCTACAAGTTAATATCAGAATAAGGTGACACTATAGTGTACAAGTTAATATCAAAATAAGGTGACACTATAGTCTACAAGTTAATATCAGAATAAGGTGACACTATAGTGTACAAGTTAATATATGAATAAGGTGACACTAGTGTACAAGTTAATATCAGAATAAGGTGACACTATAGTGTACAAGTTAATATCAGAATAAGGTGACACTATAGTGTACAAGTTAATATCAGAATAAGGTGACACTACAGTGTACAAGTTAATATCAGAATAAGGTGACACTATAGTGTACAAGTTAATATCAGAATAAGGTGACACTATAGTGTACAAGTTAATATCAGAATAAGGTGACACTATAGTGTACAAGTTAATATCAGAATAAGGTGACACTATAGTGTACAAGTTAATATCAGAATAAGGTGACACTATAGTGTACAAGTTAATATCAGAATAAGGTGACACTATAGTGTACAAGTTAATATCAGAATAAAGTGACACTATAGTGTACAAGTTAATATCAGAATAAAGTGACACTATAGTGTACAAGTTAATATCAGAATAAGGTGACACTATAGTGTACAAGTTAATATCAGAATAAGGTGACACTAGTGTACAAGTACAATGTGTAATTAGCATGTGCCCTGTTTGCTTGGATGTGAGTTAAATACCCAGAGTAGAATACCAGGAGTAGAATACCAAGAGTAGAATACCAAGAGTAGAATACCAAGAGTAGAATACCAGGAGTAGAATACCAAGAGTAGAATACCCAGAGTAGAATACCCAGAGTAGAATACCCAGAGTAGAATACCCAGAGTAGAATACCCAGAGTAGAATACCCAGAGTAGAATACATATTGTTCAATACCCAGAGTAGAATACATATTGTTCAATACCCAGAGTAGAATACATATTGTTCAATACCCAGAGTAGAATACATATTGTTCAATACCCAGAGTAGAATACATATAGTTCAATACCCAGAGTAGAATACATATAGTTCAATACCCAGAGTAGAATACATATAGTTCAATACCCAGAGTAGAATACATATAGTTCAATACCCAGAGTAGAATACATATAGTTCAATACCCAGAGTAGAATACATATAGTTCAATACACAGCGCAATCAGAGGATATTCTAAGGATATTCAGGTACATTGACAGTTTCTGGTTTCTCATAATTAAGATCCTAAAAAGGGATGATTTAGTGTGTCAATATGATATTCCGATTAAATTACAATCCTTCCCCCAGATAGGCTTTATCAGGATACAGTTAACTGACTTGATAGCCTGTACTACTATTCGCTTTTTATTACTACCTTGGAAAGATACAATGTTACAGACGTTTAACTCCAGGGTAGTTAAAACGAAGAAGTCACATTTGCATAGATTATTCTGTAATCAAGATGTATCTTTACACTTGTGGCAAATTTTCCTAAATTAATAGAGACAGTTTGTGCCCCGATTACTTGCAAGGGTACCGTTTCTATCAGTGACTTCACTTTTGTCCAATCACAATGGTCCAATCACAATAGTCCAATCACAATAGTCCAATCACAATAGTCCAATCACAATAGTCCAATCACAATAGTCCAATCACAATAGTCCAATCACTATAGCCCAATGACAACAGTCCAATCACAATTCCTTTTTTCAAATGAAAAGCCAAAAATGAACACTGTTAAACAAAATGAATAATGTTATTTGCAAAATGCACTTGGTCTGAAAACAGTAAAAAACTAACTACTTTTACTACAATTACTTGGATCAAAACATCAAACTTAACACTAACCTTGGTTTGACCCTCGAAAACAACCTGAAGCAAAAATAAACATGAATTATTGAGTAACTGCTAATTTGCATTAGTGCAGAACAAAATATTAATTTCACTGCAAACTTTATTTTTCCCCTTCAATGTTATCTGCAAACTTTATTCTTCCCCATCAAACATATCGGTTTGTTTGTCAATTGAATTGTTCAGGTTATAGGGCACAAAACCTGGCATGGGTGTGTTGACTTTATATATCAACTGTATCTGTAAGTTCATTTTACCACTATCCATCATAATTGCAATCTAAGACAAGGAAATATGAACGTCTTGACATATATTCAAATAAATTCAAATTTGGGGAAAATTAATCCAAACCGATCACATAAGCACTCAACTATTCACTCATAGGATTAGCCAACTTTCAGGTAAGTGTGGAGGTTTTCATGTGATGTGTTCACATGTAAATTGGATTTGACCCAAAATTTGAAGTGTTGGCAACAGTTGTTGTCAGTTAAAATATATTCGTATGCAAAAACATTGTACCCACATTTGATTTGCATAAATGTTATCACTTTAGATTTATTGTGACACCTGTGTTACAGGTGATGTCACAAGGTGGTTTCTATTAGAATACCTCAGTATTTCTCAGAGTCAACGGATGATAGATGATCATTTTCTTATCGTTCACAATATACAAACTTGATTTGATTATTCATAATTGTTACGGAAAATGCTGTCTCTCTGGAAATAATTCAGACCTGTTTTCCTGCTCCACATTTTGTTTGTCTTTGATTTTCCTTATTATTTCTTAAATCTTTTACCATCAATCTACACCGAACAAAGTGTTTAACACATGTGGAGAAAGTGAAGTCCATCCAAAAGCGCAGTATACTTTATTGTTGATTCTGTAGCTTAGAAAATTAACCGATGTAGAGGATTTATTGTCACATGCAAAAACTGTTAAAATACTGTTACCAATGTGTTAACCAGAGGACATTGGACATTATTCTTTAGCACTGCCTATAATGCATCTAGACAATAGGCAATAGCATTCCAGGAAGTTTGGCAAAATAAATAGCCTAAGTGTTTGACTGCGTTTACCCACTTGGTTTGGTTGCCAGCCAGACAATTTGTTATTGGGCGTATACTTTCTCTGTTTAAACAATGCTACATTTTATTCCATCCCAAAGATAACCCTGACCAAGAGAGATACAGAAGAGGAACAATGCTGCCTATTCCGATATACTTCCTCGTTCGGTTTTTCCTAATGCGTCCTCGTATCTCCCTCCATCTTTTCCATTGCCATCAAAAGCGCTGTTGCGACATTTCGAGTACAATTGTTGCCGTTGAGTTTCTTTAAATAACGGATGCCTTGAGAGAGAACGCAGTTCAACTGCCACTCTTGATAAGTCACCGCTGAAACCAATCCAGCCCCACCAGGAAAGTGTCCGAAATATGCAGATTTATAGAGGTAAATGTTAGACTGTAGTGGTTGTCCTCGCAGCCCTTGTTGCTGGTATGTCCTGTGTCGCAGGAAAACCCCCAAAAAGAAAGGATGAGATGAAAAAGAAGAGGTTGAAGGGGTTGAAGGTACGACCACCTGCGCCAATAGCCCAAGACCTGTCACATTCTGTAAGATAAACCAGCATGGCCTTCTGGGTGTTTCTGTCTCTCTGCTTCTAAGGTATACATTATTATCCCTGTTCCATAAAAAATAATACGATAAACTATACTAAACCTAACCATCTAGGGCCCTACCACTAAACCTAACCATCTAGGGCCCTACCACTAAACCTAACCATCTAGGGCCCTACCACTAAACCTAACCATCTAGGGCCCTACCACTAAACCTAACCATCTAGGGCCCTACCACTAAACCTAACCATCTAGGGCCCTACCACTAAACCTAACCATCTAGGGCCCTACCACTAAACCTAACCATCTAGGGCCCTACCACTAAACCTAACCATCTAGGGCCCTACCACTAAACCTAAGCATCTAGGGCCCTACCACTAAACCTAACCTTCTAGGGCCCTACCACTCAATTGACTCTGTGTGTTCTCATCAGATTAATGTGTCAAATAGTTTATATGATGCATACATTCTTTAAAGCAGAGTTTTGAACCTATATACTGTTGCTCTGTATGGCCAGTGATTTGGAGGATAAAGCCATGTTTTTACATTACTTGCTAATTATTTCACACCCATTCAAGCATATATATGTTCACACACACACACACACGTGTATCTACTCCCCAGAGACAGGCTGCAGCCGTGTGTAATATTAGGTTAGTGTCCAGAGCACATCAGATATTAATAACAGCTTCTGCTATTTACATCCAGGTTCCATTGAATAAGTCACACTCTAAATTCTAACCAAACTATTTTGCTGTCGATACAAGTCTATTTCTGATTCAGCCCATGTTCTAATCCCAGCCTATTCCACCATATTGCCGTGCCACGCCAGGACACTATAATAGCTACCATAGCGATGGTATCATGTGTAGCCCAGTGGCAGATGAAGTAATGGAGAGACATACAGTTGCTGCAGTCTGGTTGTATGAAATGGGAATAAGGTCAGAAACGAGCCGGTATTCCCACATCAGTCCCATCTGCCTCGTTTAGTATGTGAGATCACTAATGCAACTAGTGTCTCTCCCCGGTTTCTGGTGTCTCTCCTCTGTTTCTGGTGTCTCTCCCTGTTCAGATCACTAATGCAACTGGTGTCTCTCCTCTGTTTCTGGTGACTCTCTCCTGTTTCTGGTGTCTCTCCCCTATATCTGGTGTCTCTCCCTGTTCAGATCACTAATGCAACTGGTGTCTCTCCTCTGTTTCTGGTGTCTCTCCCCTGTTTCTGGCCTCTCTCCTCTGTCTCTCCTCTGTTTCTGGTGTCTCTTTGTTTCTGGCCTCCTCTGTCTCTTCCCTGTTTCTGATGTCTTTCCTCTGTTTCTGGTGTCTCTTCCCTGTTTCTGGTGTCTCTATGTTTCTGGCCTCTCTCCTCTGTCTCTCCTCTGTTTCTGATGTCTTTCCTTTGTTTCTGGTGTGTATCCTCTGTTTCTGGTGTCTCTCCTATGTTTCTGATGTCTCTCCTCTGTTTCTGGTGTCTCTCCTCTGTTTCTGATGTCTCTCCTCTGTTTCTGGTGTCTCTATGTTTCTGGCCTCTCTCCTCTGTCTCTCCTCGTTTTCTGATGTCTTTCCTTTGTTTCTGGTGTCTATCCTCTGTTTCTGGTGTCTCTCCTCTGTTTATGATGTCTTTCCTCTGTTTCTGGTGTCTCTTCCCTGTTTCTGGTGTCTCTATGTTTCTGGCCTCTCTCCTCTGTCTCTCCTCTGTTTCTGATGTCTTTCCTTTGTTTCTGGTGTGTATCCTCTGTTTCTGGTGTCTCTCCTCTGTTTCTGATGTCTCTCCTCTGTTTCTGGTGTCTCTCCTCTGTTTCTGATGTCTCTCCTCTGTTTCTGGTGTCTCTATGTTTCTGGCCTCTCTCCTCTGTTTCTGGTGTCTCTATGTTTCTGGCCTCTCTCCTCTGTCTCTCCTCGTTTTCTGATGTCTTTCCTTTGTTTCTGGTGTCTATCCTCTGTTTCTGGTGTCTCTCCTCTGTTTATGATGTCTCTCCTCTGTTTCTGGTGTCTCTCCTCTGTTTCTGGTGTCTCTCCCCTGTTTCTGGCCTCTCTCCTCTGTCTCTCCTCTGTTTCTGTTGTCTCTTTGTTTCTGGCCTCCTCTGTCTCTTCCCTGTTTCTGATGTCTTTCCTCTGTTTCTGGTGTCTCTTCCCTGTTTCTGGTGTCTCTATGTTGCTGGCCTCTCTCCTCTGTTTCTGATGTCTTTCCTCTGTTTCTGGTGTATATCCTCTGTTTCTGGTTTCTCTCCTCTGTTTCTGATGTCTCTCCTCTGTTTCTGGTGTCTCTCCTCTGTTTCTGATGTGTCTCCTCTGTTTCTGGTGTCTCTATGTTTCTGGCCTCTCTCCTCTGTCTCTCCTCGTTTTCTGATGTCTTTCCTTTGTTTTTGGTGTCTATCCTTTGTTTCTGGTGTCTCTCCTCTGTTTATGATGTCTCTCCTCTGTTTCTGGTGTCTCTCCTCTGTTTATGGCGTCTCTCCCTCTCATTCACTTGGTTTCTGTCTATTTCACTTTCAGCAACTCTGTCAGTCTTTCAGTCTGTCTCCCTGTTTGTCATTTTATATTGCCCCATTCTACCTCTCCCGGGTGAAATATAAATGAGATATAAATGAGATACCCTCTAAACATATGTCAATTAATCAATTCACAGTAGACTTTTAGACCCTTTATACAATACAACTAGAAAAGCTGAAATGTTCACCAAGAAACGTTTGTCTGCCCTTAGTCACTGAACATCTCTTCATCTCTCTTCCTCAGTCTTTGTCTTTTTTATTCCTTCTTTCTTTTCATCCACACCATTTCTCTTCATCTCTCTTTCTCTTTGTGCCGAAGCAACGCATTAATTATTTGCCAGACAAGGCAAGTACTGGCAGTTTTCTCACACAGACTCAAAGATCTAGCCAATTATTAGTTCAGCTGTGGCAGTGTAATACAGTTATAGACACTCAGAGACAGGCCTGAAAATGGCATCATTCTCCAGTTAGCAGAGCGTGTATTTGTTTACGGGGAACACTGCAGGGCAATATACGTTTTATTTCTATGCTTCCTCCAGTTAAACATCTGCATTTGTGAATCATTGCTTTCCGGTCTGGGTGTCTGGACCCTGGCTGGTAGAGCCGGAGTGTGTTTGTACTTCCCCTAGGAAGCATTCACATCTTGCTGACATGGGCGCCAGTTTATTTATATCTGTATATTATATCAATATAAAATGAATACAAGTAATCGTGGGATTAGGGGATTGCCACAACAATTATAAAGCCATAAAAATGTATGCAATTTGCATGTTGTTTACGCGTACATGAAAAATTGAAAATTTCAGATTGAATTATGTAATCAAAATGTTAATTGAATAAAGATAAAGATACTGTTTATTGATTTATTGCTAAACTAAGAGTGTTACTCAAAGAGTGTTACTCATCGGTTGTTTGTCTAGACTACCAACCTTATGGACATTCTGTCTCAGATATTTCTTTGTGCATTGTGTAAATAGTTCAAATCCTTCTTGTTACATGGCACCTCCAAAGGTAAAGTGGCGCCCTTTAATGATTGACACTAACTGCAAATGGTGACATTAGAAGTCCTTCCAGTTCCATAAACAAAATCGAATAAAAATAAATTGCCGTTAAGGAGCAACTAAAAAAATGTGTGATTGGAACTGAAAACAATTCAGTTATCATCTGTAACAGGACTTGTATGACAAAGAGCTTCATTTTAATAACCAGGAAAATTACAATCTCTGGGAGTTTATTACATTTCCAGTGGTCTGGCGAACATGTGTTTGGACTTGTAAAGCTGCGAATGCTGCAAAATGTGCTTTTATTGTGAATAAAAAATGTTCTTTACATTTGTAGCTTTGGTTATTTTATTTAAATAAAACAACTCTTGCCTTTATCGTTCACCACTTTCCTGTTTCGCCGGAAGTATTGAAGGGGTTGTCCTGCGTGTGGTGAGTTTTACTTCAGTGGGGTGCACGTCCTTTTTTGCGGTGGGTTGTACTGCTAGTGCACAGTAGGGGTGAGTTAGATAATCAGTTGGGGTATTAAGGTCACTGGGAAATATGTCACTTTGCCGGATATTGTTTGGTCCAAGTATGTTCTTTGATGTTTGAACTGTTTTGTATTTCTTTATTCTGAATAATTAAATTTGTGTCTAGATTTGCACCGGTTTTTTTCTTATGTTGTTTTGTCAACACAGAGACATTGTCATCCCATTAGAGGCAGAATTGGACATGACTTGTTCATCTAACTGAGATTAGGACCCAATGCAAAAGGAAACATGCAACAGATCAAAACATAAGGAATTCTCACATGGATCAAAACTAAGGAATTCTCTAATGGATGAAAACAAAATGAATTCTCAAATGGATGGATCAAGATTATCTAAGTTGCTTCAAACAAACAGATGGACACTTCAAACTGACAGATAACATATATTGAGAAATTGAAAATGTTTACTCAAAACTGTTTAATGTATTTTGGTAATACCAATAAAATAAATTCTGGGCCAAATCCTGATTTCGTGTCTGCAAAAGACTGACATTTTTTTTGTAGAGATCGTCATAAATAGAAATGCTAATTATGTCACTGGTGTGTCAAATGCTAATGACACACGAGTCACTTCTAAAAATAAAGTTCCCTTGTTATTCCTGTTCTCTGTTTCATGAACGCAATGTGTCATTCCACTGTGATCATCCATCCCTTCATGCGAACTGCAATAAGAAATGGGGTTTTTAAGCTCGGCTGCCGGTGACAATTCTTACTCACTATTTCCATTGAAAGGGACATCCCCTTGGTTGTGTTTTTGTTTCTCAGCCAGGGGTGTCACAGGGAGTGATGCGTACCTCACTCTAGGGACACCACACCCTTCGCGTCTCAACCCCCCTGTCCTCTTAAACCCCCACCCACTTATATTGAAAGTATGTTTTGCAAGAAATTCTGTAACCACTAGTTCTTTTCAAACGTGCAACACAGCGGGAGAGAGCACCTGGATCACACAAACACTCTGAGGAAAGTGAAACCTAATCTGGTTCGCAGGATGGAAATAAATAGGTAATCACTAAGTTATTTCCAGGAAACAACATAGAAGCAAAAACGAAACAACTGGGTATCAACATGGCAACGATATATCTATAGTAGATTGTTTCTGTAAATTCACAGCCGTTACACTGCGACTACGCAAAAAGCTATATGGACACAGTGTCAATATTATAATTACACCACTGGTACACTGGCAGGTTATGGGAACGAAGATGTTTGCTTCAGATAGCAGGAAAATGCCTGGCCTGAATTGGTATTGAAACTCTAAAACCAGGATTTGTATTTATTTGTATTAAAACCCTGATGACCCCACGTGAGATGCAAACGATTATGATTGAGTGGATATTGAACTTCACAGGGCGTGTTGGAGAAAGATCTACGTCCAATGAGATGTAAATAGACCTATGAGATTTGTGTACAAATTGTGTAGAGGCATTTGAATGGTGCAATGAGGTTGTTGAAAGAAATATATTATGTTCGCTGAGGACCTCAGCCAGGGGGAGAGATGAATCTTTCTTTACAAGAACAACCCGGAGCACAAAGCCAAGACAACACTGGGTTGGCTTATGGACAAATCAGCGAATGTCCTTGAGCGGCCGAGCCAAAGCCTGGACTTGAACCCGAATGAACATCTGTGGTCAGACCTAAAAATTACAGTTCACCGATGCTCCCCATCCAGTCTGAGCTTGAGAGAATTTACAAGGAACAATGAAAGAAGCTGCCCAAATCCAGGAGTTCAAAGCTGGTAGATGCTTTCCACAGAAGGCTTGATGCCAAAGGCTCTTCTACGAGTATGAATAAAGGATCTGTACCTGGTCTGTATTTCCATTTGCTTTGGTTTTGTATCCGTTTTCTCATTAAAAATTCTCCTTTCTGCCTGTGTCGGATTTTTGCCTTGTGCCTCACACTCATCTGATTACTTGCAGTTACTTTGGGATTACATTTATATTAAGAGACATTAGAAGACTAATAGGAATGTAACCAATTTACACCTGTCTCTGGATCAATCGGAATGTAGTGTATTTTATTCATTAGTTAGGTACTAAGTTATTACCTTATTAACTTATAAGTACTGTGGATTACACTATTGTTATATGTAATGTACAGTATTGTTACCACTTTCATATAAACCGTTGGACCTCATCCACGTTGATCAATTTGTCAAATGTCTGAAATGGAAACTATTAATGTGAAGAGTAAAACTCGAAGACAAAAACACGCGATTCGCTTTGTTCTCAAAGGAAACCCCACAATTATTTTTACCTTCGTAGACGTGACGGGATGTTCTACGCCGTGTCCATTTACCCCGTAAACTGGAACTGAATGCGTTTTCTAAAATGGGGGGATTTTGAGATTTTACTCACTACCTCAGTTAAAGGGAAGCCCCTGTGTATCTCTCTCTCTCTTGGGACCCTTTTTGTGACCCCCCCAAACCCAAGTTCATCTCAACCCTCAGGTGTGTCTCATATGTGCCTAAACGCATCATTTAAATAAAGTTATTTCCAGCCGGCGTGTGCAGGTGGAGAAAACACATGATCGCTTTCCACACTTTGTGTCACCACATCGGTGTTTATACAGAGAAAATAAAGGTCTGGGGTGCCCACATCTAGACAAATGTTTTAGAAGGCATGTTGTACATGTTGTTATGCTTGCAAAAAAACTATCATGACTCATGCACTATGAAGGAGTGAGAAGACCAAAACATACAAGTATTATTGTGGATTTTTGTTAAATTCGATATCAAACAGCACATTAGACAGAACCAACCAAGACTTGTTCTGCATGCTTTGATTGGAGGTATATTTATATTAATTTACAAAACCTGGTTAAATCAGCAAGAAAACAAGCAATCACCTTACAGACATCAATCTCCTGCCTTTGCTGGGTGCTAAATTCACTTGCCACGTCAATCTCACAAAATTATTACCTTTTAAACTTTGCCACTTTTTTGTCATAGTTCCACCATTCGCTGCTGTCCTTGTTAACATAGTGATTGCGTAAAATAACGATAACAATGTTTTAACAGGAATAAAGTAGCAAACTGGAACACATCACTGCATACAAACAATATAGACCTTTCGAATCTGTCCAGTATTCTTATGAAAATGCCATTTCATTCCCACAAACACTACTTTACTCTCTCGTTCACACATAAACACGCAACACTGGCATATGCAAGTAAAAAAATGCATACAAAACTGGCTAGTCGATAATTGACAGATGCTGTGTTGCAAGTTGGGTAATACAGTTCTTTCAAACTTTTCAAACGCACTTGGGAGTTTATGTTGTCTAGTCCAGGAGGACGCAGAGTAGTAAAAATGAGTTACATTTTAAATATACTTGTGCTTAGTTGGACAGCTCTGCGCAGATGACAAATCTTTATTTGTATTTATGGCATTATGATGATTGGTTGTCCATAATAAGGACTGCTGGTTTATTTTGCACTGGCTACTGCTTTGTGTTCTGTCGTACTAAAATACTTTATCTGCCAGACTATGTTACAGCGCTGTGTACCATAAAAGACTTTACTATCTGAGATTAAAATAATATATGTATTTTCAGATTTTTCTAACTGGGTATGGTTGGATTTTATCTAAAACATTGTTATTTGAATGTCCGTCGCTTGACTCACTTGAATTCGAATATGTAAGAGAACATGACAGAAAAAGTATTGAATAATTAATGCAGCAGTCTAGACAGTGCAGGTGAACACAGGAGCGGCCAGACAGGACGTGTTTTTGACAACATGTTCCATGTTATACCATCAATGTATATTTGGACCAAACGTAGGAATATGTATGCGTACAGTGCTGTGCAAAGGTCATCGGTATCTGACCTTTGAACTGAAGGCATGTGTTTTTATAGTGTTTCTAAAGAGCACCTGGATGCATTGTGTGGAAAACGACCAGCTGGTGGAGGGAGTGTGATGCTTTGGGAAATGTTCTGGGCAAAATATTTATATTGTAAAACCTTCTCAAGAGTTAATGTAAAGAAGGGAACAAAAAAAACACATTTCCTTCCCATGTGTACGCGTTCGCCCACAAACGGATTTCTGAGCGAGTTACGGTGTTGCAGACGAACCCCGAAGCTAGTGTCTGCTGTGATTTCAGTTGCCTGTTCACCTCAATGTGAATTCCCTCCTCATGGTAAAGACGTTTGAACAGTATGTCCTTAGGTGTTTCAAAGAGCATCTCCTCGCACACGCTTGAAGCTTCTCAGAACGTATACTCTCGGGAATTCATATATTTATATACAATCGATGCCTACTGAAACTCTTACATGTTTCAAGTTTGATTTGTTCTGTTAGTGAAATTATAAAGGTGCCGACCCTGATTGTTTTTTCTTTAGTTGAGTTGAACAGAACAGAATTCAGTCTAGACTACATTATTTAGTTGTTTAAGGATACAAGAGTCAAATGCAGAGACAGTGCAAGGGGAGAGATCTCAGTGTTACGCTGGTAGGCTACAAACATTTCCTTCCGTCCTCTCCACTGCTCGTACATCCTCTCTGTTGCTCTATTATTTGCCTTTGAACAAGTGAGACCAACTTCTTAAGACCACAACTCTTGACCTGCCATGTTGCTCGGCCACCACCGTGTTCTTTATGACGTCGCCGTGACCAGCGAGGCTTAACCCGTGAGGGAGGACTTCGGCTGTGTGATCTTTAAGGAAGTTGTTCGATGACTTTGGGGAAGTTGGGCCAGCCTAACACGGAAAAGTGCAGCGGCAATCCAACGCAAAGGACGGGAATCTCAAACGTAGAGGCAACAAAGATTTTCTTTTCCTTTAAGATATCCTATGTCATGTCTAAGGGGCGACAAGGAATCGGTTTGACTTAAAAGACTCTGTCGGTCTGGTATCTTTTAACAGGTGGGTCGACAATGATGTAAAAATGGTTGGTTGTAAAAATGCCATGTGTTAAGGCTTACATTTTATTTCAGTTCTAAGCCAAAATGTCCGGTGACAAGCAGTCCCGTTTTAAACTGTTCCTGCAGGCACCATTCGTAATGACTCACGGTAAGCTGCCATCATCAATGGCACAGAAAATACTGCATTTTTACATTCTAGACGTTTTTTGATTTAGTTGCGAAGAACTCCACTAATCGTCACTAGTATTTAGACAAAGCTTCCTATCTTAAATAAAATATTGCACATTACATTTCTCATGTTTTTAAGCAACTGAAATACAAACAAAACATGGTAAATTCAGCACACTTTGACCATTTAAAGAAACCTCTACTTGGTAAATAAATAAGCTTCTTAGATGTTGTACGATACATTCAATCTAACACAATTCATTACCGTCCCCAGGAATGTATGTCAAGGGAAAAAGTCCCTGATGAAGATATCGGAGGCACTCTTCACCTGACACGTTTATATTGTACTCTCCTGAATGCTTCTCCATGTCCGTCATTCTTTTGCAGATCGAATGGATAACAGAATGAGACCTTTCTTAAATAGCTGACACCGGTGAAGACCGTCTCGAATGTAGCTTTTCCTGTTGCCTTTCTTTAAGTCTAGACCACATTTATCTGCCTTGTACTCATTACGGCCGCTGTTACGTGTGTGTGTGTGTGTGTGTGTGTGTGTTTGTGTAATGCAGGGCAGAGTAGGAAAGAAAGAGGGAGGGTGAGAACACGAAGGAGGTAAAGACAGACAGAGGAAAATGTAGTGAGAAAAAAGACAAAGGGAGAATGTGGAGGAATTCAGATCTAGTTCATACAGGTGGTCGGAGACAGATTTGCATGTTATTTGCATACTGTTGGGGAAATTCTGGTCAGGGTTATTTCCCTCAGTTAACACCTATCAACTTCATCTACTTGAGGTGAATGGTTTAGAGAGAGAGAGAGAGAGGTGGTTTAGTTTAAAGATGGAAATCGGTAAAACCTGTAGGTTTGCGTTCGTTTATATTGAAAACACGGGAATTGCTCAAGACTCGAAGGTGTGTCTTCTGCCATAAAACAATGTCTGTGGAATAAAACTGTCGAGCTTCTGAGTGCCTTGGATTTATGAGAAAGTAAAAACCTCCTCCTGTTCATGTCAGTTTAGACAACGGCTGTTTACCATAATTGTTATCTTGCTAAATACTTTTGGTATTAGCTTTTAAAAATTATCTCTGCAATTATGCAAAAGATAATTCCATTTAGTCTAGAAATTCAAATAAGACTTCCTCAGACATTGGGTACAGTTGGCATGGGAAAGTCCTCACAGCCTAGATGGCAACCTGTGAGGGGAGGGTATGGCAGTATGGGTATGTATCTCGGGTTTTGTTATGATCAGAGACTGGCGTGTCGCTAATGTGCTATAGCTACCAAACTCATCTAATGTAATTTTGCTGTAACAATGCTAGCATCTCCTGGTTTAAAGGTCTAAATAAATAAATTTTCTCTAAATGAAAAACCTCTTTCAAAAATGTCTTTGTTCTACGTAGATCCAATTGTTGTATGTTAATACACTGGTGAGCCCAAACATTATGACCACCTGCCAAAAATGCCAATGCTCCTCCACGTGCCTCCAACACAGCCCTAAACCGTTGAGGCATGGACTCTACAAGACCCCTGAAGGTGTCCTGTGGTATCTCGCCTTAAAACGTTGGCAGCATATCTTTCATGCTGATGGTCAACGTTATTTGCTTCACAGATGTTTTGGTTTTATCAGTGTGTCATATGTCCTGTATGTTGAGAGAAAGCTATATTCATCTACCAGACTGAAATTATGTTGTTTGATCTCAACCCAGACTGCCTGTTTGTTTCTGAGGGGAGGTGTTGGACGGTTATGAATTAATGAAGCAAATCTTCAGGTGTATAACCGCACGCTAAGTTACTATTTGGAAATATGCCGGTTTACTATAGAAAGTAAGATTAAGCTACCGACATTTCTTTTAATTTATACCTTGCCTATCTAATTTTGTTTCCCTAATATGATTTCACATCAGAGTTTATTGACACATGTTCTGAAGTTTTTCTAAACCGTATTCTTGTTGTTTAGATTTTTTATGCAGACTATCGAGACCATACTATTGACAAACATGTCGAACATAGCTTGGAGTAACTACAAACTATCGTTTTTAGACCACAGATTCTTTACGTTTGCAGAACCCTGGTGAGTATCCAGGGATCATTTTATAGTACATTGTCTCTGTCTAAACAGCAAACAAAGCAACAATATACCATAAAATGCAACACAATGAATATGAAAAATAAATAAGGACTCTGTTTTTCCTCAACAATCAAACAGAGATATTTATAGCTCTGTGGTTATCTTATTATTACCCTTTTCAATCAGTATGTACATTCTCTTTGTTTTTCAGAGTAGATGATGAGACTTGGACTTTTAAAAAATAGAAAGCGAAACGATATTCAACATAAGAACAACATGAATAATATATTATTTTGATCAGAAGTGAGTGTTTGTCTTCAAAGCGACAGCACAAGTTGGAGGTGCCACTGTGGTGCGCGTCAAACTGTTCCAACCGTCCCCGGGGGAGATCATCAGTCTGCCGCTCAGCTCAGCTTCTGCTCAGCTTCTGTTCTGCTTCTGTTCTGCTTCTGCTCAGCTTCTGCTCAGCTTCTGCTCAGCTTCTGCTCTGCTTCTGCTCTGCTTCTGCTCAGCTTCTGCTCAGCTTCTGCTCTGCTTCTGCTCAGCTTCTGCTCTGCTTCTGCTCAGCTTCTGCTCAGCTTCTGCTCAGCTTCTGCTCTGCTTCTGCTCTGCTTCTACTCAGCTTCTGCTCAGCTTCTGCTCAGCTTCTGCTCTGCTTCTGCTCTGCTTCTGCTCAGCTTCTGCTCTGCTTCTGCTCAGCTTCTGCTCAGCTTCTGCTCTGCTTCTGCTCTGCTTCTGCTCTGCTTCTGCTCTGCTTCTGCTCAGCTTCTGCTCTGCTTCTGCTCTGCTTCTGCTCTGCTTCTGCTCTGCTTCTGCTCAGCTTCTGCTCTGCTTCTGCTCTGCTACTGCTCTGCTTCTGCTCTGCTTCTGCTCAGCTTCTGCTCTGCTTCTGCTCAGCTTCTGCTCAGCTTCTGCTCAGCTTCTGCTCAGCTTCTGCTCAGCTTCTCCTCTGCTTCTGCTCAGCTTCCCGAGCATTCATATAAGAGCACAGTGAAACCAATCATGCCTAAACCTGAACTTGAAGTCACCTGCATATTTATACTGTCTTTTGCCACATTACTTATCTAGTTTTCTGACCAAAGAAACCAAATATGAAATGATGGCGTCACCCCTACTAAGGGCATTCTGGATAATAGAAGCACGGGACAGGCTTTTGTCAAGGTAATTCTCTTAGCAGGTGACGCCAGATGGGAAGAGTCAGAGCAGGTCAGGGATGATGAACAAGGTTCTGACTAATAGCAGTGACAGATCTAGTTGGCCTGTGGATGACTCAAACCTGCAGGCATTACGAGATGACGCAGGTGACGTGTGGCTCCTAACGGTTCCCATGATGGCCTGCTGCCACAAGGCAAACACAATCCCCCCCAGACCCAGGAGAATAATGGCTGGTTCTGTGAAGCAGAACCGGGCCACTGTGAAGGCTTTAACAGACCCAGGACAATAATGGCTGGTTCTGTGAAGCAGAATCGGGCCACTGTGAAGACTTTAACATTCAAATTGCTTTTAGCTGAACTACATCTCTACAGTGGTTGTACTGTTCAGGTTATCACTACAACATCATCATTAGTTACACACACATCAGGTATATCCCAGGTCCTGATCTCTCCCTGATCTGAAGGAGGAAAATAAAAAAGACCTGGGACGGTCATTGTGCCATCTACATCACCTGTTAACCTTATTTCAGTATATCTGATAAATATGTTTATAGTATGATGTGGAGAATCAGTGTGCCATCTACATCACCTGTTAACCCTATATCAGTATATCTGATAAATATGCTTATACCGTGATGTGTTGTCGAGAACAGTTTTACCTTCTGAGCAAGTGGAATACATATTTTGTTATGTTCGACACAAGAAAAAGCCACTAAGGAAATCGGGTTAATGTATTGGATTTGGTTGTATGGAACGCCCCCTCACACTTCCACAGGGCTACATAAGAGAAGGTCTAAGGTCGTCACCGTGCTCATCAACGACGACTTGAGACACAACAGCGACCTCTTCATTCACAGGCAGCTGAAGTCATGTGACATGAACCCATTGACTCTCTCTCTAGCCCAAATCAGACATTCTACGGTGTTTCTGAAAGCGTATAACCAAAACACGTTAATACACCTGCTATACCGTCTGAGAATCTGTGCACGCTATCGATGCTCACCACAAAAATAATAATGTATGATACAATATAAAAGTCCCCTGGATTTTTTATAACTTGTGCGAGCATGTGTGTGACGTTCTCCGATTTCGTGTTGGCCGTAGCGCAGATGGTAGAGTGTGGGCTTTTATTATCTGAGTCACACATGAGCCAACCGACCCTCATATTGCCTTTGTTGTCATCTGTGTCACCGGCCCTGTTGACATTTAACACTTGACACAGTTTATTCTGTGTGAGTGTTTGGAAGTCGGTTATGTTTTATAATATGATAAAACCCTGAAATTTGGTGTCTGACTGGATTAAGTCATTTGGTCCCATGCAAATGCTGGTACTATAAAGACTATTGCTTTAGTGTTTCCACAAACTTTCCCTTAAAACATAATATGGTGGCATTTCAAGATGCCATGTTTGGAAATCACAACTGCTTGCCGGTATCAACCTGTCAGATAAAGAGGTGGTAGGACACGTACGCGCTTCCTGACCTTTTCACTTGTAGACACGTTCAACATCACAAATGGCCCCATTCAAATGTGACATAAAACATCTGTTGAACATGTCTACCCGAAGTATGTATGGCGTCTTATATGTAGGGCACTCCATAGGGGGTAGAGTTCCATTGGGGCCAAATATTAAATCCTCCCCGATGAGCAGCACAGCCATGAGGGCTTCTGGGGGATCCAATTATAAACTCGGTTAACCCTTTTGTCACCACAGGATAACAATGGCTCTTTCACTTTCTATAACTGATTATAATTTTTCGTTTACGTTGTATAACTGATTGGTCGGCCAGGTAGAGACATTTTACTGACTGTACTTCTTCTTTCTTTTTGACTCACTGCTGTTGAGAGAGAGAGAGAGAGGGAGAGAGAGAGAGAGAGAGAGAGAGAGAAAGAGAGAGAGAGAGAGAGAAAGAGAGAGAGAGAGAGAGAGGAGAGAGGGGGGGGGGGAGAGAGAGAGAGAGGGGATAGAGAGAGAGAGAGAGAGCGTGTGCATGTATAAGATTGCTGATGATAATACTGACAGTAAACAATGTGTAAGATTAAGCCCTTAGATAATATTGACCAAACGGTACTTTCTCACACATAAGACAATCCGGCACATGCAAGCCATTCCCTGTACGCATGTAAACGGTTTTCACAGGAATATAATCAATGTCAAATGAGACAACCATTATTCTTCACCACTATAACGGAATCATTTTTACTTCTGTTGTGTAACAAGCGCAAGGTGGTTTTTAATTTATTTGACTGTTTGCCTGGAAATTGAGTCACTTATCAAAAGAGCAATTCACAGTTGCTGGGTTGAGAATTACATTTATCCACCCTCAGTTTTCTTTACGGAAACAGAGGCTTTGTTATTGATTCACCAGATGATTACCAATTCAATGTTAATCTATTGTAATTAATCTGTCTTAATTCTGGATTTTTTATGGCAATTAGCCATTAGAAGATTGTCCATAAACTCTTTTTGCAACAATAATGTTGATAAATTCAACACCTCTAACTATAACAGAAAAACACGGAAGAACATAAATTAGGATAGTGATTAGGGAAACAGGTGAGGATGTTCAAATGATAATTTCCTTTATTTAAGGAAATCATCGGTGGGGTTTAAGACAAGACTTGACCAGTCTAAACCCGCTTTTTAGTTTTTTGTTTCTCTAAACACATTTATACCGATGATGGACTGATGGCCAGACTTTGGTTCACAAGTTGGCATCACGATACCTGCACCATGAGGTTTATAGAAGTATGTATTGGTTGGATTCGCTAGTTTCCTTCATGAACAACTAGCTATGTTGTAAATTGTATGGAAAGACAGAGCATTTTTTACTTGGCTTTCATTTTCTTTGAGTTTACAAAAACATACAACATTTGTAAAGTAATTTGTGGACAACACACCAAACAAAAACAAATCTATCTTTCTTAAACACAAGAGAACCCCAAAACAGATGTTCGCATACCATAGTCACAAAATACTGTGTTCATTGTTTTACTGACCATTTTTTTGCATATTTTTCCCCCAGAATTTGCTTGTTTATATGTATGTGTTGCAATGACATCTTTATCCCCCCATTGAGTCATTGTACCCTTACTGAATGATACATTTCCCAGAAGACACTGTGTTCCTTAATCCAGGAAGACACCTTGTTCCTCAATCCAGGAAGACACCATGTTCCCATTTCAAATAAGACACCTTGTTCCTCAATTCAGAAATACACCTTGTTCCCATTCCAAATAATACACCTTGTTCCCATTCCAAGTAATACACCTTGTTCCCATTCCAAATAATACACCTTGTTCCCATTCCAAATAATACACCTTGTTCCCATTCCAAATAATACACCTTGTTCCCATTCCAAATAATACACCTTGTTCCCATTCCAAATAATACACCTTGTTCCCATTCCAAATAATACACCTTGTTCCCATTCCAAATAATACACCTTGTTCCCATTCCAAATAATACACCTTGTTCCCATTCCAAATAATACACCTTGTTCTTCAATCCAATAATACACCTTGTTCCCATTCCAAATAATACACCTTGTTCCCATTCCAAATTATACACCTTGTTCCCATTCCAAGTAATACACCTTGTTCCCATTCCAAATAATACACCTTGTTCCCATTCCAAATAATACACCTTGTTCCCATTCCAAGTAATACACCTTGTTCCCATTCCAAATAATACACCTTGTTCCCATTCCAAATAATACACCTTGTTCCCATTCCAAATAATACACCTTGTTCCCATTCCAAGTAATACACCTTGTTCCCATTCCAAATAATACACCTTGTTCTTCAATCCAATAATACACCTTGTTCCCATTCCAAATACGACACCTTATTTGCATTGAAAAATAATACACCTTGTTCCTCAATCCAGTAAGACACCTTGTTCCTTTTCCAAAAAGGACACCCTACAGGGTCTCTGCTATTTCAGACAGGCTCTGTGTGACCTGGTATTGGCTTTATTACAATCTCATAGAGGCCCTACACACAGTCTATTCCTATTTCAGACAGGTCCTGAGAAACTTGGCAGCAACATGAAAATGATCAGCAGGGGAATTCCTATGATCCTCTGCCAGCCAGACTACAGCGACTTTCTCATTAGAGTGTTAGCATTTGGTGCACTGTGCTCTAGCCGCGAACACAATAGAGTGCTAGCATTTGGTGCACTGTGCTCTAGCCGCGAACACATTAGAGTGCTAGCATTTGGTGCACTGTGCTCAAGCCGCAAACACATTAGAGTGCTAGCATTTGGTGCACTGTGCTCAAGCCACAGACACCATTAGAGTGCTAGCATTTGGTGCACTGTGCTCTAGCCACGAACACATTAGAGTGCTAGCATTTGGTGCACTGTGCTCTAGCCACAATCACGATTAGAGTGCTAGCATTTGGTGCAGTGTGCTCTAGCCACAATCACGATTAGAGTGCTAGCATTTGGTGCACTGTTCTCAAGCCGCGAACACATTAGAGTGCTAGCATTTGGTGCACTGTGCTCTAGCCACGAACACATTAGAGTGCTAGCATTTGGTGCACTGTGCTCTAGCCACGAACACATTAGAGTGCTAGCATTTGGTGCACTGTGCTCTAGCCACGAACACATTAGAGTGCTAGCATTTGGTGCACTGTGCTCTAGCCACGAACACATTAGAGTGCTAGCATTTGGTGCAGTGTGCTCTAGCCACAATCACGATTAGAGTGCTAGCATTTGGTGCACTGTTCTCAAGCCGCGAACACATTAGAGTGCTAGCATTTGGTGCACTGTGCTCTAGCCACAGACACCATTAGAGTGCTAGCATTTGGTGCACTGTGCTCTAGCCACGAACACATTAGAGTGCTAGCATTTGGTGCACTGTGCTCTAGCCACGAACACATTAGAGTGCTAGCATTTGGTGCACTGTGCTCTAGCCACGAACACATTAGAGTGCTAGCATTTGGTGCACTGTGCTCTAGCCACAATCACGATTAGAGTGCTAGCATTTGGTGCACTGTTCTCAAGCCGTGAGGCGTGAACACATTAGAGTGCTAGCATTTGGTGCACTGTGCTCAAGCCGCGAACACATTAGGGTGCTAGCATTTGGTGCACTGTGCTCTAGCCGCGAACACATTAGAGTGCTAGCATTTGGTGCACTGTGCTCTAGCCGCGAACACATTAGAGTGCTAGCATTTGGTGCACTGTGCTCTAGCCACGAACACATTAGAGTGCTAGCATTTGGTGCACTGTGCTCTAGCCACGAACACATTAGAGTGCTAGCATTTGGTGCACTGTGCTCTAGCCACGAACACATTAGAGTGCTAGCATTTGGTGCACTGTGCTCTAGCCACAGACACCATTAGAGTGCTAGCATTTGGTGCACTGTGCTCTAGCCACGAACACATTAGAGTGCTAGCATTTGGTGCACTGTGCTCTAGCCACGAACACATTAGAGTGCTAGCATTTGGTGCACTGTGCTCTAGCCACAGACACCATTAGAGTGCTAGCATTTGGTGCACTGTGCTCTAGCCACGAACACATTAGAGTGCTAGCATTTGGTGCACTGTGCTCTAGCCACAGACACCATTAGAGTGCTAGCATTTGGTGCACTGTGCTCTAGCCACAGACACCATTAGAGTGCTAGCATTTGGTGCACTGTGCTCTAGCCACGAGTGAAATGCCTGGACGTGATGTGTGGAATCTCGCGGAGGTAAGGTAGGAGACAGGCAGGATTCTAAATGTGTTTTATTGTGGTGAGAGTGAAGAGGAGGAAGAGGCGGTGAGAGTAGCAAAGACAATGAAAAGGCTTGTGTGGGCGGCGTACATTCACACACACACACACACACACACATATCTATAGCTAAAGGGAAATGGAAAATATAGGTCTTTATTCCGCCACCCTTGAAACAGCTGAGGCCTCATTTTCAAACGTGCACAGAATACTCACCAACTCCCGGTGCACGTGGCAGGTGTGCCGAATCATTGGGATTTGTCAAAACGCTGGGTGCACTTTATTGTAATTTTTCCATTGATAAATCGGATACCTACAGAACAGTATTTTCTGTTGCAAAATCAGTATACTGTCAGAATGTTGGCAGACAATTAGGTCTAGGCCTTACTGGTTAGGTTTATGGTTGGGGTTTCAATTAATGTTAGGTTTAGGCTTAAAGGTTAGGTGTCGTAGCATGCCTTGGGTGAGCTTATTGAGAGGCTGCAGAACAAACGCAGAACAGACACTTCAATGTTCTTTCACACCTGTAGGGTTATGAGAAACAGACGAGATTCACACCTCTATTTAACTCACCCTCAAGTTCACACACACACGCACGCACGCACACACACACGCACACACACACACACACACCCACCCCAATCCCTAAGGCCTGGTCTGAACCCCCTGAACCCCCTGACGCCCCTGAACCCCTTGAGTCCCCAAAACCCCCTGAACCCCATAAACCCCCTGGACCCCCTGAGTCCCCCTGAACCCCATAAACCCCTGGACCCCTGAGTCCCCTGACGCCCTGAGTATCATAAACCCCCTAAACCCCTGAACCCCATAAACCCCTGAGTACCATAAACCCCCTAAACTCCCTGAACCCCATAAACCCCCTGAACCCCCTGAACCCCATAAACCCCATGGACCCCCTGAACCCCCTGAGTCCAAGTGCCAAGTGGTTGTGATAAATTGTTTACACATGCACATGGATATTTGAATAATTTACATCGTTTGTTAGCTATGTTTTGTTCGGTACATTGTTTAAATTATTGTCTAAAAAGAATTTTTTTTTGACAAATACAAATTAGTTTTAGGAGGGAAATTGAATCATGATTTTCTCAAAAACTGTTTGCGGTTTGTGAGTTTGTTAAAAGCATATCAAACATCCTTCCTTTTAGTAAAAAATATACATCTTATGAGAAATAGCAGCTTTACAGCCTATAAATACCCCTCAGTCTTTCCTGTGCTCTATTTCGCTCGTCTTCACTTTGAGGTTTTGAATACACTCCGGCTGACATTTCTAAGAATTCTAGTGGTTGCAACATTGTTTAGGTTCATTGTATATAGTATTTATACAATGTGCTGTAAAGTAGGCCATCTATATTTACCCAGAATCACCAACTGTCACCCTAAAAATGAATATAACTTGGTGTCCAGAACTAGGTAAAAAAGGCTCAACGTCTCACTGCTTTCGACTAACAATTGTAGTGTGTGTGTGTTTGGGTGTGAGTGTGAGTAAGTTTGTGTTTGGGTGTAGGTGTGAGTAAGAATAAGTGTGTGTTTTGGGTGTAAGTGTGAGTATGTGTGAGTGAGTGTGAGTGTGTGTTTGGGTGTAAGTGTGTGTTTGGGCGTAAGTGTGAGCAAGTGTGAGTGTTTGTTTAGGTGTAAGTGTGAGTAAGTGTATGTGTGTGTTAGGATGTAAGATTGAGTAAAAGTAAATGTGTGTTTGGGCGTAAGTGTGTGTAAGTGCAAGTGTTTGTGTGGGTGTAAGTGTGTGTTTGGGTGTAAGTGTGAGTAAGTGCAAGTGTGTGTTTGGGTGTAAGTGTGTGTTTGGGTGTAAATGTGAGTAAGTGTGAGTATGTGTGAGTGTGTTTTTGGGTGTAAGTGTGAGTGTGTGTTAGGATGTATGTGTGAGTAAGTGTTGTATTAGTGTATGTTTAATCCACTAATAAAACATAGCATTATATCAAATTAATCTTTCATGATTTCTTTTTCAGGTGTTTGTCTTTTCAACGAACGGGCCCAAGCATTTCTTTACACTTTTTTTAAATATTCATTTCATACTAATTACATACCTATGTACTGACAATTAACTGTCTAGGAATCTGGATAGAACAAAACAGCTTTTTTACCTTTTCCGGAGAGGACAGAAGAAAAACAATGCGCACAAACAAAACGACTAAACAGTCTGTTGTTCTTTGGCATATTTATCTTAGAATCTGTGAAAATAATGAAACTGTACCCTTTAAACAACGTCATTCCGAATTGAATGTAAAAAAACCTAAGAAGTGTCTCTTTTTAAAAAAAAAATTCTCTGAATTCCAACTTTGATTGATATTAGAGCTACGGTAGATAATAGCGTTCTTAACATTTCAATGTCGTCTGTCTAGACATTCGTTCTCACATTGTTGACATCTAATGTGATGTGTGTAGACCAAACAGAACTTGTCCAGTGGTGCATTTCTTACTAAATATAGTCCGAGGACAGGCACCGTAAGATTCTGTGCAACGTGACTGCAACAATGATTCCTTTCAACACAAATACATTTCAAAAGAACACAGTGTCCCACCGTCTGTCAAATATCTTCTGTTAAAGATTTCCTGCTTTGTCAATGTTATTCACGTTCTGTACGGCGCACAAGTGCAGATTACTGATTTGCATTTAAATTAATTCACAACAGGAGACATCAAGGTAAAACATGTTCGGGGTGTGTGTGTAGAGCGTGTTTGTGCTCAGCGCTGTCACAGAAGACGAGTGTGTGCGTGTGCTCGCGAGCGGCATCTGTAACAAACTGAAGGACTACCAGTCAGCTGCAGTGGTTTAGAGGTCAGGGTTTATGGTCCAACACTCAAACGAAGTGGTCCGTTGGTTCAACGGAGAAAGGTGAAGGTGAAACAAAAAACAGAGAGCAGGGTGGGGGGGTGCGGGGTGCGTTCAAGCGAAGCTGAATGGAAGTTGGTCCTTGTTGTTCTTTCGGATCGTAAAGAGAAATAAACAAAGACAGGAACAGTGGAAGAGAGATAGAGAGTCAGAAACAACATGGTTATGCTGGGAAACCTCTCACTGTTAATCATGGTGAACAGTGATAATCCTATAGAGATACAGCCTGACAAACAGATATCACTAGCTACACACCTGTGGTTGCATGTGTAGATATAGCAGTTGTGCGCGTGTGGGCGACGGGGCGCGTTACTGTGTAGTTGTAGTCGCGTATGTCTGGATATGTTCGTGTGTTTGCGCGTTTGTGTCTGTATATGTCTGTGTGTTGGCGCGTCTGAGTCAGATTGCGTTTGTGTGTGTCTGCGCTCGTGTGATATCCTCGGGGGAGACGGTTTATTTGATATCCATAATCAGCGCTGACTAACTCCTCGACTGTGATGGTGACCTCTCCAGCGTCGGGATATCAGCTTCCCTTATGGTGCTGTGTCACAGGAACAGAGCCGCAGCATCAACAACAACAACGTGTAATCCATTTTCGCCAGGCGGTACACTTCTGTGTCGCAAAGTAACCGCAAACTAACGAAAGACTTGTTCTCGGAATACGGGGTCAACAAGGACTGTTGAGTCATTGGTCATCCTCAGGAATTAGGGGAGTGTCAAATTCTGCTGTCGACAATTTCATTTATGTTAGAAACACAATATTAAACACTTTTTTGTTTACCTCAGCGTTGGCCTAACACTTACAGGTAAACAACTGCGAGGTTGTTCGCCTTTTTTTTGTTTTGTTTTTCTGGATAATTTCTCATCCAGATTACCTCAGAACATAATTCAATTGGTGTGTTTTTACATCCGCAGCCTAGGTGGCCAAGTTGAGTTGTCTGAATGCTCTTCACAGTGCTGCACAAGGCCACAACAAGGTCACATTCCTTGTTTTCTCCCCCCACTGAGTGCCACATAGACAATAAGTGTATATAAATCAAGACAAACAGTGATACATTGATAGAATGTGCCGACACGTAACACAAACACATATGGTGTGATAGTGGGCTACGGCAGAGTCAAACACATTACTGAGTTGAAACAATAACAATGGATCGTTAACACACACACACGCACACACACAGACACACAGACACACACACACACACACGCGCGCGCACGCTGACACACACAGACACGCACACACACACACACACACACACACACAGACAGACACACACACACACACACAGACACACACACACACACAGACACACACGCGCGTGCACGCTGACACACACAGACACGCACACACACACACAGACACGCACACACACACACACACACACAGACACACACACGCGCGCACGCGGGAATATCAAAACATTTGTGTTCCATGACTCTGCATGGTTTCAATTCTCGAAAGGTAATTGTGATGGTAAGAGAATCCCTGAAGCTGGGTCTTCAAGAGTCTTTAGCCGGATCTGTATGAGCTAAGCTAACTGGCTGACGTCCTATAAAGTCATTTTGGGGGGAACGTTTGCCGTTTAGCAGATTTTCTTTTCCAAAACAGATGACATTAGTGAGAGCTCACGTATTATCTCAGGACCCTGATGGGAATGACGCCCACAGTCCCAGTCTTCCAATCCCGACGTTCCACCCTAATGAGCTAAAAATGACGTAGAAGAAACAGACAATATTGAGCTATTACCAGAAGCAGCATGTACTTTAGGAACTGTGTGTGATGGCCCATGCCAATAGCAAATGCACTTGGCTGAGCTTTGTAACACACATCGTACCGGCCACGTTGAGAAACATCACCCAATCACTCCCTTACAGCTACACCCCCCCCCCCCACCACCACCTTCCCTGTCTGTTATTAAAAAATTAATACTATCTCAAGGATCCCCTTGAAATACGAGACGAGCCGTCTCTCTGGCAGCAGCGGGAAAGATGTCCCAAACTGTTCAAAAGGTCTCTCGAAATTACGTTATTTTTCCGTAAATGCCAAGAAGGAATCAAATTATTATTCCCACTTTTCAAGAAAATCATCACTTAGGGTTCTTTGTAAGAAGGAAATCGTGTACATTTACATTTGACATTTTAGACATTTACCAGACGGTTTTATCCAGAGTGATTCGCGGTCTGATTTTCTGATCCTTGTGTGCTGTAGAAACATCAACTCATGTTGTGTATTCTGCTTGTTGTACAAAATAATTTAGCACGTAAAATGTTCTTGAAATATGTAGAATACATTATAATCTGAACAATGACCCAATTTTCCTGGTTGTACAAAAGACTTATCCACCAATAAAAAAAATATGAAATCCCCTGATTAATATAAATTCGATATTCTCTGAGGTGTTGCCACGTTCTGCTAAGGTGAGACCATGAGAGCGCTGATTTACTGTGACTAGAGATGCTTTGCCTCTATTAGTGTCACATGGAAGCGCAGAACCTTAACAGATGTATTTCTCTGGTTCCAGATCAGGGGGATAATGGATGTTCTCTTGTGAATGACTGATTTGGGTGGCTCATTTGATCACTGGGGGCTGCATTGGGCTGTGACATCTGAACTATCTGCCTCAGGGCATAGTCACTTGACTCATTGCCAGAACACTCTACCTTTCTCTTTTTCTCTCGCTGTCTCTCAACCACACATCAAACTCACGCTCTCTCACTCTCGCACACACAACTCACTCTTTCTCACTCTCGCACACACACACACAACTCACTCACTCTCACTCTCGCACACACACACACACACACACACCTCACTCTCGCACACACACAACTCACTCTCTCTCGCACACACACACACACACACACTCACTCTCGCACACACACACACACACAACTCACTCACTCTCGCACACACACACACACAACTCACTCACTCTCGCACACGCACACACACACACACACACACACACACACTATCTCACTCTCGCACACACACACACACAACTCACTCTCTCGCACACACCCACAACTCACCCTCTCTCACTCTCTTAAACATACACAACTCACTGTTTCTCACTCTCGCACACACACAACTCTACCTTTCAAACATGCTTGTATCCGTAAATTTGACAGATTTATTGGTAAATTCCAACTTACTCATTAACTAATTTTCAATAAATATAGAAACATTTCCTAGAAGTAGTTTGTGTAAATAATACTAATAATCTCAGATTATTTAAAAGCTGATGCTACTGTCCTGCCAATAAAATGGACCTATCAAATATCATTGTTATCGGTTGCACGCTGTCAGCTACAGTTAGGCTTTTTAAGATGCTAACACACATTTCCTGAACAACTATAAACATGCTTTATAGCCAGTCTTTGACAGATTCACAGTGAAAGTCAAGACATTGAAAAGGCTCAGGTTTGGCTGTACTAAGCTTCGTTACATTCATTGTCATACCACATAGAAAAACATAGTTATACACAGTGCCACAATCAACCTACCCAAAACTAACAAACTCATAATAAGGTAAATAACCAGTGTTTGTGTGGGGTTTCGATAAAACATTCTGTACCATATGATTTGCCAGGAATGATAGTGATGACGTGGCATTAATAACTGCCTATTGATCTAATGTTCAAAAAAGGTGAAAAAAAAACAGTGAAAATTGTGAAATCAAGAAGTTTAAGCAGTATTGTGTAGTTAGGTGTCAGGGGCCCGCAATCGAAGTCCATGTCACCATAGCCTCGATGACGTCCCTGTGTCCCTGACCCAGACACACAGGAGGCCTGAGAGAGAGAGACAGAGAGAGAAGGGGATAGAGAGAGAGATAGAGAGAGAGAGAGAGAGGGGGATAGAGAGAGAGAGAGAGAGAGAGAGAGAGAGAGAGAGAGAGCGAGATCCAGGGGGACAGTGGAAGGTGAAGTTGGAAGAATATTTGACAAAATACCGTGGAAGCAATATAGACTGAGAGGAATTGTGTAAAACACTGGAAGCAATATAGACTGAGAGGAATTGTGTAAAACACTGGAAGCAATATAGACTGAGAGGAATTGTGTAAAACACTGGAAGCAATATAGACTGAGAGGAATTGTGTAAAACACTGGAAGCAATATAGACTGAGAGGAATTGTGTAAAACACTGGAAGCAATATAGACTGAGAGGAATTGTGTAAAACACTGGAAGCAATATAGACTGAGAGGAATTGTGTAAAACACTGGAAGCAATATAGACTGAGAGGAATTGTGTAAAACACTGGAAGCAATATAGACTGAGAGGAATTGTGTAAAACACTGCATTCCTCACACCTAACAGTAACGTCCAATAACTTGCTCGTGGCCCGGGCCCCATCTCGACGGTTTCATGCGGTTGTCATGGCAACGGTCCGACATGAGAGAGGTACCTGGGGCTAGGGGCCCGCATGCCGATACTTGGCTAGCCTGGTCCCGCTCCAGTCAATAAACAAATGATCTTACCCCGCTAATAATAGAATAAACCGTGTATTTGTTACATTAGGTGTATGTTTAACTGAGCCCTGGGACACGAAGCAGTGAAAAACACTGACACCCAATACTGAAACTGACTTTATGGAAAATGGTCTCTCTCCGTTTTGTAGAGCTTTATGGGTAGTCTTTGAAACAGTGGTTCCTTGGAAAATAATTTCTTTAAAGCTCTCACAAAGCTGGCCTTTCAGTGCTAGTGAGAAAGACCTCACCAACCACTCACACACAATGGGACTTTCACCTCGTGGTCCCCGGGGAAATTTGACTCTTTCATTGTTTATCAACTCTCAAATGCTGGCATACACTAACGTTATTTGTCACCGATTATTATAGTTAGACTAAATGACTAACTTGCCAATGTATGCTTCCTTAGCACATCAGTGTTTACTGCTGTAATTGAACACAGTAAATAAAACATGTTTCAACAGCCATTAAGATGGCATTGACGAGCATGGTAAAAGCCAAATATGTAGCGATGACAAATGATCAAATCCTCTCTGGGTATCAATAAACCCTCACGAAAACATCAATTCTGATTAGTATTAACTAATTATGTACACTTGTTTTACATCAATTTGATTAAAGAGGTCCAGGTGTTTGTTGGATATGCTGTATGCAGTGTGTATTATTTGTTAAACATATATATCACTAATTCAATGCTATTTCCTGTGCTGATTAGTCATTGTCTTGTGAGCCTATAAGGTTTATCACATTGAAGGGTTTTTGTGAGCACCTAGATCTTTTTCCAAAAAAAATCTGCACAAAACCCCAGAAATAATAAAAATTAAACATTGTATTGGCATAGTTGAATAAAGTTATTTGGGGAATTCAATGTGATTAATCATTTGTCGTAAGTTTTTTCTTCATAATGCACTTTTTTTAAAGAGACCGGCCGTCTAATTGTGCATCTGAGCAGCTATTGCAGGTTAATCGATTAAGTGGCAATTTGAATATTTCATTCAGCCCCATAAGCAAGGTAGCCCTGTCCAAATTATCTGTGAATAATCTGTACTCAGTTAACCTGCCAGGGCAAAAAGTCATGCAACACATTTATCCGGACTCTAGACTAACATTTAACGCTGAGGTACCGTATAATTAATGATCAATTCAGTGTTCTATGGAAATAACTGTAAAGCTGTGATTCTTAAAAAAGGAGTAAAAGGAGTGATATTTACTTTCCATCGATTGAGTCATTTTCCAGAGAAAGTGTAGTGACCGTTTAATTCTAGTATCCAGGCACCTTTAGCTGTTGTCACAAGTATGAGCTGATTCCAGCAGTCGCATAGCAAAAGAGCATGGCCAATTCAATATTATACTTCTACAGCGATGTTGGACCAGTTTGGAACCCATATGATAAGTAATGTATTTGCATATTCCCAATGGATGTATTTGCATACATGAATATATTAATATATGAATATTATGGATATAGGCAACAACCAGCCTGCTCTCTCTAACCTTCCAGCACCTACCTTCAGTATCTGGGCAATCTAATAAATGACACAGTTGTAAATACTCGCACAATAAAAAACAAACAACTAGCCTGGCTCTTAATTAAATCTATTTGTTAAAGCATTGCATTGTAAAAGATTAACAATGCCACGTGCTGAATATATGTGTAGACTATGTGGGGAAAAAATTATTTGAGAAATTGAAAAGGCAACATTTGGCAAATAGTTTTTTTTGATACTTTCTTGTAACAACATCTCCCTTTGTAATAGTTCAAAGTAATAACTATTAAATTAACATAAAGAAAATTTCCGCGGCTGTCGATTGAGCTCGACTCTTCACAGTATCGACAAATTCTCCGCAGAATTTCTAAAACGACAAGTCTTGTGTGGTGCTCCTTGTCAGCAGTGGGAGTTTCGACCGACAAAGGAAGGAAAATGGAGGTAAAATGGTGTGACAATGGTGGGACAGTGATGGGACAATGTAGGGACAATGGAGGGACAATGGAGGGACAATGTAGGGACAATGGAGGGACAATGCAGGGACAATGCAGGGACAATGGAGGGACAATAGAGGGACAATAGAGGGACAATAGAGGGACAGTAGAGGGACAGTAGAGGGACAGTGGAGGGACAATGGAGGGACAATGGAGGGACAATGGAGGGACAATGGAGGGACAATGGAGGGACAATAGAGGGACAATAGAGGGACAATAGAGGGACAATAGAGGGACAATAGAGGGACAATAGAGGGACAGTAGAGGGACAGTGGAGGGACAATGGAGGGACAATGGAGGGACAATGGAGGGACAATGGAGGGACAATGGAGGGACAATGCAGGGACAATGGAGGGAAAATGGAGGGACAATAGAGGGACAATGGAGGGACAATGTAGGGACAATGTAGGGACAATGTAGGGACAATGCAGGGACAATGCAGGGACAATGGAGGGACAATGGAGGGACAATGGAGGGACAGTAGAGGGACAGTAGAGGGACAGTAGAGGGACAGTGGAGGGACAATGGAGGGACAATGGAGGGACAATGGAGGGACAATGGAGGGACAATAGAGGGACAATAGAGGGACAATAGAGGGACAATGGAGGGACAATGGAGGGACAATGGAGGGACAATGGAGGGACAATGGAGGGACAAACCACAACATCAACTCATCATTGTATAACCACATGACATCCAGTGACATGGTATGCTCGGTTGATCGCAATATGGCTCCACATGTTTTGGCTCATTTGTGTGTATCGTATAAACTAATACTTCCACAGAGGAAGTATACATTCCGAATGCTTTAAGGGTCTCTAGATAGCAGCGGCTCGCGATTATCTTCCGGTGGGCAAGTCAGCACTTTCAGAGATTTACTCACTAATAATTGGGGACGGTCTGCTCCCCCACGTTCTCAGGCCTAGTTAATGCAGAACAGATTAAAATTGCAAATGGTTAGAGAACCCTGAGGTTGGTACAGTCAGAATTATTAATGTACGTTTTATTCCCCTGTCAAACATTAAGCCATTAGCATTGTGGGCCTCTCGCTTCCCATAAGGTCAGGGGACTTAAAAGAAGCTATCCACTCTGGGTTAATTGCATTGATTTTCTGGACAAAACCGCTGGAGCAATCTAGTATCTGTAAAGAATGAGGTATTATTCTCCCAGGTGATTTCTTTCACAGACTGGGTAACTGTAGTGAGCTTATCATAGACTTACTAGAAGGTACAACACATTGGAGCCAACGTTTATAGCTATAGTCGGATAGCAATGGAACACTATACTTCATTATTTAATTGACAACCTCAATCAACTTTAAATTTAATTACAATAGACGCAAACTGATTTGTTAATTTGGTTTGTTGGGCAAAGACATTTCAAAATAACAGAGGACGTATTTTATGGTTGGGTGTTATTTACATTTGGTTCACGTTGACTCTGAGTGTTTTTTTTGCCAGGTATAAGAAGATGAATTGTTTTACATGGTCTTTGGTGAACAAAGGATCTGTCATAGCTATATTGAAAAGAAGGCATTATTCTAAAATATATATACGAAATGTAAGCTGATTGTTATTTTTATAACTTACATTTTAGATCTGTGTTGACACGTTGAAATGTATATTTTATTTTTATTTCAGAAGCCAAATAATTTTAAGACTGAATTTGGCCGTGATCATGATTCTAAGCACAGGTTGTTATTGTGTGAACAGACGGTGCTGGTGTCAATTTATTTCCAGTTTCAGTAGTTCATATTAGCATTTAGCAACAGGAAGTAATGCCCAGGTTTAGTGTCCCTGTCTGTGTCCCTGCCTGTGTCTCTGCCTGTGCCTCTGCCTGTGCCTCTGCCTGTGTCTCTGCCTGTGTCCCTGCCTGTATGCCTGCCTGTGTCTCTGCCTGTGTCCATGCCTTTGTCCCTGACTGTGTCTCTGCCTGTGTCCATGCCTGTATGCCTGACTTTGTCCCTGCTTGTGTCCCTGCCTGTGTCCCTGCCTGTGTCCCTGCCTGTGTCCCTGCCTGTGTCCCTGCCTGTGTCTCTGCCTGTGTCCATGCCTTTGTCCATGCCTTTGCCCCTGACTGTGTCCCTGCCTGTGTCCCTGTCTGTGTTTCTGACTGTGTCACTGCCTAACTTGCAAATGAAACATCCATTGACATTGCGTTTTTTATCCGGATATGGTATCACACTGGGAGAAAATTGTATAAAATTGTAGTCGGGCATTAGCTCTGTAAATCGTTTTATCTGCTCAAAGAGGACACCGCAGGAATTTAAGATGTGATGAATCTGACTGGCTAGCTTGTGTGAAACATTATTCTTTTCGGGAGTCACACTACAGCTTTTTTAATGCTGTTTGTATGTATAATATGCATTTTGTTGTAATATTATTTGTTGTATAAGATTGTATAGTGAAATGCAGTTGAATGCATAACATGCATGCATAACAGAGTAAATTAATATATCAACCATTCCTGTGAGTATATTATTCCACATGCAGTAGAATAACCATAACAGAAGCTCTTTTCTGATGCACACACACTTCCCCCCTCCTTTCTCATTCAATTTCCTTCCATCCATTATCACCAGAACAGGGAGAGAGGAGGTCAGGGCAGGGCAAAGCCAATCTGGCTAGACACTCTCCTCAGTGGATCCTCCTATAATCCTCTTATTCCATACGCACCCCAAGGTCATGTGACCATGATGCAAACGCCCGTGGGAGAACTCAGTGATGTCAGAGCTGATGTCAGAGCTGATGTCAGAGCTGATGTCAGAGCTGATGTCAGAGCTGATGTCAGAGCTGATGTCAGAGCTGATGTCAGAGCTGATGTCAGAGCTGATGTCAGAGCTGATGTCAGAGCTGATGTCAGAGCTGATGTCAGAGCTGTACGTAAATGAAATGGCACAGCTCAGCAGTTCGTCGCATTTCTCAGCTAAACACGCTGAGTTAGAGATTTACTTATTACCGGTCCATCTTTAACTGTTCGGTCACCTGTCTATATATCTGGACAGTGAAGCATTTCTACTAGGGATGCATCGATCAGATGTTTAGTATCGATTCGACACTGGCCAAAAACATTGCATCATCTATATTGCCTATATTATCTATGTACCAGTGCCACTGGTTATTAAATATATGGAGAGTAATATTATCTATGTACCAGTGCCCCTGGTCATGAAATATATGGAGAGTAATATTATCTATGTACCAGTGCCCCTGGTCATGAAATATATGGAGAGTAATATTATCTATGTACCAGTGCCCCTGGTCATGAAATATATGGAGAGTAATATTATCTATGTACCAGTGCCCCTGGTCATGAAATATATGGAGAGTAATATTATCTATGTACCAGTGCCCCTGGTCATGAAATATATGGAGAGTAATATTATCTATGTACCAGTGCCCCTGGTCATGAAATATGTGGAGAGTAATATTATCTAAATTAATTTACATAGCATGTCTACATTGAGAAATCAGTATAAGTCACATAAAGCCTTCTGATTCCTGTTTATTGGTAGTTGAGATTGAATTGTCTTAATATAATTGTTTATCGAGTGACATTCCAAATGTAATCGGTACCATGAAGAGGTGCTAGCTACTTCTGTTATTATTATTACTATTAATGTTGTTATTTTACAATTGGAATAACTAACTTTGACTCTTGTTTTATGCTAAATATATCCTTGTCAAGATCAGAGGTGCCCGAACAGCTACAACTTAAGTATTTACCTCAGACCCTTCAGGGGAATAGAAGACAAAAGACAAGCAGACATGGCTGGACTACTAGTAACTACTGCTATGCCTGCCGGCACTTCAGTTTTACTTCCTCAGTTGATTCAGCCAGGCAGCCATCCACAAAGTGCACACTACTCTCTCAAAGAAGTGCCCTTCTGTCTATTTGGAGTGTATAGAAAATGTTTCACAGGTGCGTTGTTGTGTGTTGTGTGTTGTTGTTGTTGTGTGTTGTTGTGTGTTGTTGTTGTGTGTTGTTGTGCATAGAAGTTCACGCAGCATGTTTTTATACATACACACTCCAGAGTCTCAATCCATAGGTCACGTTTCAAACTGTCGTTTCCTGGTCAATTCCTTCAACTTCAGAGCACAACAGAGAGCCGGTGAAGAAAAACTGAACGAGGTTAGTAGAGTTGGGGCCTGTACACGCTTGGTATTCTGAGAACCTGCGTTTATTTCCTGGAGGGTAACATTGTTGCATATCCTGAATTGATGTGGTCCTTTTAGTGCCCTGTCAGTGCCGTAACCTTTGGTAGACAAGAACGTCTATAAACTTGTTGTGTTGAGGTTAACTGAGATAAAAGTTTAAATGAAGGCAATTTAGAATTATCACTCTATGTAGATTCTGCGGACACCGTTGTGTGTTTGTTAGTGCCAGACATGGTGGTTCATTCACCTCAGAAAAACCTGGGATTGTTAGCTCATATAGCCATAGCAGACTACACTGTTGTAAAATGATAGAGCTTATCGGAGAATATAGACAGAGCCCACTTCTTTTTTCTTCTTCTTTTTGTTACATGTTTTGTGTGTGTGTTGTGTGTGTGTGTGTGTGTGTGCTGTGTCCCCAGGGTAATAAGGCCTTTAACTGGAATGTGAGCTGCATTTCCCATTAGGGAGATCGCGGAACACAAAAAGGAATTCATCCTAATGTTATAATTAGGACGTTCATTTTTAAACGGGGATGATTTTACGCTTCTGTTCAATAGAACACATTATACTTCTCTGCTCTGTCACTGACTGTGTTCAATGCCACAGGCTTGATAGTTAGATTAGCACTCGTTCAAAAAAATGGCAATTGAAATGACGGTGAATGGCTGTGATGAACAGCCCCGTCATTGTGTTGACACTTAAAGCCATCTTGTAATAAAACTGGCCTCCGAGTGGGAAACTGGTACTTGGAATCAATTGTGTCTTTATTGCTTAGCGTAATATTTCTGCTGTTTGACAGCTATTAAAAGACAAGTTGTTTTGGTTAAGCGACTCCGTCATCATGCTCTACAACCCCCATGCGCTAGAACCCTGATGCTCTTCAACCCCCATGCGCTAGAACCCTCATGCGCTAGAACCCCCATGCACTACAACCCCCATGCTCTACGACCACCATGCGCTATGACCACCAAGCGCTACGACCACTATGTGCTACAATGCCCATGCGCTACGAGCACCATGTGCTAGAACCCCCATGCACTACAACCCCCATGCGCTACGACCACCATGCGCTACGACCACCATGCGCTACGACCACCATGCGCTATGACCCGTTCAACATATTCAACATATGAGCTCAGCTCAGTCGGACGCCCGATTCTGTCCCAGGGTGTCGGGCCTCTGGCGCGCTCCTCTATCGATTGATAAACACTGTATAGACGGTAGACGGACGGTGGTCAACGAACACTGTGTCAACTAGTTATCTCTCATTTGGACTCATCATTTCCCTGTGCCACCCCTGGACAACCAGTGGGTGAGACATTTCAGTAACCTGGTTGTGTGAAACATGTCATGTTAGGTTTTAGCTCTGGCTCATCCGAAGAGGTGTAGCATTTCCTATGAAGTTCATGTATCTGGAGTGTCATCCGCAAGGTTCAATACTACAAGTTATCTCAGAGCAGGAGTTACTTTTAATTACTCCCAGGTTGTTGGTGAAAATAACCTAACCAATATATATATATATATATATATATATATGACATGGAAATGTGACTACAATTCGATAAATAACGTTCGTAATAGGAATTTATGAATATGATCGTGTTACGTTTCCTATGAGGAACAATACATATTTTTATATAAAATCTTGTGAGAAGCGGTCTCCTGAGCAGAACTCGCGATCTTCTTGTTACGGAGGTGGTTTACTTTCATTCACACACCTCCTGCTACGTGCACACACACACCTCCTGCTACGTGCACACACACACCTCCTGCTAAGTGCACACTGGCGGCACCCTCAACTCGCAGATCGCTCAATCTCCGACCAGCCGTCGCTGAGCTCGGGATGCGCCTGTTTCACGAAACATCAGTCTTATTATTTGCGTGACTCCACTACTAAAGATGAATTACGCGTCAATACGATGCCAACTCAATGATAGATTTATGTTCCAATAGCAATTAATTTTAATCTAAATTTAATCTAAACGATTTCAAGTCATTTCACTAATCCATTTTTTTATTGCATCCAGAGGCGCGTCATAAATAATGGGGAAACCGGACACCGCGATAAAGCGATTCTCATTCATGTTTTTTTTTATAGTGATCGAGTTTTAAGATAGCTATTAAAAAAACAAGGGACTTCACGATGCGGAGGAGTCTCAAATGTTCTTGCTGCTGGGAGATTTTGTCTCACCCTCTTGTCGCCGAGATTCGCTGGCTGTCATTGGAATTGAATTGGGATTGAATTGGGGATTGAATGGGATTATGTCACTTCGTAGCCATAGCGAACCGACTATAGGGAACGGGTTTATGCAATTATTGACAGAAAGTTGTCTTGAACGATATTATAATTAGCAACTGCTACGGTCTGATAGGTAGTATGATGACGTGTCAGGTATTTGTTATTATAAACACTGTATGTGGTAACAGACAAATGATCCAATATGGCCTTAATGTTCTGGTCTCATTTGTATATAACATGTGTATTTTTACTCCAGTTCCGCTCCTGTATGGACCGAAGAGAGCAGAAGGCAAAGACCGGAGCTCCAGCTGTCTGTTGTGTTTTCCTACCGAGGCCTCAGGTAGCAGACAGACTCTCGTCTTCTCTCGCCTCCCCACTTCAGACCCTCTGTGCTGAATAATATATGCCAAAATGCTTGGCTAGGCCATTAAAATTGACCTTGGTGAATTATTGATTGCGCCATAACGGTCCTGACCTCTATCAAAGCTGGCCTGTCAGTTGGCCTCGCTGCTTCCGGTGCTCTCAGATTTCATGTCCCGGTGACTTTCGATAGCCGCTCGTATCCCTCGCAGGTTTAATCGCCATGGCTACAGGCCGGATGAGGAAGGGTTATGGGAGTGAGTGACTGGAACGCCTTTTGCACTTACCGTAATATAGATGACCGATGTGACCTGATCGGTTGTAATTGGACGTGCAGTAAATGACATGATGGATGGGAATTACATCTAAACTACTCAAGTTAGTCATATTGTTTATTTTTTTATTTGTTTGTTCCTATCACCAAAGCCTTAAGTACAAGGACCCTGTATACACAAGAACGTTAAAATAAAAATAGAACGAAAGAACTGGAGGAAAAACTGTACAAAATGTGAAACTACGCAACCAATGTAAGTTAGCGTATTGGGTCCCTGTTAGCTTGTTAGCCGCACCTGTGTGTTTAATGGATTTCTTCATCCTCACAGAAGCCAAACTAAGTAACCAAGCAATACGGTTAGTCAGGAAGATGCCCAAGCACCCAATGGTCACAACAGAGCTTCAGAGATTCTCTCACAAAAATGTGAAACCTGCTAGGTCAGGACAATTATCACTCCAGCAGTCAATCAACAGAGCCTTTATGGTAGAATGGCTGGCCGGAAACTGTCCTTAGTAACAGGAATATGACATGAGGAAAATTATTCTCTGTTTTGATGACAACCAAACAGACAGTCGGGGCCATTTCTCTGACGCCGTTTGCCAGACCCTACGTCAGGTTATGACGTTGTCACAGCGACGTCTGAAACCCGGTGAGTCAGACTCCACCCCCCCCGCCCCCACCAATCATGTCTGTGTCTGTAAAAGTCAACATCCACCCCGCTATCAACAGAGACCGGGCAGGAAACTGATTGGCTCCGACCGTAGCAACGGAGCAGCTGGCATGGCAATAGAGGAGGCATATCATGACTGGGAGATGTCAATTCGCTATCACTGTGACCTTTCACTGTGTTTTATTGGAGACATATTCTTTTATTGGCCCCTTCGGCAATTCTTATGCTTGTATTGATTGTGGAAGACGAGGAGGAGGAAGTCGCGGTGTAAGTTTGGGTTCAGCTGTGCCCCTGGTTTATGCTGGTGGCAGACCTTCCTTTGAATGCCCCATGTAGTAGTGACACCAGACTGGAGCTCATATGTCCCTGTGATTGGCAGTCTGACGCCATAACACTGATGGCTCTGGATCATCTATACAATGACAGAATAATGTCAATAGCACACCCATGATACGAGCAGAAGGACTGGCTGGTTTAGCAGAACCATCAGGACCCATTGTTTCGTAAGCTGGATGTACGCAGCACTCTGTAACATCTCCCCCCACAGACCTTTGTTGTTCCGACAGACTCCCCTTGTCTACCCCAGACTCCCCCTTGTCTCCCACAGACTCCCCCTTGTCTCCCACAGACTCCCCCTTGTCTCCCACAGACTCCCCCTTGTCTCCCACAGACTCCCCCTTGTCTCCCACAGACTACCCCTTGTCTCCCACAGACTCCCCTTGTCTCCCACAGACTCCCCCTTGTCTCCCACAGACTCCCCTTGTCTCCCACAGACTCCCCCTTGTCTCCCACAGACTCCCCCTTGTCTCCCACAGACTCCCCTTGTCTCCCACAGACTCCCCCTTGTCTCCCACAGACTCCCTTGTCTCCCACAGACTCCCCCATGTCTCCCCTAGACTCCCCCTTGTCTCCCACAGACTACCCCTTGTCTCCCACAGACTCCCCCTTGTCTCCCACAGATTCCCCTTGTCTCCCACAGATTCCCTTGTCTCCCACAGACTCCCCTTGTCTCCCCAGACTCCCCCTTGTCTCCCACAGACTCCCCTTGTCTCCCACAGACTCCCCATGTCTCCCACAGACTCCCTTGTCTCCCGCAGACTCCCCCTTGTCTCCCACAGACTCACCCTTGTCTCCCACAGACTCCCCCATGTCTCCCACAGACTCCCCTTGTCTCCCGCAGACTCCCCCTTGTCTCCCACAGACTCACCCTTGTCTCCCACAGACTCCCCTTGTCTCTCACAGACTCCCTCTTTGCCTTCCCTGTTGGTTCTATTAGAATTTGCTGACACTCGTGTCTCTATGCATGTTCACCAGGCCAGCCAGACATCCAGTTTATGTTGCCTGGTTACATACTGTCACAGCAACGCAACGTCCCCCATTATGTTTGATTTCTCCTCCCCATCTCATTTGATTATTATCTCACCAGCGTCTGCAGTCTCTGCCCTCGCTAGTCATGTCTGAAGTCCGGTTTGATTAACATACCTTTTGTCTTTGTTCTATCTAATAAAACATGTAATTATAATGTGCATAATCATCTGTCTGGCATGTAAATATTGAACATATATCCAGTGACTAACTTACTACTCTACATCTCATATGAGACATAAGGCTGCAGTTATCATCTTCGTCTATCGTGTCTGTCATTCTGCGTTCATCGCCTGATGTCCAGAGCCAGTCCAGTCACAGTCTCTTATCCCAAGGATGAGAAGACAGTATCTTTTATCTTCTTGAGAACTTGAGCTGTCTTGGATATCTGGTATTTTTTCGGACGTTGAATGTTTCATGTCAAATCTTCATTTGAGCTCCCTTGGTCGGCTTTTGTCAGTTGTGATCCGACTGTCAATCAAATGGGACTTCAGAACAAATAGACGTATCAACTGTGGTGTTTTTCAGAAGAATGGAAACAGCATGTGGCTGTGATGAATGTGTGGCTCTCATCCCCTATGGATGATAAACAGTCTCTCATCCCCTCTGGATGATGAACAGTCTCTCATCCCCTCTGGATGATGAACAGTCTCTCATCCCCTCTGGATGATGAACAGTCTCTCATCCCCTCTGGATGATGAACAGTCTCTCATCCCCTCTGGATGATGAACAGTCTCTCATCCCCTCTGGATGATGAACAGTCTCTCATCCCCTCTGGATGATAAACAGTCTCTCATCCCCTCTGGATGATGAACAGTCTCTCATCCCCTCTGGATGATGAACAGTCTCTCATCCCCTCTGGATGATGAACAGTCTCTCATCCCCTCTGAATGATGAACAGTCTCTCATCCCCTCTGGATGATGAACAGTCTCTCATCCCCTGTGGATGATGAACAGTCTCTCATCCCCTCTGGATGATGAACAGTCTCTCATCCCCTCTGGATGATGAACAGTCTCTCATCCCCTCTGGATGATGAACAGTCTCTCATCCCCGGTGGATGATGAACGGCGGCTGATATATTATGTTGGGCTAGAATCTCTGATCAATAGCTCTGTCTAGACATCTAGGTCTGCTGTGATACCACACCATCCGTTTAGTCTTTCCTAGACGTCGGCTGCGAGGAAAATAGACAGCAGAGCTGAGGAAGGAAGAGGACGTGGATGACGAATGTTTGTTCACATTGGATGAGGTCTTTCAGTGTCCCGTTTTAAGGAGAATGGAGAGTAGTTGTCTTCAGCCACCGATACAGGGTCAGATATGTAATCTGACATTGGGACATCACACTCATGCATACAGACACACATACTGTACAAGCGTCCACTGTTTCTGTGGTTCCACAGCACAACCCCTCCCCCCGACGTCTCTCTAAATTACTCTCTCACAAATTCTCTTTTTTCTTTTTGTGCCATTTCTTTCTGTCTGTTGTAGTGTTTCTTACCTCCGTCTGCACAATCTCACCTTATCTGCAATTCTGGCTTCCTCCTCTCTCGTTCTTTATCTGTCCATCTTTTCTTCTCTCATGTGAACACGAGCACACATCTGGGAGCGTCTATTCCATCCGAGCCCATTGTGTCTATATTGCTGACAACTCTATTCCCACTACACTCGCTCAGCTGCTCTTATCTGGGTTTCTTAATATAGGGATGTTGGTGTGTGTGTGTGTGTGTGCGTGTGCGTGTGTGTGTGTGCGTGTGCGTGTGTGTGTGTGTGTGTGTGTGTGCGTGCGTGCGTGTGTGCGTGTGTGTGTGTTGCTCGGTAAGAGGAACGGCACACTGCAGGTGGCCTCGTTGATCAAATACACCAGCCACATTTTTCTTTCTCTCTGCCCTTTGCCGATGTGTAAATACCCTGTGTATGAATGTTGTTGTCTGGCAAAGCTAATATATTCTCTCTTCTTGTAAGTTACAAAGGACATTCAGGGAATATATCACCAGTATCTCCGTTCAAATGTGTTAACGTGGTCCTGTTACCGGCGAACGCGTTATAGAACGCTATTCAAAAACAAATCAATCAATGTAAAATGAAGACGGTTACTTTAAGGTTCAACCTATTAACATGTGTAGTAAATCAACATACTCAGACAAAAAAGACTAAAATGAAAGTCAGTTTGGATAAAAACAAGGACGAACGGACAAAAGGAACAATCCACGGTAGGATAGTAGCTATACAACACACAGAAATGTCTTCGGTTGATGCGTTTGCCTCAATTGCAACAGATAAACAATCTTCAACCTCTCAAAGAACCATCTCTGTTTTACATAACATGCTTAATGGGGTGTAAGTGTTCTTTTTGGGGATATCTGTTCTAGGGGTGTAAGTAAAGAACCGCTACAAGGCTGATATTATTTATCATAAAACCTATGTAACTGACGTGGTTGGTTGTTTGAAATGAATAATAATCATTAACTCTCATTTGGTAAATCAGAAACCCGCTGTAAATGTGTTCCTCCCCACCCAAAAAAAGTGTCAAGTGATCTCTCCTCTTTAACCTGGAAACGACACACATTTTTCTATCAACTGTCATTGTTTATTGTCACTGAATGCACTTTTTTCCTCCCGTAAATACGCAGACCAAAATAAGGTGAGATTGTATAAAGGGAGATAAATTCACTGGCTAACACCTGGAATTCGTTAACACACTTATAAAAGATATGACAACACAGTAAAACTGATCCCCAACGCCCACTTCCCTCCCCACAAGTATGCTTCTTCTTCGAATTAGATGTTTGTGGAGAAGGGATCGTTATCAAACGTAAAGACACTGGGTAAGCATTTTCATGGAACATTTAAACCCTACAAACGTCAAAGTGTTTCCCAACAAGCGCTTTTCGAAGAAAACCGATCACATTAAGTATAGGCTTCATTGAGTGGTACATCTCGGTGACGGAAAACCTTGCTGATGGCACAAACTCAGAGTCCATTACGAACAACTCTAAACGCTCGAGGTCAACAGTGGTAAGTAACACATGACATCTAAATGGAGCTATGACAATTCCTCGAGACGTGTAATCTTTAGCACTTGTTGGTGATATTCCAAAGGCTAAGAGGGTATCTTTATTTAGAGACTAGTCTAAGCTCCCGTCTTGCAACACACAGCCTTTTTACAATTCTCACCGGGGGCTCACTGGCTAGGAGTTTGTGTTTCCGCACGCCTCTGGGCTATTAGGCCGTTGAGAAATCCTTGGCAATACATCATCCACTTACATAAATCAGTCGAAAAGGGATTGCTGTACATCTGTCACGTTTATCGCCAACACAAAACATTCCTCAAGACCAGGGAGAAAAGGGAAAGGGGACTGGGGAACTTACGGGACATGCCCCCAAAACCCCACCCCCACCCCCACCCCACCCTCGCACCCACTCGTCCCCGGGGCAAACAACACATCCTCCACCAGCATTACTCCGCCCAGGGGGAATAGAGATACCATCAGTCATCACCACTTAGAATGACATGAGTTAAAGTGAACAGCTCCAGCCAGGGTATTTGCAACTGCTGCGTGAGAGTGCAGGTTTCACCACAATGTAGTGAGCGTAGGGGAGATGAATGATGGGCTTGCAAGTGCAGGAGAAAAACTCCACCGCTGCTGTGGATACAGGCGGTGACAACACAGAGCAAACGGGATGCTAATGAGTCATCCAAATGCTCAGTATATTTTTACATGATTACTGAATGCCTTCAGTTATTGGTCAACTAAATGTGCTTAGTTTTGAGACACTGCTTATAATAGTAGCTTCATATAGCTTCTAATAGTTATAGCTCCTCTTGAGTTAGGGAGACATTGTCCAGAACACCTGGAGCAATTGGGTTTAAGTGTCATTCCCAAAGGCACAGAAGCAAATGCTGTATTAGTTAGATGCTACATAAGTTAAATGCAACATTAGTTAAATGCTACATTAGTTAGATGCTTCATCCTTTAAGTTCCAGGATTCAAATATGCCGTCTTTTGGCTTGATGGTCTAACCTCAAGGTAACACCTATATCATATTATATTGATAACACCTATATCATATTATATTGATAACACCTATATCATATTATATTGATAACACCTATATCATATTATATTGATAACACCTATATCATATTATATTGATAACACCTATATCATATTATATTGATAACACCTATATCATATTATATTGATAACACCTTTATCATCATCTATTGATATCACCTTTATCATTTCCTACAGGTAACACCTTTATCATTCCCTACAGGTAACACCTTTATCATTCACTACAGGTAACACCTTTATTATTCCCTACAGGTAACACCTTTATCATTCCCTACAGGTAACACCTTTATCATTCACTACAGGTAACACTTTTATTATTCTCTACAGGTAACACCTTTATCATTCCATACAGGTAACACCTTTATCATTTCCTACAGGTAACACCTTTATTATTCACTACAGGTAACACCTTTATTATTCCCTACAGGTAACACCTTTATCCTTCCCTAGAGGTAACACCTTTATCACTTACTACAGGTAACACTTTTATTATTCCCTACAGGTAACACCTTTATCATTCCATACAGGTAACACCTTTATTATTCCCTACAGGTAACACCTTTATCATTCCCTACAGGTAACACCTTTATTATTCCCTACAGGTAACACCTTTATCATTCCATACAGGTAACACTTTTATCATTCCATACAGGTAACACCTTTATCATTCCCTACAGGTAACACCTTTATTATTCCCTACAGGTAACACCTTTATTATTCCCTACAGGTAACACCTTTATTATTCCTTACAGGTAACACCTTTATCATTCCATACAGGTAACACCTTTATCATTCCCTACAGGTAACAACTTTATCATTCCCTACAGGTAACACCTTTATTATTCCTTACAGGTAACACCTTTATCATTCCATTCAGGTAACACCTTTATCATTCCATACAGGTAACACCTTTATCATTCCCTACAGGTAACACCTTTATTATTCCTTACAGGTAACACCTTTATTATTCCCTACAGGTAACACCTTTATTAATCCTTACAGGTAACACCTTTATTATTCCATACAGGTAACACCTTTATCATTCCCTACAGGTAACACCTTTATCATTCACTACAGGTAAAACTTTTATTATTCTCTACAGGTAACACCTTTATCATTCACTACAGGTAACACTTTTATCATTCCCTACAGGTAACACCTTTATCATTCCCTACAGGTAACACCTTTTTCATTTCCTATAGATAATACCTTTATAATCCCCCATTGATATAACCTTTATAAAGCCTCCCACAGGTAACACCTTTATAATCCAAAAAGAGAATTCAGGATGCAAATTAAGACAACCCCAGTACCAAATTAAAGACCTGGCGTTGGATGAAATGATGGTAAATCCCACTTAAGGGAGGAATTAACCCAGAGGAGTTTAGGCTGGGGAACAAGTTTCAACATGTGGTAGATGTGGCGCTGAGCTAGCTGATGAGCGAAGCATTTTTACTGAAAGTATGAGGGGGGCAGATGAGGGACAGGCTAGTGTGTGGAGGGTAATCCTTCTTTTGTGATGCAATCACGGTAGCTAATGTGCTCAGCAAAAATGTCACCTTAGATACACCACCATACAAACGTTTGGGTTCACAGAAAGAAATGTCCTTGTTTACTTGAAAACATACATGCAATGAGTTTAAATAGAAAATATAGCAAAATAGGGATAATTAGATTAAAATAAAGATTGTGTCCTTCAAATTCTGCCTCTGATAAAGAATCCTCAATTTGCTGCAATAACAGCCTTGGCATTTTTGTTGTACGTTCATTGAGGTAATCTGAAGAGATTTCACTCCCATGCTTCCTGATGCTCCTCCCACAAGTAAAATTTGATTGGATGGTCACTTTTTTGGCACCATACGGTCAAGCTGCTCCCACAACAGCTCAATATAGTGACTGTGCTGGCCACTCCATTATAGACAAAATACCAGCTGACAGCGTTGTTCCTAAATAGTTCTTGCATAGTTATTAGCTGTGCTTTGGGTTATTGTCCTGTTGTAGGAAGAAGTTGTCTCCCGTCAAGCGCCCACCACAGGGTATTCCATGGTGTTGCAAAATGGAGTTGGATCCTTCCTTCTTCAAGATCCCATTTAACCGGTACAAATCTCCCACTTGGCGGCAAAGCACCCCCAGACCATCACAAGGCCTCCTTGACAGATGGTGTCCATTTTTTCGTTATTTTCCTTTACTTTTAAAACAAAAATTATCAATTTTGAACAATATTTTATTTTTTTTGCTTTAAATGTGGGTAAATGGGTGGATTCCATTGAAATTATTGGGAGTAAACACTGTACATGGACTTTAAAGACCTTACTAAACGAGCAACTTTATATAGGTCTGGTAGTAATATAAAAATATGTGCTTATTATTTATCAATCGATAGTGTATTCATTTGTAAAGGTTATCATACAATGTAACCGCGTTGTTAAAGTCACTGTTTAATTCATTTAGGTACCAACATTTTGATTTGGACTAGCTAAAACGACTGATGCCGTGGGAATGAAAGAATCTGTAAATTGAGTTGGAATATGAATGTGAATATGAAAAGGTTTGAGATTGATTTGAGATAGGTTTGAGATTTTTTTTCTCTTGACTGATGAGTCATTTTACAGATACCCAGCCTTGAACCCCAAAGAGCAACCAACAACTAGAATAGATTTACAGTGGCCAGGAAAACCCCCTGGAGGAACCATCTACTGAAGAGTTATCAGTCCTTCTGGGGCTGGAGATTATAAGAGTACACTAAATGTCTTGGCAACATTCATGTTTTTGTAGACACTGGAAATATATTTTATCGGCACATTGAAAGAGTGATCTGGGTTGAGAGTACATGTACTTCCAAAACCAATAATTGTACATAATGTCCGATATTTCCCACAAAACATCTCTAAGTAATAGCTGGTTTGGTTGGTTTTAAAATAGACATAATGATCATTCGGTGTCGTTATGTTGCTTGAGTGTGTAACAGGCTGTACAGTAAACAAACATACATACTCAGCAAACAACAAACACTGTGTTATCAGCAGCTGACACATAGTTTATACGTTTCTGTGTCAGTTAGTTAAGCGTCAGTTATTTATTTATATATTGACACTGTTAATATGTCGACCTGGGTGGCGGCCGCTCAAGAGAGTTTTGGTGCTTGGAGCGAGCAGGCACAGAGAGTGGTACCAACCACAGGTTTGAGGACCACATACCACACCACTGGACAAAAAAATGCCTGCATTTTGCTGTCTGCCGCCAAACTCAGATTGAATGATTGATTGACCTCCACCACAACCATGGCCCGTCTGTAAATGCCTTTATTGTCCTTAGAAACTGGTTACAAACACAATTGGAACAGTACAAGTGATGTATTACCTGTGGTATACTGTCTCATATACAAAAGCAATCAGCCAATCAGCCAATCAGCCAATCAGCCAATCAGCATTCAAACCATCCAGTGTATACACCCATATAAACACATTACACATACAGACCAAAATGGAGGGTTAAAAGTATTGTGTTAGTAAAGTGTCCTGTACATATGACACAGACCAAACAATGTAATGTTGTGACACCCGTAACACATTCCCATCAGAGAACACAGGAACAGATAAACACTGAGAGACAAAACGGCACACAATGTTTTCTTCCAACAACGGTCCCTGTTTGGGGCTTATTTACTGCAGACGTCAAGGTCAAAACACACCATTTTCTTCGCTACACACAAAGTCTAAACAGGGCCTGAAATGGCAGCCTTTTCCTGAAAATCTATGGATTCATCTTGACAAAAGGCCCGGGACTATTTGGCGAATATGATGGTATTGGATGTGGAACGCAGCCACGCTGTAGGGTTACCTCAGCATCCTCGTCACAGAAGCGTGATTGGAATCCCTCGTTTTACATTTACATTGTAAATATTTGTTGCTAAGCCGACACGTATATGCAGAGTGGCTTACATGTATTATTGATGGCATGAATGTAGTGCGAACGGTAAAGTACACTGTTTGTTTTCTTACAGAGAGTAGAATAAATGAGCCCACTGGAGGCTAGAGATTATCAGTGTGGCCTTAGAGGGAGAGTTGATGTGACGCTCAGTGATCCTACGTTGATAACTGTAACGCTTGTCCTTGTGCGGCACGTTCCTTTGTGAAGACTTCATAACAAACGTTACAATGCGCTTATTATGAGCTTCTCATGCGCTTATTATGCAGTTAATATGCGGTTATTGTGGGATTAGTGCATGATTATTATGTGGGAATAATGAGGTTATAATGATGTTATTATGTGGTTAGCATGCCGTTATTATGCCTTGCAGTTTCCAACAGACTAAACAATATGGTTATTTTGTGGTCATTTTGTGGTCATTTTGTGGTTATTATGAGGTTATCGTGAGGTTAATAAGAGGTTATTAAGAGGTTATATGAGGTTATTATGCAGATATTCAGAGGTAATTTTGCGGTTATTATGTCGGTATTATTATATGGTTATTATGTGGTTATTATGAGGTTATCATGCAGTAATAAAACGGTTACTATGAGGTCATTATGAGGATATGATGATGTTACTATGTGGTTATTAAGAGGTTATTATGAGTTCATTATGTGGTTATACAGTTATGACACCGTTATTATGAGGTCGTTATGAGGTTATTATGTGGTTATTAAGAGGTTATTATGAGGTCATTATGTGGTTATCATACAGTTATGACATCGTTATATGAGGTCATTATGAGGTTATTATGAGGTTACTATGTGGTTATTAAGAGGTTATTATAAGGTCATTATGTGGTTAGCATGAAGTTATGACACCGTTATTATGAGGTAATTATGTGGTTATCATACAGTTATGACACCGTAATTATGAGGTCATTATGTGGTTATCATACAGTTATGACACCGTAATTATGAGGTCATTATGTGGTTATCATACAGTTATGACACCGTTATTATGAGGTAATTATGTGGTTATCATACAGTTATGACACCGTAATTATGAGGTCATTATGTGGTTATTATGCAAATATTCAGAGGCCATTATGAGGATATTATGAGGTTATTATGTGGTTATTATGAGGTCATTATGTGGTTATAATGCATATATTATGAGCTTATTATGATGTTATTAAGAGGATATTATGTGGTTATAATGGAGTTATTTTTGAGGATATTATGCAGTAATTTTGAGGATATTATGCAGTTATTTTGAGGATATTATGCAGTTATTTTGAGGATATTATGCAGTTATTTTGTGGTCATTATGTTAAGCCGTTTCCAGCAGACTAAACAATGTATTAGCCATTGTGTAAGAATCTTTTGTTAATTCAATCAGATCAATATGTTCATTCTTTGGGAGAATTGGCAGCGTTGACATTTATAATATATTATAACGAACAATAACCATTGGCTTTCCAACAAAGTGCCACCACATAAGACAAATCTGGACATTGTTCATAACAGGGTCTAATAACAAACCAGTACATATACAGTATATAAAGTGCTGTACAAAGTCATAGACACCATAACGTTGAACTAAAGCAATTTATTGTGGTAGCATCTGTTTATGTGACATATATACATATATATTTATAGTAACACACAAACACAAGTTCACTAGGATAACAGAATTCTTCCATCAATCCGTCTGAAACACCGGGAAAAGAAGCTGAGACAGAAGAAGCTATTTAGTCTTTTTTTATGGTTTTATAACACTCTTGAGTACTGGGGCTTTTCTCCTTCTGAACTGGCATCTGTGATTGTTTGACATTTTTTACAACTGCCGTTATATAACCCTCGACTAGACTTCTAGGATCTCTCCTATAGAAAGACGTTTTCCAAGAAGTCCTCCCCTTGGTTTGGTAAGCATCCAGTTCCAGACTACACACACCCTTCTCTGTGCCTTATTCCTCCAGATGGTTTTTAAATACAGCAGCTGAGCCCCTCACATTTCCCTTGTTAAGTCAACTGTGTTCCGCTTGTTCTTGTGTACGTGTGTGTGTTTGAGAGTGCGTGTTCGAGTAGAAAGAGACGTTTGTGCCCATCTCCTTCCTGTTGTCTGTCTCCGGCGTTCCGCCCATCCATTTGTTCTGCTCTCTAAGGCTGTTAAGATGGAAGCAACTGACAAACTAAGTGACTTACACACCTGCTTTCTGGCGCTGAGGGAGACCGGGGGAAATGCCATGCCGTGTGACTTCCCAACTGACGCTCCCTCCGAGCAACTATTCTTCTCCAGAACGATTGTTCCACCTCAGCTGTGCTGCATAGTGTTCGCAGTGAAAACTCCTGTTGTCTGAACATGACTAAAGTGTGTTAACTACTACTGTTTACCTCAGTCAACAATGTTGGCTTTATTGAACAATTGAAAGTTCAAGGTTCGTGCCCAGTACTGTCCTTGTTGACTGCCTTCGGATTTCTACTTGGTCTTTCTTTCCCTTCGCGATCACACTTTTCTCTGACAGGGTCATGTGTCATTACTGTGAGGCATACTTAGAAGTTGACAACACTACTTAGACTGAGATTCATTTGTTTCTGTCCGCCATAGACTAATCTCTAAACCAGTGGAACTGTGTAATTTGTATCTATATAAAGTAGCTTGTATACATACATTTTGGTTGATACTTTCAATATCATGCTAACACGTTTAGCAGCCCTTGTGGGTATACATTAGTAATTATTAATGTTTTATATTGTTTACACATTTCAGCAAATATTCCCAAACAACATTGTTGGTTTAATAATCCTAACCTTTAGCTAAACATGGCTAATGGCTAATGTATGTTTAATATAAAAGGGTCTGTCCTTTCAGTACCATGGACAGCCATTGGCATCAAACAGAGTACAGAGAGAGAAGGTCCCGGGGCCCCTGAGCACAACTGGTCTGCGTTTTAATGTTTCTAGTCTTCAAGCTCTGCTATGTGGCCTCAATGATAAATACGGTTGTCTGACTGTCTGTTGTATCGTTAACATCTCATTCTTATTTTTATGCAAATGTCATGATGATGAAGAGGACAGTTTTTGCTAATTTTTAAGCCTTTCTTTGGGGTGTTTTGGGGACATTCTGCAACAAGTGTAGAATCCCAGCACTTCGCTGTTCATCTTCAGAACATAGTGTTATATATATAAAGTGTTTAACAAGTCAAATGTAAATATATTAGGTCGTTTTTTAATTGTGTTGAGTTATTTATGAAAGTGTAACAGGTGAATACGTACAAATATGTCTACACAGACTCACATATGTGTACACAGACTCACATGTGTACACAGATTTACATATGTATACACAGACTTACGTATGTGTACACATACTCACATATGTACACACAGACTCACATATGTCTACACAGACTCACATGTGTACACATAGACTCACATATGTACACACAGACTCACATATGTACACACAGACTCACATATGTACACGCAGACTCACATATGTACACACAGACTCACATATGTACACACAGACTCACATGTGTACACACAGACTCACATATGTACACACAGACTCACATATGTACACACAGACTCACATATGTACACACAGACTCACATATGTACACACAGACTCACATGTGTACACACAGACTCACATATGTCTACACAGACTCACATGTGTACACACAGACTCACATATGTACACACAGACTCACATATGTACACACAGACTCACATGTGTACACACAGACTCACATATGTACACACAGACTCACATATGTACACACAGACTTACATATCTATACACAGACTCACATGTGTACACACAGACTCACATATGTACACACAGACTCACATGTCTATACACAGACTCACATATGTACACACAGACTCACATGTGTACACACAGACTCACACAACACACAAATAGGTGCCCCCCCCCAGACTACATGTTCGAATAACAACTAATTTCCTTGTGATTACTCACTAAACAGATCTCTCCTTCATCCCAGGCAGGTCTGCGTAGGCCGACCGCACATAGTAAATATGTTAGGTGGCTAATCTGCCGCCTATTTGCCAGCTGCTCGCTTGCTGTTCCCATGGTGATGCCCTGGCAGGAATGGTGACACAGAGGATCTTAGAAAAATCAGGTGGTGACTTTGTCTCCGTTTTTTTCCGCTCTTGAATGTGTATCTTTGTTAATGGGAACGGGAAAGCTGGGGCCTCCAAGGCAAGCTGTCGGGGGGACATGACCGAGGCTCTGAAAAGCCAAGTGTCATTCCTCAATTAACTGGCATTACCAGCTGTTGGCTGCTCCACACTGACCAGGCACTGTGTGTGTGTGTGTGTGTGTGTGTGTGTGTGTGTGTGTGTGTGTGTGTGTGTGTGTGTGTGTGTGTGTGTGTGTGTGTGTGTGTGTGTGTGTGTGTGTGTGTGTGTGTGTGTGTGTGTGTGTGTGTGTGTGTCAATGGGTGGGTGTCTGGTTGCAGAACAAAGAAAATAAACAGAGCACCATTGACCACTGGAGCTACTCTTCATATAGTAGGCCACCCGTATAATGTGTGGGTGTGTTTGTGTATGAGTGAGTGTGTGTGTATGAGTGAGTGTGTGTGCATGTGTATGCATGCATGCGTGTGCTATCTCTGACCGACAAATATTACCCAATTCCCCCCATATTCCCCCTCATTTTTAGATGTTTCCACTGTTCCCAGTCACCACTGTTCCCAGTCTTCACTGTTCCCAGTCTTCACTGTTCCCAGTCTCCCCTGTTCCCAGTCTCCCCTGTTCCCAGTCTCCACTGTTCCCAGTCTCTCCTGTTCCCAGTCTCTCCTGTTCCCAGTCTCCACTGTTCCCAGTCTCTCCAACTGTTCCCAGTCTCCACTGTTCCCAGTCTCTCCTGTTCCCAGTCTCTCCTGTTCCCAGTCTCTCCTGTTCCCAGTCTCTTCTGTTCCCAGTCTCTCCTGTTCCCAGTCTCCCCTGTTCCCAGTCTCCCTGTTCCCAGTCTCTCCTGTTCCCAGTCTCTCCTTTTCCCAGTCTCCCCTGTTCCCAGTCTCCCCTGTTCCCCGTCTCCCCTGTTCCCAGTCTCTCCTGTTCCCAGTCTCTCCTGTTCCCAGTCTCCCCTGTTCCCAGTCTCTCCTGTTCCCAGTCTCTCCTTTTCCCAGTCTCCCCTGTTCCCAGTCTCCCTGTTCCCAGTCTCTCCTGTTCCCAGTCTCCCTGTTCCCAGTCTCTCCTGTTCCCAGTCTCCCTGTTCCCAGTCTCCCTGTTCCCAGTCTCTCCTGTTCCCAGTCTCTCCTTTTCCCAGTCTCCCCTGTTCCCAGTCTCTCCTTTTCCCAGTCTCCCCTGTTCCCAGTCTCCCCTGTTCCCCGTCTCCCCTGTTCCCAGTCTCTCCTGTTCCCAGTCTCCCCTGTTCCCAGTCTCCCCTGTTCCCAGTCTCTCCTGTTCCCAGTCTCTCCTTTTCCCAGTCTCCCCTGTTCCCAGTCTCCCCTGTTCCCAGTCTCTCCTGTTCCCAGTCTCCCCTGTTCCCAGTCTCCCCTGTTCCCAGTCTCCACTGTTCCCAGTCTCCCCTGTTCCCAGTCTCCCCTGTTCCCAGTCTCCACTGTTCCCAGTATCTCCTGTTCCCAGTATCTCCTGGTCCCAGTCTCTCCTGTTCCCAGTCTTTCCTGTTCCCAGTCTCTCCTGTTCCCAGTCTCCCCTGTTCCCAGTCTCCCCTGTTCCCAGTCTCTCCTGTTCCCAGTCTCTCCTGTTCCCAGTCTCTCCTGTTCCCAGTCTCTCCTGTTCCCAGTCTCCCCTGTTCCCAGTCTCTCCTGTTCCCAGTCTCCCGGTTCCTAGTTTCTCCAACTGTTCCCAATCTCCACTGTTCCCAGTCTCCCTGTTCCCAGTCTCCACTGTTCCCAGTCTCTCCTGTTCCCAGTCTCTCCTGTTCCCAGTCTCCACTGTTCCCAGTCTCTCCTGTTCCCAGTCTCTCCTGTTCCCAGTCTCCCCTGTTCCCAGTCTCTCCTGTTCCCAGTCTCCACTGTTCCCAGTCTCCACTGTTCCCAGTCTCCACTGTTCCCAGTCTTCACTGTTCCCAGTCTCCACTGTTCCCAGTCTCCCCTGTTCCCAGTATCTCCTGGTCCCAGTCTCTCCTGTTCCCAGTCTCTCCTGTTCCCAGTCTCTCCTGTTCCCAGTCTCCCCTGTTCCCAGTCTCCCCTATTCCCAGTCTCTCCTGTTCCCAGTCTCTCCTGTTCCCAGTCTCCCCTGTTCCCAGTCTCCCCGGTTCCCAGTTTCTCCAACTGTTCCCAATCTCCACTGTTCCCAGTCTCTCCTGTTCCCAGTCTCTCCTGTTCCCAGTCTCCAACTGTCAAAATATCAATCAATCCAGAGATGATCATCGCTGGTTAAACATGTTGCAGCTCCAAACGAGTTACTCAGAAAGTTCCGCTCTAGTTAACGTTTTGGACCGTCAAACATCTTCCGTGTTTGGTGCTGTCTGAAAAGCTATTGGCTCATCCATCTGCAAGATGCACAGTGGTAATAAAAGTCGCTCTTCCACTGAGAATCTGTCCCTCTAGTTTGTTATCCGCCTCTTGATAAGTGGACCACCGCGCATTTCTTCCATCAGGGGTACAGAGTCGTGAAATTACAATGCGTTGTCTAAATCATGAGCTGCTGGATATGTGCATGTGTTACCTTCATGTCCAGGCCGTGGTTTGTTTTCTGCTGAAAAGTTATCTTCAGACACCGTGTTCAGTTAGTCATTCTCATTCTTTTGCCTCAGGCCAATGCAGCGGTTATCAAAGGCATTGCACTTTCACTTTTTTGAATCGACGTTTCCGCTCACAGGCAGCAGTGAAGGAAATGAGGTTTGTGGTTGAAAGGAACAGAAATGTGTACATTTTACCAGAGGAAACACCCTTGTTTCTTAGTAAAAGCTGGTGTCACCATGAAAAGAAAATAGGTTCTGTGGTTATGGGAAATGTAATGTATACGTACACTATGAGTTCTTGATTCCAGGTAAATCAACAAACATTTGCAACTCTAGAGGTAACCAAGCTGAAATCTTGCTACATGGAACAGGGCCCAGGTCTTCATAAGTAGATATTTCATGAATGGACCCTGAACTGAGATAATGATAGGATGACTCCTGGAAGTCAGATGTTGTTCCTCAGAGTAAGACGATGAGAAACGTCCTACTCAATGCAAAGCAAAAATAACAGGTTTTTTTCTGTAAAATCTACACATTGTCAACAGTAAGTGCTTAAAATTAATTTATTTAGAGGTGGTCGAAAGTAGTCTCAACAGCTCCCTCTAGGCTATCATCATAGTATTGCCAGAAGTTCCTTTCCTGTATTCGTCTGTCCCTGGCTTGGTCTCTTATTGCGAAAACTTGGGTAACAACACAACGTCTGGTAACAATGCAATTTTTTATTTGTACATTGGAGAACAAAATAAGAAAAAAATACGTGATATGAGACATGTGACCTCTAGGCAAACTGCTCTCATGTCAAATTATGGGTTTGGATTGGGGGGCCGAACAGCCAATAGTTCATGCTAAATTGAGTGCTAGCGTAAGAAAGTCAGTTAATGCTGATACCTCCTCGTATTCAGATCCCGAAACTGTAACGATTAATCAAAGATTGCGGAAGTACAGATTTTGTGTACCTGGTATAAAACAATTTGTTAAAGGGTTTGTGTGCTCCCTCCGTTTCACCTAAGTTGACTTTGTTGGCTTTTTTATCTGTTAGCTTTGGTCTATCCAGTGTTAACACATATGTGTTATCCTTTATTTGTGTAGCTACATAAGAAGAAGAAACTAGCAGGACAATATTGCTGATAACTCAAACAAACAACTAACTTCTGTAGCTAGCTTTATACACTGTCTAGCTAAGTGAATTGAACGTCTTTTGCTTGCTAGTTTCTGATTAACTAGGAAGTAACAATTTTAAGAAAAAACACAATGTTTCGATAAGACAATTAGAAAAGTAAAAGTCATTTCCAGATTAAGTTTAGAGCCATGTAGATTTTTCGATTATCAAATGTGAAGCTATGAATGCCTGTTTGCAGATAGAGTTGTCGATGTGTTTAACAAAAAAGCACCTTCAAAGAGTGGATGGATGGCTAAACATTGTCTTCAGTCAAATAAAACCAACTTGGGGAAAATGTGTTTTACAAGTTTGAAAATTAAACATTGTTTTAGACCAGGCAACCTTCTTTCACTGCTTATAGGTCCAGTTCCAAATACTCACATGAAAACCCAACAACCCAACCCAACAACCCGACGCAGGTTCGTGAAAACCCAACAACCTGACGCCGGTTCGTGAAAACCCAACAACATGACGCAGGTTCGTGAAAACCCAACAACCTGACGCCAGTTCGTGAAAACCCAACAACCTGACGCAGTTTCGTGAAAACCCAACAACCTGACGCCAGTTCGTGAAAACCCAACAACCTGACGCAGTTTCGTGAAAACCCAACAACCTGACGCCAGTTCGTGAAAACCCAACAACCTGACGCCAGTTCATGAAAACCCAACAACCTGACGACGGTTTGGTAAACCCAACAACCTGACGCCGGTTCATGAAAACCCAACAACCTGACGACGGTTTGGTAAATCCAACAACCTGACGCCGGTTCATGAAAACCCAACAACCTGACGGCGGTTCGTGAAAACCCAACAACCCAACCCAACAACCCGACGCAGGTTCGTGAAAACCCAACAACCTGACGACGGTTTGGTAAACCCAACAACCTGACGCCGGTTCGTGAAAACCCAACAACATGACGCAGGTTCGTGAAAACCCAACAACCTGACGCCAGTTCGTGAAAACCCAACAACCTGACGCAGTTTCGTGAAAACCCAACAACCTGACGCCAGTTCGTGAAAACCCAACAACCTGACGCCAGTTCATGAAAACCCAACAACCTGACGACGGTTTGGTAAACCCAACAACCTGACACCGGTTCATGAAAACCCAACAACCTGACGACGGTTTGGTAAATCCAACAACCTGACGCCGGTTCATGAAAACCCAACAACCTGACGGCGGTTCGTGAAAACCCTACATCCTGACGCCGGTTCGTAGTGGGTCCCTCTCCAGACCAATTCTGGTGGGTACACAGTACAAGTCTTGTTGTTTCAGAGATGCTCTGACCCGGTCACATGGCCCTACCCATTTGGTCGCTCAGGTTTCTCCTGCATCCAACACGTTGACTAGAAGAAATGGTTGTCCACTTATCATCCAATCAACCAAGACCTTGTACGTGGATCTCAACCCTTCTGAATGGCATAAAGGGAACCTAAATAGTTACAGTAGTTAGCTTATTTGCTTGCTTTCACCAGCACAACTATTTGTATCATAGTGACAGTTGAGTCAGGAATTGTGAAATGGGACTTGAGGCCGAAAATATAAACTGCTGTAAATAAAACAACAACAAATGAGCAAAAGTGGTCCAATGCCAAGCTGTGGACAATACAGTCACAGTTTTAGTGACAACAAGCGACAAAAACCCTGTCAGTGACAGGGGGATAAAGTAAACGTTACTGTCTGCTCCCAGGGCAGTCTCTGAGAACACGGCAACATAACAGAGGATGACATTTCAGTTCGGATATCACCATATAAGGGATATCAAGCGTTAGAGCATGTGTTTTGTTGTACAACCCCTCTATTCATAAGACGACATGTTGAAGAAACAACCCTCCGTCGATAAAGCAATCTGTTCCATCTCTTTCTCTCGGCCTTTTCCAGTCTGCCTGTTGACTTAAGGTTAGAACGACGCACAATGAGTGCATTGTACGCGCTGAGTCGGCACTTCTTACTAGCCGCTAAAGTCAAAAATGAAACACCCTCTGTCATTACACTTACGACTGGTTTGATAAAGTGTCTATAGGTTTGGGTTTGTGTACAAAACAAAAAGAAAGATCAGAACCGGGTCACACCTCTGAAGGCAGGTAGCATTCATAGCATCTACCTGTGGATTACTGTGCCGCTCGCCGTAGCAACGGAGACCAGAAAGTGATTAGACGTGTCAAGACCCATAGCTGAAAATGCACCAGTCAGTCCTGAACGCTGTTATTAAAGTAATCAAAGTGGTGAATGTCAGTCGTAACTCAGCATTGGTGAGGAAAATGCCAACTCAGCGTTCCACCTAGGGGTTGATACGATGAAAGGCAGGTATTCAAGTCGGTAAGATGACGTCGTTTTGGACAGAATACACATTTTTTGTCACTGGATACGAAGAGAACTATTTTTCAGATTTTCCAAACACAGACACACAACTGAACAGATACACAGACGCATACAGACACAAATACAGACACACAAATTATATCAATCAATCTCCAACATTAAATTTAAGCCACACTGGGAATGCTCATTTTGACCTGTGCTGACATGTCAACGTGAAACGTACAAATATGTGACTTTTAAACTGCCGTCCTGGGTATTACATAATAGGGCAGCCAACAAAGCCAGCCTTCGACCGGTGCTCGTGTTAAAACACTAAAGCAGTGGGAGAGCAGAGTGCACGAGAATGGATTTGACGAGAGGGAAAAAGTGGAAGGAGTGGAAATTTCATACGCGAGAGGGAGGAGACGGTTTTCACCGTAAGCGGGACAGTGGAGTGAGAGTGTGTTTGATGAAGAGAAGACAGAGATAAAGGGGGCAGAGAATGACGGCAACCAAACGGTGTCCTGTTCTTACCACACCTCTGTGCCTGTGGCGAAACAGAAACAAGAGACAGGATAAATGTTATGGCACGCTTCCAGCTGGCTGCTTCATTCGCCCGTTATTTTACTGGGCCTTCTTATGTAAGCCTGGAATCTTGGATGGGGGCAGGTTTTCCTAAACTTCGTCCTCACCTCCCCTCTGCTTCTTCTCTCTTCCCTCCCTCCCTCCCTCCCACGGTGAAACAGAATGCCTACGTTTGTCTCACTCCCACAACAATCGCCGTAACTGCATCTGACTGGCTGCTTCTTCACACACACACACTCACACGCACGGACACACACACTCAAACACAAATGTGTTTCCCGTGGCCAATTCCTGCCATCTAAAGTTAGCCGGTTCTACATTGGTCAGTTGCCATGTCCCTTTGGGATTTTGTGTCAGACTTTGATAGATTGCGTACGCGTGTCTGTCTGTCACCTTGTGTGTGTGTGTGTGTGTGTGTGTGTGTGTGTGTGTGCGTGTGCGTGTGCGTGTGCGTGTGCGTGTGTGTGTGTAGACAGCAGTAGCCTGTGCAATCTGTATGAAAGAGAGAATGTGGGAAAGTGAACAATAGAAAAGAGCTTGCGAACAGATTTAAAAGCTTTAAAGCTCGACCTGTTTCATATCCGCAACATATTGCATGTGCCTGGAACTGCAATTTGACAGATTTGTGTCGTGGTACCACATTTAGCATCATTCACCACTGGTTGGTGAGCTGCAACGGGCCAGATAAATTGACTCTCTCTCAACTGAATAGATATCGCTGTGTGAATATAAGGCCTGAAGACCTCTGTGTTAACCAAGACACAAGGATGACAAAAAAACACAAATGGGGAATCACGTTTACAGTAATGGATTTCAGTGATGTGATAGAACAAGATGTGGTTCTGCATTTATTGTACAGTATTATTCTGTGACGGATTGGTGTGTTCCGATAACTGGAATATCCACTGAAGTGCAGGAAAGTTAACAAATGTAGTCTTTAAAATATTGTAATAAATGAGCTCTTCTGAATATTACTGAAAACACTATCAAGTTGATTGCTCAACACCCTCACCATGACAACGTGATTGTATTGGTCTGAAACTTGAACCATATAGCATTCCTTTAGTCAGTTTGATTTGTCACGTTGGTGTCCTGAGAAAGAAGGAAAGACATACAGACAGTAAGACAGACAGACAGACTGACTGCTTGGAAGTCAGGGAGACAGACTGGGATACAGTTCATTTTTGCATTTTACATTACATTTTTGTGTGTTTTTGACAACACCAAGAGAGATCAGAATCAGGTCTGTTTACACATACAAGTAATTTGTTCTGACCCAGAGCTGCAGCATTTTATACACACATTTTCAAAACGTACATGAACAGTGCAAAAAGAGAGAGAGAAACCACACAACGCGAACAGTTCAACAAAGAGACCCTGCCTGCCTGGCATAAGAAATGGAGGAATATAGGATGTGTCATATATATGAGAGAGATGGCGAAGGTTTGAGTAACTGGTTATCTCTTTGATGATGTGCATTATGTGTTTAGGATAGGTGCAGACATGTCTTACTTCTTTAAATGATATCATTGCTGCATATACTAACTAGATAATTTACAGGAAGAAGTTCACCGTTGACTTAATGTCTGCGTAGGTCAAATAGCTTGTTAGCATAGACCAGTCTGAAGGGCTTGTGTCCGCCGTGACAAGAGAGTGCATGGACGACATGTCTCGCACATCGTTAATAGTTTATTAATCCAAGTTGAAGCTATAACGTTACTGTTCTTAAAAACTCTGGAAGATAGTTGGCAGGAAAAAGATGCTTCTGAGTGATTGCTTTTCATGTGCATTGATTAAACAAATTCCCGGAATGTCTAAAACCCATTGTCTATGGTTCCATTCTAGAACACATCACTTTCATTCCTGGTTCTGTTTCGCCCCTCTAAATCGTTTTCTCCAGTTGTTTTGTCTGTTCTGTGAACTGACCCGTTCCTTTCAGGGGCACTCCGGTGTTCTTTGTCTTGTTAATGAATTGGTGGAACAAAGAGAATGTCCAGTTGTTCCTTACACCTCAACGGACCCCTAAACCACTGGACTGAAGGGCCAGGGGCCCAATTGGCCCGGACAAGTGGGACAAGGGCCTCTGACAAAAGGGCACTGGGAGGGAAGCATCCTCACAGAGAGGAGGGCAAGGTTCATTGGCAGACATCTTTTCAGCAGCCACCTTCTCTTGTCCACGGCCTCCAGGAGACTGAGCGAGACAATGAGATGAAAGTGAAGGTCTGATACAAGTGAGAAAAGGCCTTTCCCTTTGCATTATTGTAAAGGATTACTGGTGCACTGGCCTGGGCGGGACAGAGACTCTGCCAAGAGTTGTTCAGAGACGACCCTCCGCATATTGGTGAGCTGAAGGGTATTTAGTCTCTGTTTTGTCGAACTCAGACTCAAGTAAACACGCACAAAATGTCCACTTTTGGTTTTCGGTTTCAGGAAAATTGGAACAACACGCGTTTATGGCTTTTAGGAACTATCGATAATAGCACACTGACGTTTTTTGATCAGAATAAAAGTGTTGGCTAAGTTTCTCAAATGTAACATGTATATTATGACGTAAATATAATATTTTTAATTCGGTCACATCAGGTCATGCTTGACGCAAAATATTCAGCTTTATCAGGTCATTTGCCAAGTCTTCATTCACGCACATGCACAGCTACGTAGTTTACGTAGTTCTGTCGTTGTGCAGTTCTGGTCCATTAATGTTTGATGAAATGTTAATTTCTAAAGAAAAATAATAATAAAAAAATGAAAAAAATATACACATACTGTATATACACTGACACACACAGCCACGCACAAACACACACAGCCACGCACAAACACAAACACACACAGCCACGCACAAACACAAACACACACAGCCACGCACAAACACACACAGCCACGCACAAACACAAACACACACAGCCACGCACAAACACAAACACACACAGCCACGCACAAACACACACAGCCACGCACACAGACACACACACAGACACACACACACAGACACGCACACAGACACACACACAGACACACACACACAGACACACACACAAACACACACACACACACACAGACACGCACACAGACACACAGACACACACACACAGACACACACACAAACACACACACACACAGACACACACAGACACACACACACACACACATTAAGCCATATTCATATTGGTCCTGCATGACTGATTGACCCCCACAGTGACCTGCATATAAGGAGGATGTTTATGACCCTGGTGACCTCCCTACCCCAGCCCCGTGACCTCCCTAGTGATCCCCCACCACCCGATCCTCCCCCCATGGGCTTCTTTACAGGTCAGGGAGCGAGCAGTGATGAGACGTGTCACATCCTTCCAGTTCCAGACGTGGTGTCAAGCACCTCTGAGCTGAGACAGTGTTTGTCTATTCATAGTGTGAGAGACATAGAGGATTCCTTGTTGTTCATCAAACTAACTGCTGGGGGGACGGCTATTGTCTGTCCTGTCTGTCTGGGCGCTTTGAAGACCCGGCTGACTGTCGTGGTGCTGTTGAGTCGCTGAGCTTCTAATGGCAGAATGGATGCGGCGTTGTGATTCCGCTTCTGATCCAGATTCCTTCGGGCAAACCGCAGACTGACCCCGTTTCCAAACACATTGATATGTTCGGTGAGGGATTTCCCAGGAACCGGCTTGTAACCATGGGGATGAGCCCCACTCTGGTGTGCGGATGCCTGCCGTCCAACCAGCAGTTAGGGTTGGACTGGGGGAGGTTAAACAGGGCTCCTGATACTTCTCAGTTATATGTCATAGACCAAAGATTGCTCTCAAACCCAATGCAGTCCTCCGGTACATTTATCCCCAAGTCCTGAAAATAGCCATTGTACTGTCGGTTCCCATTGATGTGGTCGGTCACATTCTCCCCGGTCCGCCGCAGCATCGTGAGTTTTCATTGGTTACAGATGCCTGGTGCACGGCCAAGGCAAGCCACAGTAAAGCAATGCAATTATTGGCGAAGTAAAATAGCCGTCTGAGTGTTCTGGTGGTCCCCCACAAACGGTAGTTTGGGCCCCTCCCCCCTGGCCCCCTCCCCCCCGGCCACCTCCCTCCCCCCGCCCTCCATGCACACAGCGCCCAGACAACTCCTACCGGCGGGGGGGGAAAGTAATGACTTTCAAATGGTCTGTTACGCAAACGCATTGACCTTTCCTGGCTGGTCGATATGCTCCTTTAGTGTTCGCGTTCGCGTCACTATTCCGCTACCGTGCTGATGACCGTCGTTCGTCAGCGGTCGTTGAGTCGAGTCGTGGTGGTGCTCGCGTGTGGTCGGCCGGTGCCAGCGGCCACAGTGGGACTGAGAGGTTCACAGTTTCACGACAGCGTAATAACTGTCGGATTCTTTAGCCGTACCGAGAGGCCACTAGAATTGGATCATTGTTCAGAGTTGCTCTCCGCTTTATAATTGTGGGTTTTTCAAAGGCGGTGAAGTTGGAACTGGAGTCGGAGTTCACCACTATGCTTGACCTCTGATATGGGGTCAGCGCTGTGGAGCGCAGTGTTTGGTTTTCGCCAGACATAACAGGACACTTGGTCCAAGAAACTCCACCTGTCAATACAACGTTCGTCCGAGTGTCTTGTCAGGTGCTTAAAACTGCGGTAGGCAAACGTCAGTTTACTTCATGAACGACGTTGGTTAAGTTATTTCCCGTGTAAAAACCAACAAAAAGTTTTACTTGTATCTAATTCCAAGCGTTGTTTTGAGCATCAGTTTTGTATGGATTTGTTGTATCGTTGCAAGAAATTGTCTTGTTTATTTTTAGTCCATAAGTAAAACCGGCATTGATAAGATGAACAAACTTCCCACTGGGCTTAAATTGTTTGAATCAATGTTGTTTAAACTTGTTGATGCATTTTCAGCTGGATCTATAATACGAACAACATTTTATTAAGTAATAAACAACTGCAGAGATTCAACCACAGGACTATTTCAGGGTAACTCTTTAAGAACACAAACAAAACATGAACAAAATATCATGAATTTGTATCTTTTAAAAAAACAATTTAAAAACGACCAATTTACACTTATTGGCCACTTCATTAGTTACACCTATTCAACTGTTTGTCAAAAACGCAAATATCGAATCAGTCGATTCTTGTGGCAGCCACTCAAAGCAGTGGACATGTAGACATGATGACAACGATGTGCTGAGGTTCAAACCAAGCATCAGAAGGTTCAACGATGTGCTGAGGTTCAAACCAAGCATCAGAAGGTTCAACGATGTGCTGAGGTTCAAACCAAGCATCAGAAGGTTCAACGATGTGCTGAGGTTCAAACCAAGCATCAGAAGGTTCAACGATGTGCTGTGGTTCAAACCAAGCATCAGAAGGTTCAACGATGTGCTGAGGTTCAAACCAAGCATCAGAAGGTTCAAAGATGTGCTGAGGTTCAAACCAAGCATCAGAAGGTTCAACGATCTGCTGAGGTTCAAACCAAGCATCAGAAGGTTCAACGATGTGCTGAGGTTCAAACCAAGCATCAGAAGATTAAATGATGTGCTGAGGTTCAAACCAAGCATCAGAAGGTTCAACGATGTGCTGAGGTTCAAACCAAGCATCAGAAGGTTCAACGATGTGCTGAGGTTCAAACCAAGCATCAGAAGGTTCAACGATGTGCTGAGGTTCAAACCAAGCATCAGAAGGTTCAACGATGTGCTGAGGTTCAAACCAAGCATCAGAAGGTTCAACGATGTGCTGAGGTTCAAAGCACACATCAGAAGGTTCAACGATGTGCTGAGGTTCAAACCAAGCGTCAGAAGGTTCAACGATGTACTGAGGTTCAAACCAAGCATCAGAAGGTTCAACGATGTACTGAGGTTCAAACCAAGCATCAGAAGGTTCAACGATGTGCTGGGGTTCAAACCAAGCATCAGAAGGTTCAACGATGTGCTGAGGTTCAAACCAAGCATCAGAAGGTTCAACGATGTGCTGAGGTTCAAACCAAGCATCAGAAGGTTCAACGATGTGCTGAGGTTCAAACCAAGCATCAGAAGGTTCAACGATGTGCTGAGGTTCAAACCAAGCATCAGAAGGTTCAACGATGTGCTGAGGTTCAAACCAAGCATCAGAAGGTTCAACGATGTGCTGAGGTTCAAACCAAGCATCAGAAGGTTCAACGATGTGCTGAGGTTCAAACCAAGCATCAGAAGGTTCAACGATGTGCTGAGGTTCAAACCAAGCATCAGAAGGTTCAACGATGTGCTGAGGTTCAAACCAAGCATCAGAAGGTTCAACGATGTGCTGAGGTTTAAACCAAGCATCAGAAGGTGGGCGAATGGTGATTTAAGTGGCTTTGAACGTGGCGTGGTTGTTGGTGCTGATTGACTGTGATTTTCCCACACCACCATCGTTTACTGAGAATGGTCAAGAAAAGAGAAAACATACAGAAAAGTGGCAATTCTCTGGGCGAAAATGCCTTGCCGAGGGCTGATACTGGAGGAGACGGCCAGATTGGTTCAAGCTGATAGAAAGGCAGCAGTAACTCCAATAACCACTTGTTACAAACGAGGTGTGCAGAAGGGCTTGAACCAGTCCGGAGTAAAGTAGTGTAGTGTTTGTAAATAAGAAAAACATATAGATTGCAACCAAGCTAAAAATCGAACTGTTCTATTCAGAACATTGTAAAACAATATACAAATAATAATAATACTAAGCAATTTTCAATGTTTTGCAGTGCTTGTCAATGTACACATTATCTCTAACACTATGCTTATTTAGTGTGGTTAGAAGGCCTAACAACAAGGTTTTCACTGGGTAGATTTATCGATGAGCCTGAGCTTTTGGTCTGTTAAATATGGAAGTGTGATGTTCTATGTGATGCACATCGACGTGTGTTTGTTAAACATCACTGTCTACTTACGATGCGGAGTTGAGTAGAAGCAGATTTCACATCCCTCCTTGGGGTCACTAGATGTAGAAGAACGCAGGAACCCTACTATGCGCCTCAGTGTGTTGTCATTGTGCTGTCACTCAGGCATTGATAAGGTCTCTTTTGTTTGTTATGGGAACCCAATGAACCGTTCTGCCTCAAAAGCATTTCTCTTTGTTTACCCTGAAAACACTTCAAACGCTCCCGACGATATGGTCCTGCAAACTGCATCCAGACAGAAGATGCTGGGTTCACAGGGACACCACAGAGGAGGTATAATCTTATCCGATTCGTCCTGGTGTTCTTGCATTTACGTGTCCGTGAGCATGTTGACTGCGTCGTCTGCGTGAAGGAAATCTGGCATGCTCTGAATGTCAATTACGCAAATCGAAATCAACATTAGATTCCAATTACTGGGCATTGTTCTCCCCAAAGGCCCATTTCAAAACGAATCAACGGTAATTGATTAAATTTAGTGAACGTCAAATGTCGACAGCAGAACGCGTGACTCGTCTTGGTGAAATCAGTCTGAGCTTAAGACTTTACGCCTTACAGGATTGTATCGTGTTTGGACGACATCCGCTTTGGTGTAAATACTTAATGAGAGCCTCTGCAGCCAGCATGGATACGACGTTCAGAGGAAATGTGCCACATGTTGTGTGACCGTGAAAATGTAACATTCCAGCTGTCTGGATGAACCTCCATCCTGACTTGGGGAGTCAGATAGCTTTGTGTCCGGGGCCAACAATACTTCACAGTCAGCGTGACTTTATAGTAGATGCCATAGCATTACAGCACTGTGCACGTGGAGCCGCGGTGGAGACCATGTGAATGACTAGACATTGGCTCCGGTTCAGGAATTTGGGGCACGTGAGGACAAGCTGGGGCAGCCCACAGCCGGTGGTTAAACTCAGACACCTCTGGCTGGGCGAGCTCCACGTTAGCAGCTCCACGTTAGCAGCTCCACGTTAGCAGCTCCACGTTAGCAGCTCCACGTTAGCAGCTCCACGTAAGCAGCTCCACGTAAGCAGCTCCACGTTAGCAGCTCCACGTTAGCAGCTCCACGTTGGCAGCTCCACGTTGGCAGCTCCACGTTAGCGTAGCTGAGCTGTCTGTGTGAGTTTCAATGGGACTTGTTTGCATGGTGAGAATGATTTACTGGAAGGGACTGAAATGATGAAAAACAGTCCGACAACTCTCCCTTTGTGAGCTCCTCATTAACATGTTTAGAAGAACGATAGTGCTATGTTGAGCTCTATTGCAAATCACTAGAACCTAGATATCTAGCTGTTCTCAGAGAGCTCTCAGTGGGTAAATTGCACTCAGAGATTGTCAGAGATATTGCATTAGGAAGACGCACATACATGAGTATGTGTACCAAATTTCATCACTTTAAGTTACACAGATCAACGCAGTGTTGTCACGTTCCCTTCAGTGGTCTAGTGCAGGAACAACCAAATGCAGAGAAAAATAAAGAAGACAACGAAAACATATAACTGAGTCAAAATAAACCTGCGCTACTGGCGACTTAATAATTAACAGGAACAGACAGCCGTACATATACTGTTGACAGCACTCTCCAGCGATACGTCGATCAGACACGTAACATGGACACAACGAACAGCAACACATACTTAAAAACATTAAAATAAACTTAAATACACATATACGAATTAACGAAATGACAACCTGGTGTGAGTAATTGAACAACGCTGAACGATTTGAGTCTGGGGATGAGTATATGACAGGAAAAGAAAACCGGAAATGTGTCCATTAAAGCCGCACATTGTGGTCAAAATGAGGGCTCGTCCGTATGCTAAGTCTTGACAGTGTTTGCAACATTAACTGCTTCATATTGAATGTCCTTTACTGATATTGTTGCAAATTCGAGGAAAGGTTTTCGGCAAAACCTGTCTCCCTTTTGTCAATAAAGCAGAATCGTCTTTAATTACTGAGAAAATGTACAGTCAGGGTCACGTAAGTTGTACTTTGTTTACGGGCGCTGCTAGCTAAAGTCAAAACGGTACCAGTTACGTTTCTGTTGTACTACTCTATGGACCCACTACACAAAAAGACACAAAACAGACGCTTGTAGTTTGGTTTTTAAATAACGCACCGTGGGTGGTTGCACGTAATATACGTATCGCCAGTTAATTTGATATCTTCCTTATAGTGCAGAACATCTAGATTGCAGGGACAAGAACAGCGAGTTTTGAGCGTGCATTGCGCAGCTATTTCGTTAACAGTTTGGAGGTGACATCTGTGGAACATATGGGCCCGGTTGCTGCAGAAGCAGCCTGTCCATGTGACAGGCCTCCTCCTCGCCGTTATGATTGACCCGAGGAGAAATGTTGGATGTTGCCGGCATGCTTCCTTGACCTGGAACCACGTAGGACATGGATGGATGACAGATGGCAGACAATTACCCTTTCTGGACTTTACAACGACTTGCAGTTTGACCTTCAGTGGGCAGACTTAAGACAGTGACAAACCGACGGGTGGGGGGGGCTCAATGGAATGGGATATGTGACTTTCATTCCCCAAACTGACAAAAATCACACCACAGCAACCGGGAAATACATTTTTATCCGGTGGACTTGTCTTCGGGGTCCTCCGAAAGTTTTCTTGAGTTTACGTCTAGCCCCGTGAACCTCCTCAAGTACATTTATAGGTAGCTAATCTCAGGAAAACATTTTCATAATTCCCTGATTATTTAATCTGCTTCCCGTTGGGTCGTGGGCATGTCCCCATGGGAACTTGGATGTTTTCAGAACCCTTTCTGGATGTTTTTTATGGCCACTTGGATGTTCCCAGTCGGTTCTAGGGTGTGAACTGGCCCATTATGCAAGACATTTGGGAGACATAACAGTTAGCATCAGAAACTATAATATAAACTTGTAAAATGTGTTGATTTCACTCAATTTTGCCGAGACATGACTGATGACAGGACAGAGACAGCGCACAAACGAGAGAGGGACAGAGAGGAGAGGGAGTGAGCCTATATATTTTTAGCTGCCTGCTCTGGTTTGCGGTCGTTGGACTCTTGTCCAGGCTCAATGCCTGGAGCCACGGGTTTCTTTGTACACCCCTACAACCCACAATGATGTCTTTCTACCGGGCATGAAACAGAGCATCTTTGTCTGGAGCAAACCATCATTTAACGAAGGGAGGGGGGGGTGACTAAAATAGAGGGTTCCCTGAAGCCATCACGGGTCTCATAAACGGAAACAGCTGTATTCAAACCGTGCTAAAATAAAAAATAAAATCCCCCCGGTTACGGCGGTAAAGTTTTCTCCCGATCCTGCACATGACCGTAAGCAGATCAGGCGGGGAACGAACCACATCACTGAAGGGATGTTCTCAGGCACGTTATCAGCGAGGTGTCCAGGACCAAGAGACCAAACCCATGATCACATGACCAAACCCAGTGAAACACGGTTAACCTGGCTACAGTTCTGTTTACCTCCCAGCCCACGGTTAATTTGGATCGCTTTACTCCCGATTATATTGAACCGGCGACATATTGACCGTGTCTAATGACTTTATAAGCTTGTGATTAATTATGAACGCGGCGCTCTGTAGAGCGGTGGCGTTGATATAGAAGCTTTTCCCATGGCAATTAGGAGGGTGGAGATGTTGACATTAGTGTAGGAAATGGATAAACCAGTGACCTGCGCCGCCTCGGACACGGGGGGAAACACGCTGCAACCGACATTTGTTTTATACACTGCAAATATTGTTTCACTTTTATGGCGGATAAATGAAACCTCCTCGGTTTGCGAGTACGTCCCGGCGTGACGATAGAGGCCTTGACTGCAAAAATGTGCGTGGGAGACTTGAAACTCCCTCTTCCTGTGAATGTTTAACTTGACGCGGCCGTGCCAACGTACCAGTCATGCGGTTGTCGTGAAATGCAAACTGTTATCACCCAGCGCGATAAGCTGGTTATCTCCCGATAACAGGGACGTTATTTCGAACATACATGTCAGTGAACACGGTGCCGACGACACGGTGTGAGTCTTACACAGCTCAACGGGCCGCATGTAATCTACAACGACTCTTGTCACTAACAAGATCAGCCATTTGGGGTGAGAAAGACGTTACCGCAAGTCCCTTCTGCTATCTGGGCCAGCCAATGGGTCGGTGCCTCAGCTCCAAAGTGGATGCTAATTGTATGAAGGAGAAATTGTAGCCACAGGAGATGTAGTTTCAGAAAACACAGAGTCAGTTACTCTTGCCTATCAACAACACTTCGCAGCACAAGCACCTCATTCATTCAGTCATTCATTCCCCGGGAATAAATCGGATTGTAATTGTGTTTGCTTTTAGCTGTGACTGGGCCCAGTGACCTCCTGATTTAGATCAATAAGGCTCCGTCGGTACAGGAGTCTGAGATCCATTCCCTCAGACTGTTTCAGTGTTCTGATAAAGGTTCCTCAATACGTTGACAATGGCCCTTAGCGCAGTGCAATTACAGAGGTCAGGGGTCAGCTGGTTACGAGTAATTATTGTGGAGACGTGCTGCTTTTGTTATTAATAGGAGGTCGCGCAGGTCCAACATCGTTATAAACACTGTCACTAAACTGTGGTTACCTGTAGCTAAGGAGAATAAATACCATTAAGTTAAATATTGTTAAGGGCTTATTTAAACGTAGACAGCCCTGATTTCTCCAAGCTGAGCTGCGTCTTTAAGGAAGTTGATTATGCACATGACAAACATCGTCTAGCTGCACTGACAAAATGGGTTTTCACATACTAACATTTCACATCGTGCTTGATATAATAATATTAAGGTCATGCTTTATTTGGTTGAACATTGATTACCTGATATTGACCTGATATTATTTCACTGTGGGAAACAGAGGACTTTCTTTGAACACAAACCAGCGGCTGTTCAATGGTCCTCCTTCCCAACTACGTTTCCTCTATTATGCCTTGTTTCTGGAGCAAGGGCGAGGGGTCACACGGGGTCAAACTGTCTGTGACCCCTCTTTTGTCTGTTCCTCTGTTGTTGTCAACACATGGTTTAGCAAGGGTTCAACAATGCTTATCATGTGTCCACTGTGAATCAGCCACAAATAAAGACACAGGTACAAATGTACATGTATATATATATATATAGAGAGAGAGTTTTAGATGTATAGAGTTTTATAAAATAAGCCCATGCATACTTCACAGGTGTGAATGTATAGTGATGCATAATAATCAACTCACTCCAGCCCTAATGCAACAATAGAATAGGCAATTTATGTAAAAGATTTTCGTGTTGGTCCGCCGTCAATAAAAATCCCAGCATGGTGCGTGCTCTGGAGAATTTGTATTTTATTCCTTGTAATGTAGCAGTTTTATTGCGAACAAGTTGAACAATATGCAATATAAAATTCAAATTGGCCGTAGATCTTTCGTGTTAGATAATTGTATTTTAGTACCTGGAATAAATTTAATTTTACATTAAATGTATATGGTGTGTGCCAATTGATTGGGGTTCGCCAGTATTGTGTTTATAGTGTGACAGAACATTCATATTTTTCACGTAGACAAATGTGATGTCAGAAATTTCTATCAAATCACAATAATTAGGGGAGGGCTAATAAAGAAAAGGGTGGGGCTAATAATAATTGGGGTAGGGCTAATAAAGAAAAGGGTGGGGCTAATAATAATAGGTGTGGGGCTAATACAGAAAGGGGTGGGGCTAATAATAATTAGGGGAGGGCTAATACAGAAAGGGGTGGGGCTAATAATAATAGGGGTCGGGCTAATAAAGAAAAGGGTGGGGTACAAACCTCTAACAATAACGACCCATTCACTAGATCATGGGGTTATTCTTACATCCACACACACACACACACACACACACACACACACACACACACACACACACACTTCAAACCTTTTTGTCCCAGTTGACACGAAAATGTAAAAAAAGAAAAGTATTATGATGTACAACAAAATATATGGAAGGCTGCTGCTCAAACCCGCTACCAGGTGGGCCACGCAGTTCTTGTATTACCGATAGGATTGAAACAAAACGGTCAGAAAATAGACAGATGCAGCGTGGATAAACACTGTCTGGGTAGCGCAATTATAAAGATGTGTGGAGTTGTTGAGTGAGTTAGAAGCCCCCGTCAGGACACACGCATAAATCAACAAGGTGTCCTACAGACCCTAAGTATTCTCAGCTAGTTCGCTTTCCGAAAACTGACAAGGCTGCTGTTTCCTCTAGCCCTCAGAGGACACCACTGCACCAAATATAAGGAACACACACGCTGAGCCCCGTATCCCAAACCCAGACAGTCCCCGATGTGCATGAACTCAAGCACAAGCTTGCACACACTCACACACAGGGAAGGAAGAACGTATTTGATCCCCTGCTGATTTTGTACGTTTGCCCACTGACGAAGACATGAGCAGTCTATACGTTTAATGGTGTGTTTATTTGAACAGTGAGGGAGAATAACGCATTTCAAATATATTATAAATTGATTTGCATTTTACTCAGTGAAATAAGTATTTTATCCACTGTCAATAAGGACGATTTCTGGCTCCCAGGTGTCTTTTATACTGGCAAACGAGCTGAGATTAGAAGCACTCTTTTAAAAGGAGTGATCCTAATCACATTGTGTTACCTGTATAAAAGACACCTGTCCACAGAAGCAACTATTCAATCAGGTTCCAAACTCTCCACCATGGTCAAGATCTAAGAGCTGTCAAAGAATGCCAGGGACAGGATTGTAGACCTACATAAGGCTGGAAGGGGTACAAGCTGGGATGAGACCAAAATCTAGCTATTTGGCATCAACTCAACTCGCCACATTTGGAGGAGGAAGAATGCTGCTTATGACCCAAACACCATCACCACCGTCAAACATGGAGGTGGAAACATTATGCTTTGGGGGTGTTTTTCTGCTAAGGAGACTGGACAACTTCACCGCATCAAAGGCACGACTTGCCTGATAACCTCCTTCCCTCAGCCAGGGCATTGAAAATAGTTTGTGAATAGGTTGTCCAGCATGATAATGACCCAAAACACAGGGCCAAGGCAACAAAAGAGTGGCTCAAGAAGAAGCACATTAAGGTCCTGGAGTGGCTTAGCCACTGAACCCATAGAAAATCTGCGGAGGGAGCTGAAGGTTCCAGTGGCCAAACGTCAGCCATGAAACCTAAATGCCTTGGAGAGGATCTGCGAAGAGGAGTGGGACAAAATCCCCCTTGAGATGTGTGCAAACCTGGTGGCCAACTACAAGAAACGTCTGGCCTTTGTGATCGCCAACATGGGTTTTGCCACCAAGAACTAATTCATGTAAAATGCAAATCTATTTATAACTTCTTTGAAATGCGTTATTCTGGATTTTATTTGTTATTCTGTCTCCCACTGTTCAATTCAAGCTACAATTACAGTCAAATTACAATTACTGTGTCATTGGGCAAAATGTGCAAAATCAGCAGGGGATCAAATACTTTCCTCCTTCACTGTGTACACACGCAGTCACATGCACACTCTCATTTAGTAGTCATAGTGTTCACTCTGCTGTTTCCTGCTTGAACAAACAAACACAAGAGTTGTATTACTCTACTTTGTTTGTGTTCTCAGTGTTTGTAAACAGTGTACAGTATTATGTTAAAAAAAAAAGCATTCTGTCATTACATTCATAGCTCAACCTCAGCCCGCAACGTCCAAATAAGTGACTGCACTGTTAATACGCTTCACTAAACACTCTTCTGTTCTCAGGCACCATCAAAAGACTTTGGAAACTTTAGACACCCTAAAACACAACAGTTCATCCTGAAATGTGATGTATCACTCAATTACCCTCATACGCTTATATTCCACTACGAGGACGGTTAGAGAACCAGTTCCCCTCACGACCTGGCTTGCTCTGTTTAACAGCCCAACCACCCACAATGTTATAATGACTGATGACCAAAAGGCAGTTAGCCTTAACTATGGGTCTGTGAAACAAATTTACAGAAATGTGTACTCTGTCCATAGATGAAAGTGGAGCCAGTGTCCTCCCAGATGTCCCAGTCAGGCCGTGAAACGTACCAGGTCCCAGTCAGAAAGTGAAATGGACCAGGTCCCAGTCAGGCAGTGAAACGTACCAGGTCCCAGTCAGGCAGTAAAACGGATCGAGTCCCATCAGACAGTGAAACCTACCAGGTCCCAGTCAGGCAGTGAAACGTACCAGGTCCCAGTCAGACAGTGAAACGTACCAGGTCCCAGTCAGGCAGTGAAACGTACCAGGTCCCAGTCAGACAGTGAAACGTACCAGGTCCCAGTCAGACAGTGAAACGTACCAGGTCCCAGTCAGGCAGTGAAACGCACCAGGTCCCAGTCAGACAGTGAAACGTACCAGGTCCCAGTCAGGCAGTGAAACGCACCAGGTCCCAGTCAGACAGTAAAACGGATCGAGTCCCATCAGACAGTGAAACCTACCAGGTCCCAGTAAGACAGTGAAACGTACCAGGTCCCAGTCAGGCAGTGAAACGCACTGAGCTTTGTGCAGCGCCACAGGATGTGTATCCTCTACAGTACTGATACTGACTTATGTGTACTGATGTTCAGTATCGGTCAATCAATTCAGTGGCATCTACTGTTAAATAATAAATGGTTTCCAAACAGCACATTGCTGCTTACGCCGAAGTCACACCGAAGGTGAACATTGAGCTGAGCTGGTCAGTGGGTCATTCGGTTTTTCTGGGAGTCCTGAGCAGATGCCGTGGGAGTCTTGAGTTGCTACATTATGCTTGATTTAAATTACTATCATTATTCTTTTTAATTACACCTTGTTTACCCAGTCCCTCTGATGTGAGGCCTGGGCAAATGCCTGAGCTGCCTTTTAGTAAGTCAATGCGGCAGCCTCATTTGGCTAAAACAGGTTTAGTTAAAAACATATATTTGTTTGATCTTTATTGATAAAGCTGAGACCAGGTTTTCCTTCACAGCTGAGACATGTCTTACAACAGCAAAGACACATTACAATTGAGAGTTGTCGTGCTTGGGTCAACCAGATGTGTATTGTTTCCAAGATGTTTTAGCAATGACGCGCTGTTTACCATCAGGGCCATCATGATTAATAATCCTAACCACTGAGGAATCAATACAGTAGCTTAACGTTTCTTCAAACCTTCATGAATTATGAGGAAGCTGCTCTTATTAGGGCACGTTTATGTTATCTCTAAATGGTTGGAAACATGTTCTTCATCGAGCTTTTAGAAGAGCCTTTAAGTTGACACCGGGCTACGACTTTCTGTAACGGTTTGGCGTCGGCCCTGGCAGTTTTACCAATTTACGACCTTAACATTTATTACATCTCTTTTCCCAGAAAATAATATAAACTCCAGTTCTCGGTAAAATGTGTTCCTAAGTGAAAACATCCTCAAAAAACGTACCCGTTCCCCTGGTTAGTTCTTGCTTAACATGTTTTTCATTTCCAAATGGGGCTAAATGTCTCCTCCGCTGGGGTCAAGTGTCATTGTTTTCTCCGTAGACCGTACCACTTGGCCATTTAATGAGCGCTCACTCCTGAAGCCCGGAGGCAGAGCCACGATTAAAGGACCAATTGCAGACCAGTTTCACACTGCGATCAAACACGTGGCCCCTCGCTCTTTGACACCTCTGCTTACCTGGAATTTACAGACCAATAATCCCAGATCCACATTTCCTTGTCTCAGAGCGGGAGGACTATAAGGAAGACGTACGGTCGGGATTCGCACCATTTCCTCGCAAATCCCCTCGCCGTTCGCTGTCCATGGAGACGGTCGCTTTACGACTGTGATAGAAACTGTGGCCAGTGAGCAGATGCACAGACTGAGGCAGTATTGACGTGTTCATTTATTTGCTGAATGTCTCCAACATCATCTTGTCTTTAGGGGTGGAGGGTCAACGTAATATGCTATTGACCCACTGGTGGAGTCGCCACAGAATAGCGTTCTCCTGTTACACCTCTATGCTGTTCCATTGAGTGGACCACTGAATTAGGGAAAGAACATCTGAACTGAGGTTGTCCATGGCCATATAACATGTCAAAGCCACCCTTGGGTCCAGACTGTGGTGTTCGGACCAATGAATCGGTGAAGGTTAATCCAAAGGTGATTATTGTTATGGGTGACGTTATTGGAAAGGTTGATGTGAATCAACTTCTTAACAAACATTAAACGAGGATTAAAGTATGAATCAGGCTAAATAAAATGGTTAAAGTGGGATTAGGGCTGAAAATAAAGTGTTTTGGGCGAAAGCCTGTTGAAATGTTAAATCCACATACATTTTAGTTAGGAATTTAATTTAATTTTCTTCATTTAATATCTATAATTGTTAAACCATATTGAATTTAGACAAATCTTGTAGGTTAGTGTATATAGATACTCAGAAATGTCTTATTTCATTAAACAAATGTAACTTTTGAATTATATAACTTTTAAATTGCATGTTAATCCAAAACAGAATGATCAAATTGATATATGAGTGTAGATACATAGTCTAGAAACAGCTTCCAATGCCTGAATCGAAAGCTAACCATTAGTGGCAGAAATGCAAAATGAATCAAATATGTGTTTCTTCAAACCTGCACCGGAAACCAATGTATTACTGTCTAGATTTAAGAAATATATTTAAAAAGAGAACGTTGTTTGAATGTTTGAAAATTCATTCCATGGATAAATTGTCATTTCAAGCTGCCTCTTACATTAGCACAACCAAGGAAATAAATGTAATCCACCTATTTTGGGTTGAATGTGTATTATGTTGTTTAAATGTTTAGAACCTATATATATATATACATTTACATACATAAATATATATATATATATATATATATATATATAAAATCACTATCATACTTAGTCAGGCGTAACCTTTTAATGAGGTGAAGCACATTAGCACATAGACAATATTGCACACAATTTTCAGGGATCTATTTTGGCTGGACTGTGTCCGGACAAAAGATACACTTGCGTCTTTAATAGAAGACTTAACTTCAAGTACATTTCCACTTTTCTATTCCCTCATCATTGATTTATTATTGACGCAGAGCGTCTGCAAATGACTCTGGGCCAACGTGAGGATGTCAGACGATCTTACGGGTCACAGCAGATGAGGCAGTACTAGTTTCCTATGTCTTTTGTCTGCCGTTGTAATGGAAACAAACCCATAGGCTCCCATTGATCCCAGGCCCCTCATTTAACCTCCCTGTGGTAAGAGAAAACATCTGTCGGAAGGCAGCCAGTTAACGCTGATTTACTGATAGTCGTAAACAACAATCTGTAAAGTAACATAGTGACAAAGACCTGGCTGTTATCTGCATGAAGTGTCCTTTAACAGCAGGGTTTTTGTTTCTACATTATGTAGCCTTGAAGGTTGTTTCTTCTTCACTGCCACAGCGAGAATGACACGCATCGGATTTGTGTCTGGTCCTCTCTAGTTCAGTTGGTGGATTATGGCATCGGAAATCTCGTTCTCAGAAACTCATGTGCGAAGACGTGCAAAGACTCTGTCGATCTAACCGGACATTTTCATTTTGTAGACCAAAATGTAAAGAGGATTTATATCATATAAATCGATAAAAATTCAATTGAATTCTGTGTCCTGTTTATCATTTTAATTCGATTTTTCTATTTTTTATTATTCCAGACAGAAAACAATATTTATTTTTCATGAGATTTTCTGTTTTTATAAATCACAGACAAGCAACATGAGGGAAACATGTCAGGCTGTGTTTTAGAGCTTAAACCAAGCATAAATCTAAGCAACCTCTGTTTTGGAACATACTTACTCTTCGGAAATTAAAATTTGATTTACCATTTTATATAAAAGATGCAAATATGCACCATTGACACCAGGGCAAATTTGACCATAAAGATCTGGACGCCACTAGATCACAAGGCATCTTATAATGGTCTACCACTGTCTAAATATGTTGGCAAAATCCAAATGTGCAAAAGTTCATGGCTAAGAAATTGTGTTGGAACCCGTTGTAAACAGGGCTAAAGTGCAGTGTTAATAGTATTGTAAATAGCTGCAGAACTCAGAGAAAATTGTGAGCAGTGAGACTGGGGCAGGTAACACCAGCAAAAGACTGGGACTTTGGTCGCCGACGGAAATATGTCACGATTGTCACCTGCTCATGGCTAGAAGGCCAATTGCCTACCCTCTAGACAATTTTAAATCAAAACTCTACAATAAGCTTCTACTGCAGCCCTCACCATGTTTGCCAAATATCCCAACTGGAAGTAAAGAAATCACGCATATTTTGGGGATATTTTGCAGTAATACTTAATATTGATAACTATAAACACCTCTTTGTCCACTTGACCAATCAGCTCCAATCAATCATGTAATAACATGTACACTACAAAGGTTGTGTTGCCTTTATTTCTCAGAATAAGAATAGACTGATGAGTATTGCTGATGTTCCAGATACTCAACTAGTCTAAAAAATGCTATTGCTTCTTCAATCATAACATATTAACCATTTTCAGTTAGCCTTTTAAAATGATAAACTTGGAATAACGAACACAATGTGCTATTGCTACATAGGACCGACGGCCTCTTTACACTTGTGTAGACAATTAGATTAAAATCACCCATTCGCAGCTACTGAAGTAATTCACAACATTAACGATGTCCACACTGTATTTTATGTTATCTTAATGGACAAAAACATTTCGTTTCTTTCGGAAGAAATGACATTTCAGAATGCCACAAACATTTTGAATGGTAGTGTGTAAAATCGTAGTTGTCACAAACTGTTTATGTTGTGCACCATAGTGTGCGTACTGATACAAAAACTGACATTTTGAAGATCAAGAAACAGCAATTGAATCAAAGCACAGTGTTTTGTTGGCCCACACAAGACAGCAAGCAAGTGTGATGCGACAAACATTAATGACTAACCAGCCAATCGATTCAATCAACCCCAAACTACTTTACTCTCTCTGAAACACCACTCTGTAACAGAACTCATGTAAAGTGTCCGGTCCAAGTCGAACGCATGGCCAAGCAGACGTCCTTAGTACACCGCGTTCCACGCCGCTGCGCACGCTAAGGAAGCACGGGAGGTTTTCCCTTTTCTGCTTTAGATTAGAGCTGAGATGAATATGCCTTTTCTGTGTGGGGCCTGCAAACGATTAGCAGCAGTAGCTGCTGGGTCACCGAGAGGAAAAGGGGAGGGGGAGTCAACCTCAAAGAGGGGTTGAGGTAGTGCAGTTCACATGTGGCATAAAACCCCATGAAGTGAATGGAGGGCCGTGAATACTTGTGCCCTACAAACATATTGAGGTCGTTTCCCGGACACAGATCAGGCTAGCTCCTGCGTAATAAGTGCGGTCCATAGTGAATTTGAAAGGAAATACAATGTATTTTAGTCCAAGCATATATTCTGTGTTCCCGGGAAACTGGCCTCTAAAAACATACCTTTCACCGTTGAATATGAGAAAAATATTTAAAATATTATAAATAAATTTCAAATGAATGTATGAAGAGTTGATCATTATTGGTAAAAGAAGGAGATGAATTAGTGCATGTGTGACTTAATAGACATCCGGTTGATGGTTCCGGAAGCACCGGAGTGCCAGCGGGTGCACCGCAAGTGAATCAATCATGGGTGGAAATAACAGGTTGGAAACGTTTTATATGAAGGCAAAACGGTACGTCTGCGAGTAGTGAGACAGATAATTAGATATGACCCAGTGAGAAAGTGGAGCAGGAACAATCCCTTCCCCCATGAGATGCTAGCTAGCCTAACCTGCAACATTACTAGCCTAGAAACAAATAGAAAAAACCTGCCTTCCCTGCTTTGTTCTGGTCGGGTCTGAGTCTGACAGCTCAAGCCATTGAAGTTGAAAGTCATTTAAGTAACGTTCGCGATAGCGTTTCCAATTGTAATAGCAATTGGCTAAAAATATTTTAAAATTGATGGTGGTTGCAAATCCTGTGGCACAGTTATCAAATATACAGCTAACACAACATTAAACTTCTTGCGCCACTTGAAGGACACGGACTGGTTAGTCAGACTGAGTCAGCAGGTACTAGCTAATTAGCTAGCATGAAAAGGTTCTTAGTTAACTAGCTAAATTCCTGTAGCTGAAATTGATAGCCAGCTAATGTTCAGATTTTCCATGAATGTAAAAATAACAAAATGACAGCTCAAAAGCGACAAAGACTGTTTATATTGAAAGATTTCGTTACAAAGTTGGATCCGTTTTTACACTTGAAATGCAATGCTAATGTTGCACTGTTTAAAATAGAAAGGCAGCAGATATGTTTGACGCTGGGGCCACTCTGTCATGATCACTTCTTAGGGATGAGCACTTCAGCTGTGGTGGTTAGTGGAGTATCGTGAATGAGTTGCATTGTTTGCATATATAAATATATATGCAAATATATGTATGTATATATATATATATATATATATATATATATTGAATATATATTGAATCGCACTGAGCTGCTTGCAGTCTATATACAGATATTTGTTTCATCGGTCAGGTTACCTTGAAAAGTTTTGCTGCGGCGGATTATTGCTGCGCTTATCGCATATTTTCAAGCTGTCACTTTGAGACGTATTAGCGAAGGTGGTAATATTGCGTGAGCTTGCAGCACTATAACTGATATCAACAGATGTTCCAAATAATTTAACTTGCATCTATAAAAAGTGATCTGTATGGTTATTAATGACCTTCATGGTTATTGTCAAAATCGCAGAGGAGTACATCAGCTATGATGGTTGATGTCTGCATAGTCAGCTAAATTGTACTATTTTCTTCTTCCAATTTCATCTATATGGCAATAAAACTAGGTGCTTGCTAAATCTAACAACCTCAGTATAACTCAAGAGTTATTGATGCCCATTATAAGTGATAAGTAGTGAAAATGTTTATGGCTGTGAAAAAATAAACTGAGGAAGGTAGAGAGAGAGATTATGATCCAGATCTTTTCCTTGTGTTCCTCTATTTCACTCTTTTCTTTTCTTCTCTCTGAAAGTGAGGAAATAGATGTGGCGTGTGGAGAGGGCTCAGTGGTGGAAGTGAGGAAATAGATGTGGAGTGTGGAGAGGGCTCAGTGGTGGAAGTGAGGAAATAGATGTGGAGTTTGGAGAGGGCTCAGTGGTGGAAGTAAGGAAATAGATGTGGAGTGTGGAGAGGGCTCAGTGGTGGAAGTGAGGAAATAGATGTGGAGTGTGGAGAGGGCTCAGTGGTGGAAGTGAGGAAATAGATGTGGAGTGTGGAGAGGGCTCAGTGGTGGAAGTGAGGAAATAGATGTGGAGTTTGGAGAGGGCTCAGTGGTGGAAGTAAGGAAATAGATGTGGAGTTTGGAGAGGGCTCAGTGGTGGAAGTAAGGAAATAGATGTGGAGTGTGGAGAGGGCTCAGTGGTGGAAGTAAGGAAATAGATGTGGAGTGTGGAGAGGGCTCAGTGGTGGAAGTGAGGAAATAGATGTGGAGTGTGGAGAGGGCTCAGTGGTGGAAGTGAGGAAATAGATGTGGAGTGTGGAGTGTGGTGGAGAGGGCTCAGTGGTGGAAGTAAGGAAATAGATGTGGAGTTTGGAGAGGGCTCAGTGGTGGAAGTAAGGAAATAGATGTGGAGTGTGGAGAGGGCTCAGTGGTGGAAGTGAGGAAATAGATGTGGAGTTTGGAGAGGGCTCAGTGGTGGAAGTAAGGAAATAGATGTGGAGTGTGGAGAGGGCTCAGTGGTGGAAGTAAGGAAATAGATGTGGAGTGGAGAGGGCTCAGTGGTGGAAGTAAGGAAATAGATGTGGAGTGTGGAGAGGGCTCAGTGGTGGAAGTGAGGAAATAGATGTGGAGAGTGAAAAGAAGTAAGAGGACTTAGATTGGAACAAGAGAAGAGTGGAGAGAGAGAGAGAAAAACAGTAAAGAGAAGGGAGAGGAGAACGAAGAGGAGAGGGAAAAGGAAGAATAGGAGAGGAAAGTAGACATAAAAAAGGATAAGAAAGGAGAGGCAAGAGGGGAGAGAAAGAGTAGGAAGCAGCAGAAGGGGGTGAGGAAGCAGAGGGTGAGCAGATGTAAAGGGAAGTCCAATAAGAGGGAGAAGAGCAGGAAGAGGGAGAAGAGCAGGGAGAGGAAGGGGAAGTTGGTGAGCACTCGAGTGAGGGTAACCTAGATTATTATGGTCTCATGTCTCAGAACCCACCGTTGTACCACACACCCGGGGCCTAGAGTGCAGAGGTGGAAGTAACGAATTACAACCACACACCCGGGGGCTAAAGTGACAGTAGCACCGGTTTTAAATATTGGCAGGTGTCTGCTTTTTTCTAGTGTTTACCACCACCTGTATGCAACAACATCAAACGTCTCCTGGTTTTAGTCCTCTGTAGAAGATGAGGCGTTGTGCTTTATTTTCATTTATGTTCTAATGGGCGTCCACCGCATACCGTCTCTTATCAACTGTTGGTCCACTGACTCTGCCCTCTGGGTCCATTACATAGCTTGTTACTGTAGCTTTAGGCTAGCTAACGCCAGTGCCACTGTATGCTACAGCTCAATGCTACATTCCAATCATACTGTATTGTAGCTAGCTAGTCTTTTTAGCTACCTCTACGTAACTAGCATGGAGATTTTCTAAAAGGAAAAAAGTGCACATTCTCCAGTTGTTTTCACATTCAGTGAGAAGCCTAATATAAGCTTGCTGTCAAAAAATGGGTAAAAAAAATCTGTTGTTTCAGTCTGATTGATGTTGTTATTATATGTTATAAAACTTATGATACTATATTAGATGTGTTATTGGTTGTCCTGGTATGGAAGGCAAACAAAAAACATTATGAATTCAGAAGATACGTTTGTCAGAAGAATAATTTCAGTTTTAGTGTACTAGATTGTCAACCTCTGAAATAAAAATAACCCCAAAAATAATATCCATCCCCGAGAAATGCACCTTAAGTTGAAAGGACTTGCTGTAGACTAATAGATTACGATCCTACAGTGCTTAAAAGTCTTGACTTTGACTTGTATGTGGAAACGTAAATACATGCCGAGGAAATTCACATTTTCTGTCAATTGTCAGGTGTTTGTGGGAACAGATGCAGCCAGTACTGTTTGACTCTGACTCTATGCAGGACTTTTCTGATGCTCTGCAAAATGCTATCAAGATTAGTTACAATTATTAGAAAAAATCACCCTTTTGGCTATCTTTTAGCTATATACAAATATGATGAATAGGCATTTGAATGCACACAGCCAGACTGCATGCATAACTAAAGGCATTTTGGCAAACCTGAAGACATTTTAGACAGAGTACCATGACTCTGAGGCAAGAGCAAAAACCCTATGCTTTTACGTGGAAAATAAGACAAACCTCATTGGAATGTGTCGGTGCCCTTGCCACTTGTGGTGGCAGTATTCGTGTGTGTTTCACTGAGTTTGGTGGTCTGCTGCCACCTGGAAACAATGAGTCTGTAAGTGCAGCCGTACACACACACACACACACACTTAAGTCTCAGTGAACACAACGGGTGAAAACACGACGGGTGAAAAATTTGTAATCTCTTTGTTATTATTTGCAATTAAGCATCACGTTATTAGAAACTACACATCTGATTCAAACAACTGGCAACTGTTGCTTGTTGCTTTGTTTATCTGTTTGTCTCTTTGTCCCTGTTTATTTGTCTCTTACTGTCCACTTGTTAGTATTGCAAAAATGCCTGCACAACTACACTAAAAACAGCCAGGGGATTTACGGAGGAATGCGAGAAAATGATTAAACTTGTCTTACTACACCTGGCCTATGTACAGTAACCGGCACATTGCTAAAGTTTCACTGTATATTACTGCATTGGGCTTGTTAATATGCCACCTGCAGCATGTTTGCATGCTGATAAAGACACTTGGCTGGTTGATAGGGTTTATTTGAGTGGGGAATGGCAGAGCGATATTTAGAAACAGGAAAAGGAGTTGGCAGCTGGGCTTTGTTCTCTGTGTGCCCTAGATGCCCGTCATGCCTTATCACTAAGATATAGGAGTGATTTCCTGCTCTCTCTCTCTCTCTTTCTCTCTCACTCTGGCATGGGTCCATGCATGGAAGAATGGCACCGGGTCAACAGTTGGTGAGGTGGAAGGAAGCCCCTTATATGGGCAGTCATTGTGTTCATGTTGCGTCTGGTTTTCTTTTTAACCATTTAATGTGGCGTAGTGTACGGAGAACCTGCAGCAGGTGTGTCACTGTGTGTGTGCCTGCGTTTGTACCTAGATACTTTCGTGCAGATTATTTGCCGATTATTTCGAATAAAATAACTTCCTCAGGTTATTTGATGGTCTGAGCTTAAGGCTGTACATTACGATCGATCATTTGAGAAAGCTTTCTTGACGAGAGACATGACTGTAGTAGGTTAAATACATCACTAAACAGCATGAATTCCCCTCACATCATTGCAGCAACAGAGAGACGAAGTGCGGGAATTCACCTGGTGCCCTCTGTATGTTGTCTGTGAGGCTTTGAATAAAGTTAAGGTTTGGGATACAGTTCAAATAAATAGTGCCTGGCGATGAGCCAGCAGGAACACCTGCCCATTCCAACTGACACTTCCTTCCTGGAACCAGAGTTGTGTAAGTAACACCAATCCTGTAGTGGTTGACACGTGTGAAGAGAGTTTTCTTTTTGACTCTTCTGAATGAAACTGTGTTTGGAAGTGTTTGGAGTATGAACCCTGACAACGCCGGGACGATCTCCAGGAATATGTAGACGTTGTCTGTTGTTTTCTTTTAGGTTTAAATTTCAGAACATTTAAAAAGGACGTGATTGGAAGTAAAATAGTCAACAAAAGCAGAAATGAATTGGGGTGGGGTGGGGGGGCAGCCTAGTGCTAAAGGGCATGTTCCTTAGACTCATCGCCTAGGGGAAGAAGCTGTTCTTGTGGTGGGATGTTTCAGTCTTAGTTGACCGTAGAAGTTCTGAATAGTCAGTTACCCGGATGGGAGGGGCCTGCCTCAATATTAGCTGCCCGCCTCAATGACGTGGATTTGAACGGATCATTGAGGGACGGCAGCTTACAACCAATGGTACGCTCCGCAGAGTGGATGATGCGTTGCAGTCTGTCGTTATTCTTGCCAGTGGCTGTATATGAGTTAATCATCATGGAAGTTGGCGGTTTGTACTTTTTGCCGCAGGCAGTACAGTCTTTGTTGTGCTTTCTTAGTGAGAGGTGACGTTCAGCACCCACTTGAGGTTCTGGGCATAACATGCCAGTCAGAGGGAAAGTGCCAGGGGAAGAAAGAATATTATCAAAAGCCCATCTGACCTTTGTCCCACTGTCCTGGAGGGCTCTACTGTGTTGATGGGGGAGCCCTCCAGGACAATGGGACAAAGGTCAGCTGGACTTCTCCTAAAGTCCACCCTCAGTTAAAAAACTGGAAATTTCAATAGCAAACAAGAGTGTTGATAATATTTGCGTTATTTGTGTAAATCAGTTATGTTAAATTCGACATGTCATTTTGTACGTATTAGGTGATTTTGAAGGTCTGTTGGAATGCCAACCTCTGCTGATGCGGCATTCTGTATGTAGTGCACTCTCACTTAAGGTCAATGGTGAACTGGTCTCCACTTTCATGAGCAACAACTGATATGGACAAAGTTAGAAACAAATGACCAGTTTCAACTGTGGCTAGAAGGTCAGATTTTTATCTAATATGCGCCACAGCACTGTTCTGGAAAGACAAAAGTGATTTTTCAGGGGTAATCGTGTTTTTTTTAACCGGCTGTTCCGACACCTAGTGGTGCTCATCACCAGTGTTAGTTCAACGATAGTTCATGAACGCGTTCATATTTTGGGCGAACGTGAACTGAACGTACGTTGCTTTACTGGCTGATGAACGTTCCTGTGAACTCGTTCATTCTGGTGTCTTTGAACGGCACGTTCTCTTAGTTTACCCTCGTTTAATATGATGCCAGATTTCTATAGTCCCTTCTTTGCGCAAACCCGGCTACAACAGAGATTAATATGTATCAGAAAAAACACCCAATCTGGCAACATCAGCCACTAGTGTCGCACCGCCGCGTCATTATCAAAACAAAACCCAAAAGTATCTATGAGCGACAAAGGAGCAAGGAGGCGTCGAATTGTACTTTTAATTAGTTTTATGACAAGGTCGGTGAGGATGGGCAAAATCAGACGTTTTTGTGCAAAACTTTGCCCGCCGGGTTTTAAACATAAAATCCGCACATCAATATCATCCAAAGCAACCTGAAACGGCATATTGAATTAAAGTACAATCAACGACAAAAACCAAGGACAGATCCGCGACCCAATCAACCCAGATCCCGATAACAGTAGCGGCTCCGTTGTCATCTCCCAGCCGCAGCTGGACAACCTGTTGGTGCAGTATATTGTCGGAGACCTGCAGCCTTTGGTTTTCAATATAAACATGTTGTCAAATTATTTCATTGATTGCCTCAGCTCACAATTGCTTTAATAGATATTACTGTGATAATTTTTGCCATGATAATCACGTTAACATTTCTTGTTCTTCATGTCTGTGGTTCTATATGCTATTTGGGCTCTGGCAATAATATGAAAAAAAGAACTATAAATGAACTAGTTCAAAATTTGAACTATGAACTATGAACTGAACTAGTTCATTTTAAAATGTGTGAACTGAACTTTGAACTAGTTCATGTAGAAAGTGAACTTTCCCAACACTGCTCATCACTCAGATGAGTGTGTCTCTTGCTGACTGCTGTCACTTACTGACTGTTTCAGAGGAGACATGCAGGACCAACTGAGTTACTCGTTTGGACGGTCTTTGGAAGAGAGACTAGAGCGTAGCTTTTGTGCTGACTAACGATTGTTCAGGTGCTTGTAATTATTTGTTTACGTGCAAGTAATTATTTCAAGTACGGTTCACGGTAATGTAAAAGTGAATTGATCTTGTATTTCTCTACACAAAATGCCAAAAGATAATGCTCGAAGAGGTATTTATTTTACATTATGCATGGCTCATTAACATTTTTTATCTGATTCCAGGTGGGTTTTAGGTTGCTTTCACGTGGGCTCGATCTGCTAATTGAGCACACATTCATTGGTGCTTTTAACCTCGATTTGCTGAACATTTCGTGGGAAGGACTGTTTTAGGAGTACAGGGTCTCGTTTTAAATGTCTATATGGAGTGTAAAATACATTTCTGTAGGCGTCTTCGCAGATGGCTATTTCATCACCTCTGAGTCATAAACGGCCCTCTGCTCAGATTACACTAATTCTCCATAATCCCATGGTTACGTTAGCGCCTCCATCTCTCTTTGTTCCCCCGTCGCCCTCTCCCTGCCTGGGTTTACTATACGTCTTGACATGCCACGCCCGGGTGGGAGCAGATTAGCAGACAATGTTTTGGTTCACTTTTCTGCCGACGTCACATGTTAAATTGGCAAAAATCGAGCCAAATCCTTTTGGCAAAAAGCAGGTGGTCCCCAGATTTCGCCATATCGTGCGGTCTCATGTTGGCAGAAATGCCATTAATACAAAGCTTAACAAATACATATTTTCGAACATGTCTGAATTTGGCCAGATTTGTACATTCCTATTGTCTCTTTGGTAGATTTGGGGCTGTATACGACAGTGACAAACGATATGGGCACTCGGACATGATTTCAATTCTATAAATGACGTCCCCATAATTACAGTACATACACACCTGATACATGTATCCCCTGTCAGCTGGTACTTCCCGGGGACTTTAAGGGGAGCAACTGTTCCACAGTGGCGATATTAGTGAGGTTGGAATAACGAGCTCTAAAGACATTCCAAGGTCCCTTCATCTTGAAGTGTTCCTCTACTCTGCAGAATAGTAACCTTTTTGTTGACCTTGGCAGTTACATTCTGTCCCATGCATTCCTATGGCAGCAGCGTTCCCACTCCACAGCCGACGATCTAACACAGCATATCTAACACAGCATATCTAACACAGCATATCTAACACAGCATATCTAACACTCCACATGAGGACCTAACACAGCATATCTAACACAGCATATCTAACACAGCATATCTAACACTCCACATGAGGACCTAACACAGCATATCTAACACAGCATATCTAACACAGCATATCTAACACTCCACATGAGGACCTAACACAGCATATCTAACACAGCATATCTAACACAGCATATCTAACACTCCACATGAGGACCCAACACAGCATATTTAACACTCCACATGAGGACCTAACACAGCATATCTAACACAGCATATCTAACACAGCATATCTAACACAGCATTTCTAACACTCCACATGAGGACCTAACACAGCATATCTAACACTCCACATGAGGATCTAACACAGCATATCTAACACTCCACAGAGTACTTAACACAGACAACAAATGTGTCACTAACTGGTTGTGAAACCAACCTAGCAGAACCCTAAAGCCACTTGGTTTTCCCTAAATGAAAACAGCTTGTTGCCTGAATACCAATACTCTTCGTCTCGGCTCTAATCCAGCTCTTAATAATTATTTTACCATCATATGAAACCCAATATACTGTCATAAAGTTCAATCTGCTATGTTGGTGTATTTACTGTATATGAATTGTTTATTTCTGACATTAGAGTGTAGATCAGAAATTGTGTTATTAGATCTGTCTATTTGCTCTCAGAATAAACCTGTAGTAATATCTGTGGTTTCACTCGTTTCCATCTCCAATATCCACATCCCGTTGCAGGTGTTTCTGCGGACCACAGAACCCTAAACGCATATTGCAAGTTAATTTAAGGTAGTTTTAGATTTAATGCAAAAGCCCTGCCTGTCACAGGGCTTTTTCCTCCATACCATGGCTCATTTAGTATAAAATAAAATCACTTTTCACGTTTCCTTTCTCCAAGAAACCAACTATAGAGAGGAGAGGAGCACATGTTATTTCAGATATATTCAGACTCAATTCAGATACCTTTATAACACATCCTATATTTATCCATTTCACATGTCAGCTATGCATTCTATCTGTTTGGTAATACGATGCCATTACCCTCTGGAAGTCTGATTCTCCATGCAATTATGACAGGATTTGCAAATAAATTCATTCAAAATCCTACAATGTGATTTTCTGGATTTTGTTTCTCATTTTGTCTCTCATAGTTGAAGTGTACCTATGGTAAAAATTACAGGCCTCTCTCATCTTTTTAAGTGGGAGAACTTGCACAATTGGTGGCTGACTAAATACTTTTTTGCCCCACAGTATGTGGACAGACAACTTTCAAATTCCCTCTGTGTTGTCAAGAGCTCAAACCAGCTAACAGTATCTCACTGGCTGCTTAAGGTGGATTAATACCTCAAATGTAATCAAACTACATGCATTTATCTGGCAAATGTCTAACAATAACACTCTAATTTAATTTTAGTAAAAGCAGAATTTATCAGCACAAAATCTCTTGCATGGGCCATCGATTGGAGAAATAGTAAACTTTCGCAGGGGCGGCAGTGGCTCAGTGGGTTGAGTCGGTTGTCTATCAATCGGAAGGTTGGTGGTTCGATCCCCGGTTCCTCCTGGGAAATTGTCGAGGTGTCCATGAGCAAGACACCTAACCCCAGCTTCTCCTGGCGATCCTGCAGTCGCCTTGCATGGTAGACGCGGTCGTCAGTGTATGAGTGAATGAATGAGACCCAGGATCTGTAAAGCACTTTGGATAGAAGCGCTATATAAAAGCGCAGCATTTACCATTTATTTAATTCCAGTCACCTGCACCTTTTACAGTAACTGAGCTTCCGGTCAGTCAGTCGTCCTCAATGCGTGACAGATAAAGGTTGACTGATCACAACTATGGTTAAATAAATGTGCAGATAATGGCATTACGCTTCCAGCATCTTCATTAGCAGACTTTGTTCATAACGTACACTGATTATGTACGCTACCAGCTGAAGAGAATCACGTCGATCATCTCCGAACAAAGGCAAATGTTAAGATCTGGGTAGATTAGTTGTCAATTGTCTTAGTCAAAGTGTTGGATGCTGGAGATATGGGCAGGAATAAAGAGCTGAGTGACTTGGACAAAGGGTGTACTGGTGTGCGGGTGTACTGGTGTATAGGGTGTACTGGTGTACGGGTGTACCGGTGTACCGGTGTACCGGTGTACGGGTGTACCGGTGTACCGGTGTACTGGTGTACTGGTGTACGGGTGTACTGGTGTACGGGTGTACGGGTGTACCGGTGTACCGGTGTACCGGTGTACTGGTGTACGGGTGTACTGGTGTACTGGTGTACGGGTGTACTGGTGTACTGGTGTACGGGTGTACTGGTGTACCGGTGTACGGGTGTACCGGTGTACGGGTGTACCGGTGTACTGGTGTACGGGTGTACCGGTGTACGGGTGTACCGGTGTACCGGTGTACGGGTGTACTGGTGTACTGGTGTACTGGTGTACTGGTGTACGGGTGTACTGGTGTACTGGTGTACGGGTGTACCGGTGTACGGGTGTACGGGTGTACTGGTGTACGGGTGTACCGGTGTACCGGTGTACGGGTGTCCAAGGCTCATTGATGCACAAATGCAACCAAGGCTTTTCTGTCTGGTCTGAACTGAAAAAAGCTTACTATTGCAACAGAACGTATTAACGATGGTTATGAGAGGAATGTGTGACAACACAGTGCATCAAACACAGTGCATCGCACACACAGCTCATCAAACACAGTGCATCGCACACACAGCGCATCACACACAGCGCATCACACACAGCGCATCACACACAGCGCATCACACACAGCGCATCACACACAGCGCATCACGCACAGCGCATCACGCACAGCGCATCACACAAAGCGCATCACACAAAGCGCATCACACAAGCGCATCACACACAGCGCATCACACAAAGCGCATCACACAAAGCGCATCACACAAAGCGCATCACACACAGCGCATCACACACAGCGCATCACACAAAGCATCACACACAGCGCATCACACACAGCGCATCACACAAAGCGCATCACACAAAGCGCATCACACAAAGCGCATCACACACAGCGCATCACGCACAGCGCATCACGCACAGCGCATCACGCACAGCGCATCACGCGCATCACACACAGCGCATCACACACAGCGCATCACACACAGCGCATCACACCCTGCTGCTTATAGGGCAGAAATGTCACGGACCAGCCAGAGTGCCATGATGACCCCTGTCCACCGCCAAAAGCGCCTACAATGGGCCTGTGGGCGTCAGAACTGAACCAGTGGTATAAGGTCACCTAATCAGATGACTCGGTTTTCTTTTACATCACATGGACCGCCGTGTACGTGTGAGTTGTTTACCTGGGGAGTGATGGCAGCAAGATGCACTGTGGGAAGTGATGGCACCAGGATGCACTGTGGGAAGTGATGGCACCAGGATGCACTGTGGGAAGTGATGGCACCAGGATGCATTGTGGGAAGTGATGGCACCAGAATGCATGGTGGGATGTGATGGCACCCGGATGCACTGTGGGAAGTGATGGCACCAGGATGCACTGTGGGAAGTGATGGCACCAGGATGCACTGTGGGAAGTGATGGCACCAGGATGCACTGTGGGAAGTGATGGCACCAGGATGCATTGTGGGAAGTGATGGCACCAGGATGCATTGTGGGAGGTGATGGCACCAGAATGAATGGTGGGATGGGATGGCACCAGGATGCACTGTGGGAAGTGATGGCACCAGGATGCACTGTGGGAAGTGATGGCACCAGGATGCACTGTGGGAAGTGATGGCACCAGGATGCACTGTGGGAAGTGATGGCACCAGGATGCACTGTGGGAAGTGATGGCACCAGGATGCACTGTGGGAAGTGATGGCACCAGGATGCACTGTGGGAAGTGATGGCACCAGGATGCATTGTGGGAAGTGATGGCACCAGGATGCACTGTGGGAAGACAACAAGCCAGTGGAGGGAGTGTGATGCTCTGAGCAATGTTCTGCTGAGAATCACTGGGTCCAGGCATTAATGTGGACACCTGTCACCTAAACTTTATGGTCAGCTAGGTGTGCTCAAGAGTCAAATCAGATCCCACCGGACCCCTTCAGGGTTCTTGTAGAGTGAATGCCTCTGCTTAGGGATTAACGTCATTATAGGCAGCCGGTCATAAAGTTTCAGCTTATGAGTGGTCGTGAACGTTATGAAAACGCGGGCACACCTGTCACTTATACGATTTAGTGTCAGAATGAGTACATTTCCAGGAAGCACACAGTTTTCACTTTAACAGGAAACTCCATCATCTAATATTACCCAAGAGGCCCCGGGGGAGGGCCCCGCTTCGTGTTGTCCACGGAGGGAGAGAGCCACAAATCAGTCTGGGGTAATAAAAATCATTTCAGTCGAGATCTTATCTGCCGCACAGACTCTCACCATGAAGACATTTTAATGCCTTTGTTGCTTAATTACACACACACACACACCGGTGCACGCCCATACACACACACCAAAACTACACTTAGATGCAATAACACTTACACCTACAGTGGATATAAAAAGTCTACACACCCCTGAGACAAAGATAAATCATGTCAGAACATTTTCCACCTTTATTGTGACCTATAATGTGAACAATTCAATTAAAAAACAAACTGAAATCTTTGAAGGGGAATAAAAACCTTTTTGGTAGGAGTCTATTAGCATAGCACACATAGCGCTCCAAATCTTGTCAGATTGAGAGGATATCTCCTGTGCACAGCCCTCTCCAGGTCATCCAACAGATGTTCAATTGGATTCAGGTCTGGTGAAGGATGGGTTTGGATGTGTGCTTTGGGTCGTTGTCGTGCTGGAAGGTGAACTTCAGCTTTCTAACGTAAGCCTGAAGGTTTTTGCCAAATTTGCCTGGTATTTGGCACTGTTCATAATTCCCTCCACCCTGCCCGGTTCCAGATGAAGAAAAACAGCCCCAAAGCATGATGCTGCCACCACCATGTGTCACTGTGGGTAAGGTATTCTGTGCGTGATACGCAGTGTTGTTTTTACGCCAAACATACCTTTTGGAGTTATGGCCAAAAAGTTCAACCTGGGATTTATCAGACCATAACACATTAGCCCACATGCATTTGGGAGACTTGATTTTTGTTTTTGCAAACTTCAGCCGGGCTTTGCTTTGCCAACCTACCCCATACATACGGTATGAACAAGTTCGGGAGATTGTTGTCGCATTTAGCACACAGCCAGTAGTTGCCAGAAATTCCTGCAGCTCCTTTAATGTTGCTGAAGGCCTCTTGAAAGCCTCCCTGACCAGTTTTCTTCTCGACGTTTACTTTATTTTGTAGGGACGTCCAGTTCTTAATAATATCTCTGTTGGGCCATATTCTTTCCACTTGATGATGACTGTCTTAACCATATGTTTCATGGTATATCTAATGCTTTGGAAAATCTTTTGTACCCTTCTACTGACTGACATCTTTAAACAATGACATCCCTCTGATGCTCTGGAAGCTCTCTGCAGACCATGGGTTTTGTTCTGAGATTCAACTAAGAAAATGTCAGGAAAATCCGACTGGAACAGCTGACCTTTATTTGTGATTAATCAGAGTCACTTTAAATGATGGCTGGTGTGTAATGACTTCTGTTTTACATGACTTGGATGTGATTGGTTATTCTGAACACAGCCACATCCACAGTTATAAGAGTGTGTGCACACTTATGCAACCAGGATATTGTAAGGTTTGCAGGGTTCACCCATGACAAATAAAAAACACATTTACATTTAAGTCTTTTGAACTCACAACCCCTGCTTTACCAACGATGTGTGAGTTACACACGATCGATCAGATCTGCCACATAAAATGGATACACAACAAAATACAACTTAAAAATCAGGCTTGTAGACTGTGCGTTTATATGTCAAAGTCAGTAAAAATCTGTTAAACATTGGCATTATGTGTTTGATGAAGTCTTTTTTTATGAATCTCATTGTTCGAGGTTAGTCTATAAAGTCATTATTTAATGGTTCTTCTTATAGCACTGTAAAACATACTGCTAAACCCCTTCTGCAGAACTGCACAAATCCTATCAGTCTTTGCGACACTTTGTTACATTTCAACCAGGTCGTGCACTCTTGGGCCGAGAGTGACGCCTGAAACGGTGGAAAGTGAGAGTGAAGGACATGCTGTAACCTGTTTGATAAACTTACCAGCTCAATGAAGTGGGAGCGGTCAGCAATAAACCTTCTAAACACACGGTGACACTTCCCTCAAGCGCGCGGCACCATGAATCAGAGATGTGTGTGTGTGTGGGCAGAGGAATGTTTGAATTAGAAGAGACGAGGGGTACTGTAAAGGACCTGCATACATCTGCACTCAATCATTCTGATCACAGGGTTTGAGAATTTTGTTTCTCTAAACCGTCTGACTCGAACTTGCGGTTATGTGCTTTAAAGTCGTTTCCACGTCTAGCACGTAGCCTTCACAGAGAGCGCAGACGTTTAGATGGCCTTGTTCGAGGGACTTTTGATTCAAGTCGATCCGTAGCCCAGAAAATCCAGAGTCATCCCGCGATTGACGTTGAAATGCACCGTTGATAATAGTGTGTCCGGTCAATCAGAACTCACCTTCACAAATCGGCAGAGCTGCAAATCAGATCTTCTGGGCCACAGGAGTTGCCGACCTCTGACCTCAGTGAAGTGTTACTGATGTACTCTGTGTACAACGGATTTGTCACCTTTCCCTTGTTGTATGTAAAATTTCCTTTAATGGCCGGTGTTAGCGCAGCACTAGAGAACCGCTAAAGGAAGCGTTCACAAGGTATTTCATGCCGGCGGAAGTGCATTGAGTATGCAAATAGGCGATAAGAGTTTGTATCACAAAAACAACTGAAGTTAATCATGAAGCTGATAAAAGGAGGCACATTTTGTCTTGCTAGAATTGTACTTCGACCTCCCATAAAAAACCTGTGAAACAGAAACCAATGTACAAAGTAGCAATATCATGTGCTGACATCGGCTAAGACGTAGAGACAAAGGACAGAAGAACAAAGGATTGCTATCGCTTCTTGTCCATCTTGAATGAATGTTTATGTTTACCTTATCACCAGCTGTTGCTAAAGTGTCTGGGAACTGGAAACTTTATCACTCAAACATGATTTTTACTGTGACATGTTGACGTTGTCACTTTGTATAGCCTATATGTGTGTGTGTGTGTGTGTGTGTGTGTGTGTGTGTGTGTGTGTGTGTGTGTGTGTGTGTGTGTGTGTGTGTGTGTGTGTGTGTGTGTGTGTGTGTGTGTGTGTGTGTGTGTGTGTGCGTGTGCGTGTGTGTGCGTGTGCTTGTGCGTGGGCGTGGGCGTGTGCGTGGGCGTGTTGCATTTGGCATGGACATTATCACATTTAACGCAAGGTTACAGGAAACATTCACACAAAAACTATTTATTGTAAAACGCAGTAGTGACCAGGCTTTCAAATGCATATTATACTGTGGAAATAGTATTAACTGGTGATAGGATATTGCTATATTACTCAGGATATTGTTACAGCTAAACCTAGCTTCTATTATCTATAGTATGTGTTACTCAGGATATTGTTACAGCTAAACCTAGCTTCTATAATCTATAGTATGCATTACTCAGGATATTGTTACTGCTAAACCTAGTTTCTGTAATCTATAGTATGTGTTACTCAGGATATTGTTACTGCTAAACCTAGCTTCTATTATCTATAGTATGTGTTACTCAGGATATTGTTACAGCTAAACCTAGCTTCTATTATCTATAGTATGCGTTACTCAGGATATTGTTACTGCTAAACCTAGCTTCTATTATCTATAGTATGTGTTACTCAGGATATTGTTACTGCTAAACCTAGCTTCTATTATCTATAGTATGTGTTACTCAGGATATTGTTACAGCTAAACCTATAGCTTCTATAATCTATAGTACGTGTTACTCAGGATATTGTTACAGCTAAACCTAGCTTCTATAATCTATAGTATGTGTTACTCAGGATATTGTTACAGCTAAACCTAGCTTCTATTATCTATAGTATGTGTTACTCAGGATATTGTTACAGCTAAACCTAGCTTCTATTATCTATAGTATGTGTTACTCAGGATATTGTTACAGCTAAACCTAGCTTCTATTATCTATAGTATGTGTTACTCAGGATATTGTTACAGCTAAACCTAGCTTCTATAATCTATAGTATGTGTTACTCAGGATATTGTTACAGCTAAACCTTGCTTCTGTAATCTAACCTAGCTAGGTTAGGAGTGTGTAGCGCGGATAGCCACATAGAAGTTGCACGTTACCAAGTCACTGAATGGTAATTAGCCTACCTTAAGTCTGTAATTAGCCTACCTTAAGTCTGTAATTAGCCTACCTTAAGTCTGTAATTAGCCTACCTTAAGTCTGTAATTAGCCTACCTTAAGTCTGTAATTAGCCTACCTTAAGTCTCGGGTATTCGTTTTTTTTACAGTGCTTAGGCATTATGATATTCTGTATTGCAAACAGTCTGAAATAACAAAAAGGTAATTTAGGCTCTGGTATCTTACAACAAAATAGTTTCAAATACAGTTAAGAATTAATAAAAAATAATAATATGTAATTAAGAGTCTTATAAATGTATTTATTCCTAAACTATGATGCACTTCCATATTTCTTACAGAATTCTTACACTATTTAATCTGGGCAAAATTGAGATATGCTTGAATCTGAATCTGACAAACAGCATTGCCATCTAAAAGTCACACAATTATTTTTGTCTGCACATATTTCTCTCCACATGGAGATGCTAGTTTAACTTTAGAGTACTATAAAAGCAACAGTTCCGTTCACGTTCTGTCTCATGGGACACCCAGCATCTAGTTGTGTCTCATGGGACACCCAGCATCTAGTTGTGTCTCATGGGACACCCAGCATCTAGTTCTGTCTCATGGGACACCCATCATCTAGTTGTGTCTCATGGGACACCCAGCATCTAGTTCTGTCTCATGGCCATGGGACACCCAGCATCTAGTTCTGTCTCATGGGACACCCAGCATATAGTTCTGTCTCATGGGACACCCAGCATCTAGTTCTGTCTCATGGGACACCCAGCATCTAGTTCTGTTTCATGGGACACCCAGCATCTAGTTGTGTCTAATGGGACACCCAGCATCTAGATCTGTCTCATGGGACACCCAGCATCTAGTTGTGTCTCATGGGACACCCAGCATCTAGTTGTGTCTCATGGGACACCCAGCATCTAGTTCTGTCTCATGGGACACCCAGCATCTAGTTGTGTCTCATGGGACACCCATCATCTAGTTCTTTCTCATGGGACACCCAGCATCTAGTTCTGTCTCATGGGACACCCAGCATCTAGTTCTGTCTCATGGGACACCCAGCATCTAGTTCTGTCTCATGGGACACACAGCATCTAGTTCTGTCTCATGGGACACCCAGCATCTAGTTCTGTTTCATGGGACACCCAGCATCTAGTTCTGTTTCATGGGACACCCAGCATCTAGTTCTGTCTCATGGGACACCCAGCATCTAGTTCTGTTTCATGGGACACCCAGCATCTAGTTCTGTCTCATGGGACACCCAGCATCTAGTTCTGTTTCATGGGACACTGGTCTGGATACTGGTCTGGTCTAGATTTTCATACACATCCTTGAGACTTCGTTTGACCAAAAACTGCTACTGTCGAAAGGCATCCAAGAGGCCCTGAAGAGATAAACAAAACGTAACAACAACATATATCTTACAGTTGTGTTTTGCAATTAATAATAGCATATTTTGAGATAACTGCATATTACTCTATGCTCCTCTATTTGGGACATCATGTCACATGTTTAATGCCGTAGGTGTCAAACATGATCCTCGAAGGGCTGAGTGACTGCCGATTTTTGCTCTTACCTCATGCTTGCTAATTAGTTAAGTCACTAATTAGTTAATATCACTCCTCATCTGGTTGCATGTGTCTCCGTTGGGCACCAATCGAAAGGAATTAACAAAAACTAGCATAAACTAGGCCCTCCGTGGAATTGGTTGGACACCTTTGTCTTAGACAATGCCTTCAATGGACCTTTGTTCTTGCATGGGTCTTTTTGTGCTAGCAGTAGAGGGGTTGGGAAGGAGGGGAGAGCGGAGAGAGGAGAGGGGAGGTGGGAGAAAGGAGGGAATAATAGACATTGGGGGAGGCATGATGGGGTGGTGGAGACTTGAAGGGATGCTTCCCTGGAGGGTAGGAGGGCCGATTGGTTGGGGGGTAGGGGTTCTCTCACTGGCACTGGGAAGGATTTAGGATTTAGAATGAGTCTTTTTGTTTGGTTTTCCATTATCTACTAATGAATGTTAATTGCTCTTCTTTTTTCATTTTCTGCATATGGTTAAATGCTTGAAGAACATTCAACCGTATGCTTTATGTAAACTCTGTTCTGTATTGTAACCACACTACTTTCCTTGATTTATTTGGATTTGTGTAAACTAACCAAACACCGCCGAGGTAGACCTAATGCATGTGCCATATTTATTATGTTCATAACAAAAGTATTATGAACAGATAAATCTAAGTTTGAAGTGTTTAAATGACAAAGAAAAAGATTAGCGAGACGCAGACCAAATTAAAAGATGTTAAGGGTAGTGCTTGGCACCGTTTGTCATGCATGGTGGTAATGTGAGGGTGCTTTGGTGGTGGCGAAATGGGAAATTCGCTCAGGTTAAAAGGGATCTTGAAGAAGGAAAGGCTATCACTCCATTTGCAACTCCATGTTGTACCCTGTGGACTGTGCTCGTTTGGAGACAATTTCCCCCACAGCTCAAAACTATGCAATAACTATTTGGGGAAGAAGCAGTCAGCTGGGATTCTATCTATAAAGGAATTACCAGCACAGTCACTGAGTCTCTTTTGTGCTGTTGTGGGAGCCGCTTGACGGAAGTATCCATCAGGAAGCATGTGGTGAAGTCTCTTAATCTCAGCAAAGTGACAACTAGAATGCCAAAGGTCAGTAATAGGTCAGTAATTGGTCAGTAATTGGTCAGTAATTGGTCAGTAATTGCTGCAAATAGGATTCTTCGCCAAGAATCGGGTGGCCGATTTCGTTCGCACAACTGTTCAATTAGATATATATACAAATATATATTGCTTTTTGGGCACAATTTGCATATACATATATACTCTATCGAGACAAATGCAATCTCATATGGACATCCGGAACTAGAATTCTGACACTGCCACTTTTGTACAATTCTATACACAAATAGACAGCGCTCTTCTGCTCTATCCAGGCACATATGATATAATTTATATTTGCATCTGTTGTATTGTTCGTATGCGTTCTTAAATGTGTGTTTAAAAGTGCATTAAAGTGTTAAATCAATGCGTCAGAACAAATTCCTTGTTTTAGTTAACAGACTCTGCAAAATAAACCTGATTCTGATTCAAAAGAAAATTACGTTATTATTATTTAATCATGAATCCTATTCAACCTTGTCTACGACTATATTTCGTTATCATTTTGCATTATCTCCTATTAAATTTTTTCATGTTTTGATTGGAAAACATGGACATTGATCGATGTAAAGTTGTTTCTGCCTATTTTCACCAGTAGATACCTCAAAGATTTTTAAAAACGTTCAGTACAAACACTATATGACAGGATCACAGTGGGACGACGGGGCATATTACAACGTAATGTATTTTAAGGACACAGTGAGAAATTTGACATCACGGAAAGATACTGAAACACAAACAATGGCCACAACAAAACACAACCATCACCCCACAACCAAACAAATGAATGTCCAGAAACTAACACAACATAAACATCTATGATATATGTTGCACCCACTGCTACACCAAACAGGATAAGACTCCATAAGACTATGTGGGAGCTTGAGTGTGTGTGAGTGTGTGTGTGTGTGAGTGGTGAGAGTTGTTGTATGAATGTATATATTATGTGTATTTTGTGTGGTTGTTGTATGAACGTGTGTGTGTGTGTGTGTGTGTGTGTGTGTGTGTGTGTGTGTGTGTGTGTGTGTGTGTGTGTGTGTGTGTGTGTGTGTGTGTGTGTGTGTGTGTGTGTGTGTGTGTGTGTGTGTGTGTGTGTGGGTGCGTGCATGTGTGTGGTAAGAGTTGTTGTATGAACATGTATATTATGTGGTCTGGGATAAAGGAGGCCACACCCTATCATGTCTTCAGGAGACATCGCAGACACACCTTCCAGGTTAAGCAGCGTTTCTGTTTTTCTCTAATAGATTTAAGGCTGAGGTGGGTCTAGAACTGGTCTCTATATATTGCATATATAGTGAATATGGCAGCATATATCATTGGTTTAAATAGTGAATATGGCAGCATGTGTCATTGGTTTATGTAGTGAATATGACAGCACGTGTCATTGGTATATATAGTGAATATGGCAGCATGTGTCATTGGTATATATAGTGAATATGGCAGCATGTGTCATTGGTATATATAGTGAATATGACAGCACGTGTCATTGGTATATATAGTGAACATGGCAGCATGTGTCAGTGGTTTATATAGTGAATATGGCAGCATGTGTCATTGGTATATATAGTGAATATGGCAGCATGTGTCATTGGTTTATATATTGAATATGGCAGCATGTGCCTTTTCTTTAACTCTATTCAAACCTGGAACTGGGTGGTTAATTGTAATATATTCTAATGACAGTGGTTGTTCAAGCTGTCCAATCCCCCGGTCCTGAAACGTTGCTTGCATCATAAGCACAGCAAACAGTTCTCTGTATTTCAACTGACTAGTTTTAAGGACTAAATAGCACAATAACCTTAACACAAACATTTGTTGTCATGTAGACTGATGTCAAGACTTGAACCCTGGTTCACTTTGGTGACCACAGGGCTTAAGTACCTTATACAGCTGTCATCAATTAGTGCATATCAGTATACTAGTGTCACTAGTATTCTCATGTGATAATCCTCACGTGATAATCCTCATGTGATAATCCTAGTGTGATAATGCCCTCATGTGGTAATCATCATGTGACACTGCCCTCATGTGATAATGCCCTCATGTGGTAATCATCATGTGATAATGCCCTCATGTGATAATGCCCTCATGTGATATTGCCCTCACGTGATAATCCTAATGTGATAATGCCCTCATGTGATAATCATCATGTGATAATGCCCTCATGTCATAATGCCCTCATGTGATAATGCCCTCATGTGATAATCCTCATGTGATAATCCTCATGTGATAATCCTCATGTGATAATGCCCTCATGTGATAATCCTCATGTGATAATCCTCATGTGATAATCCTCATGTGATAATCCTCATGTGATAATCCTCATGTGATAATCCTCATGTGATAATCCTCAAGTGATAGTCCTCAAGTGATAATTCCCTCATGTGATAATCCTCATGTAAGTCTTGTCTAACTGTAACTCTTGTCTAACGGTAAGTATTTTCTAACCGTAAGTCTTGTCAAACTGTAAGTCCTGTCTAACCGTCAGACAGTAGGTGGATTGATTTCTGGCTTGTTGGGCCCTGTTTGTGGTCTACCTCGTTTAGAGCCCCCATGTCTTAACCACCGGATTGTACACCACTACATGTTTGTGTCGGGGCCGTAGGGAACTAGGGTGTCTAACTTGTCTAACCTTGTTCCGTTAACACTATGGAGACCATGAGTCCATGGACCACACCATGGGACCGATCCAGCCCTAAGGACTTGTAGCTGATCCTAAGGCCCTCCTGGTTGTGTTGCCGGCCAATAAACAGACAGAATACAGGCTTACACTCCGCCCCAAACTGCCAGTTGAGGGCCTTATTTCTCAAACTAGACTCTCTCATGCGTTTGTCCTCTTGCCCAGTTGCGCACCAGGAACTATACTTTTGTTTCTCTGCAATTTCTCGCATGAAATCGCCTTATTTCTTAGAACAAGAATAGACTGACGGGATTCAGAAGACCGTTTTTTGAAAATTGTAAACTTGAATTAGCAAACACTCTGTGCCGTTGGAACACAAGAGTGATGGTTGCTGATAACGGGCCTCTTTTCCGTCTATGTAGATTCTCTAATTGGAGATCAGCTGTTTCCGGCCACAATGATCGATAACAGCATCTCAAATATCAACACTGTGTTTCTGATCAATTTGATGCTAATTTAAATGAGCTTTTCCATCACTTCCGAATGCTCGTAAACTTTCGAACGACAGTGTGAAGATGTTCAGTCAGATGTTCCTCAAAGACACAAAGCCTCTGGGAATGAGGCTTCGGTCGCTGCAAAAGTTCTGACCTGGAACAAACTGTTGTACAAGAGGCCACACTGTTTCCCTTGAAATGAGAGGTGTACTGCCCTGCCTCCCACACGTTCCAGCTGTCTTTTTAACCAGACAGCACCTCTTCCTCCCTCCTCCCCGCTGAGCCGATTGGAGTTCAGCATCAATATAGCCTTTGTGGGGCCCCGGCGAGAAGACGGGAGAAATCCCTTATTGTCAGTGAGCGACGCCAAGCCGGCCAGCGCTTGTTTACCCACGTGTCAGTGGGGCAGGCGTCAGAGTCGGGGCTCACAGCCGCAAGACGGCCCTGGTGGGACGGGAGAGAGGCGAGAGCGTGGAGGGAGATGAGGGAGAGAGAGCGTGAGGGGGCCAGGGAGACCAGAACAGCACAAGCGGCAGCCTTGTGCTACACAACCAGGGACTGTCCAGTGGGACAATCCATCATGTGTGTGTGTAGAGAGTCAGCTGGTCTGAGAGGAGGAGAGGAGAAGGCAGGAGGAGAGAGGAAAGGAGCGGAGAGAGGGAGATTTAGAAGGGGAAACCCTCTGTGATTTACAGGGTAAACGTAATCCTATGCAGACAGTGTTCGGGGGTGTGTGTTCGCGTGTGTGTGTTCGGGGGTGTGTGTTCGGGGTCTGTGGCTGGGTAGGTCATCTCCAGCTCCTTGCCCTCAGAAACCCGACATGTGGATTGTGATTTCAGTCCAGAATAAAACACTTAAAGCACGTTTTTTGCTTGGTGCAACACGGATAGAATTTCGCAATGATATTGCGGCATAAAACCTCGGGGAGGGGGAGGGGGGGTTAGCACTGTGGTTCTCAATGGTTTCTCAACTAAAACATTTATGCAATAATCTAGGTGCCCTGCGAAAGAGCATTACTACACATCTCTGTGTTTACAGTTGTTTCTAGATTTAGTTTGGCGCAAGTGTGTGCCTGGAGAAGAAAGTAGATCGTCAAGTCATGTGTCTTTTTTATAACTCCTTTCAAATCTGATGCACACTGGTTTTCCATTTCCTATTACAGACTTGTTGCCTATTTCACTTGCAAATCCCAAGGGAGTATGGCGTCGCCTTAAACATACAGGAGTTAGCCTCAGCAGCTACCTTCTGTATCATAATTTAGATACACAGTATGTGTATCTATATTCTTTACTTCTATTCTGTTAGGGAAAAGGAAATGTTTGAGGTTTTTGACTTTCTCCAAATTGTGCGTCACAATTTTTTTATAGACATTTTGGAACTTTGCGGAGGGAAAGCACATGGGAAGTCTTTTAAACCCTAGAGATAGCGCACTATGTAATTATTAGCTAAAACTAGTCCTTATTTTGCAATAAGTAAGCAGAACGCTGTAGAAAGAAAAGCTCAACTAGGATCAAGCAAAGATGAATAGCGGTGGGTTTATTTCGTAAGATTTACTCCAAGTTTACAGATCTCTCGTCAAGCCCACTAGAGGCGGGGAGAGGAGAGTAGCTGACTCACTGACCAGGGTAAAATAATTCCTTATATCTTGAGGGGAAAAAAGCCTGTAGAGATAAAAGCTGAATAATAGCATGTGCTTCTCTCAGTATTCATCACAGAAGATGTTACAATGTGCTCAGATTGTGAAGGAGACGAATTTCCACATTACAATGCATTCACACTTTTTATAGTAAAAGACTGCAAGCAAATATCTGCACTAGAACTCGTAAAAGTCGCTTGATTTAGCTGGTTTAAATGAAGCTCATTGCACTGGTGGAGCAAGCCATAATTGGGTTTTCATTTGCCTCTGCAATGACAGGGAACCCAAAATAGTGGGTACTAGAGTAGGACTGACAGCACCCATGGAAATATGGACATGGGTATCAACATGACTGATAACACCCGTGGGAATATGGACATGGGTATCAACATGACTGATAACACCCGTGGGAATATGGACATGGGTATCAATATGACTGATAACACCCGTGGGAATATGGACATGGGTATCAATATGACTGATAACACCCGTGGGAATATGGACATGGGTATCAACATGACTGATAACACCCGTGGGAATATGGACATGGGTATCAATATGACTGATAACACCCGTGGGAATATGGACATGTGTATCAATATGACTGATAACACCCGTGGGAATATGGACATGGGTATCAACATGACTGATAACACCCGGGTATCAATATGACTGGAATATGGACATGGGTATCAATATGACTGATAACACCCGTGGGAATATGGACATGGGTATCAATATGACTGATAACACCCGTGGGAATATGGACATGGGTATCAATATGACTGATAACACCCGTGGGAATATGGACATGGGTATCAATATGACTGATAACACCCGTGGGAATATGTATATCAACATTATGTTTGGTATAGCATCATATGTTTGGTATAGCATCATGTTTGGTATAGCATCATATGTTTGGTATAGCATCATATGTTTGGTATAGCATCATATGTTTGGTATAGCATCATATGTTTGGTATATCAACATTATGTTTGGTATAGCATCACATGTTTGGTATAGCATCATATGTTTGGTATAGCATCATATGTTTGGTATATCAACATTATGTTTGGTATAGCATCACATGTTTGGTATAGCATCATATGTTTGGTATAGCATCATATGTTTGGTATATCAACATTATGTTTGGTATAGCATCATATGTTTGGTATAGCATCATATGTTTGGTATAGCATCATATGTTTGGTATAGCATCATATGTTTGGTATAGCATCATATGTTTGGTATAGCATCACATGTTTGGTATAGCATCACATGTTTTGTATAGAATCACATGTTTTGTATAGAATCACATGTTTAGGAAAAGTCAGGGAAAAGTCTTCTCTGTCCTGTCTTCTCTGTCCTGTCAACCCAATGGTGGAACTGCTAGTGGATGCTGGCAGTTTAATTCTTATTTCTCATCCACATGACTTTAATGATAGCTACTTCGTTAATGTCTACTTATGACTACATAACATTATTTATAGCATACTCACTTTAAATTGAAGAAAACCAAGAATCTCAATGGAGAGCAGAGCCGTACAAATTGTCATACATATTGGTGTGTGTGTGTGTGTTTTATGGGGCCACAGTGGAGTGATAACCTAGCGATTAGCGACCTTGTTCCGTCCTGGATCAATATCCCTCCTTCAGTAGATTGACAGTCTTTTCCCAGGGGTCCCATTTAACGGGGGCAGCACATAGATGCTGCTCTGTGTCTTATATCTTAGTGACGGGTGTGTCTGGTCTGTGTGTGTGTGTGTGTGTGTGTGTGTGTGTGTGTGTGTGTGTGTGTGTGTGTGTGTGTGTGTGTGTGTGTGTGTGTGTGTGTGTGTGTGTATGGTGGGGTGGGGGGGGGGGGTGTTTGTGTGTATTTATTTATTTATTGTTCATAACACATTCTTTGGACATTGTAAAAGAATGGATTGTCATTAAATGAGTGGGGGCTTTTCTCACCTCATTTTGAACATTTCTTATCACTGTGGAACTAACCATGAAGTGTGGATGATTTATACTCTTAATCCCATCATCCAACGTGTGGATGATTTATACTCCTAATCCCATCATCCAACGTTTGGATGATTTATACTCCTAATCCCATCATCCAACGTGTGGATGATTTATACTCCTAATCCCATCATCCAACGTGTGGATGATTTATACTCCTAATCCCATCATCCAACGTGTGGATGATTTATACTCCTAATCCCATCATCCAACGTGTGGATGATTTATACTCCTAATCCCATCATCCAACGTGTGGATGATTTATACTCCTAATCCCATCATCCAACGTGTGGATGATTTATACTCCTAATCCCATCATCCAACGTGTGGATGATTTATACTCATCCAACATGTGGATGATTTATACTAATCCCATCATCCAACGTGTGGATGATTTATACTCCTAATCCCATCATCCAACGTGTGGATGATTTATACTCCTAATCCCATCATCCAACATGTGGATGATTTATACTCTAATCCCATCATCCAACGTGTGGATGATTTATACTCCCTAATCCCATCATCCAACGTTTGGATGATTTATACTCCCATAATCCCATCATCCAACGTGTGGATGATTTATACTCCTAATCCCATCATCCAACGTGTGGATGATTTATACCCATCATCCAACTAATCCCATCATCCAACGTGTGGATGATTTATACTCCTAATCCCATCATCCAACGTGTGGATGATTTATACTCCTAATCCCATCATCCAACGTGTGGATGATTTATACTCCTAATCATCCAACGTAATCCCATCATCCAACGTGTGGATGATTTATACTCTAATCCCATCAATCCCATCATCCAACGTGTGGATGATTTATACTCCTAATCCCATCATCCAACGTGTGGATGATTTATACTCCCCATAATCCCATCATCCAACGTGTGGATGATTTATACTCCTAATCCCATCATCCAACGTGTGGATGATTTATACTCCTAATCCCATCATCCAACGTGTGGATGATTTATACTCCTAATCCCATCATCCAACATGTGGATGATTTATACTCTTAATCCCATCATCCAACATGTGGATGATTTATACTCTTCTAATCCCATCATCCAACGTGTGGATGATTTATACTCCTAATCCCATCATCCAACGTGTGGATGATTTATACTCTTAATCCCATCATCCAACGTTTGGATGATTTATACTCCTAATCCCATCATCCAACATGTCCCATAATCCCATCATCCACAGAACATTTCCACTTTATAAGATGGCTAAAGCGTTTGACCCCAAACCTCTGTCATTCCTGATCCTGATTAACCCCTCCTTTGCCGCTTCTATCACAGACAATGATCTCTCTGGAGTCTCTGGGATCCACAACATTGGGGATCAATATCTTGAAGGGTTATTTGCCTCCTTTGATCACCTACAGCTTTGTCTTATCTCAACAACTCCACTGCAGGATCAGAAGAGTCAAGAGATCAAGTACGCACTGGCTGGATGAGAACACATTCCTCGGCCAACGGCTACGACAGTGCTCGCAGGCGTCCGACCAACAACAATGAGTTGTCAGGGCGTGACAAGACATCGTATAGCCCTGTCCAACATCCTCCTATTCAACCCGGGAAAACGCTGAGCCAATCGCGGCGCACACTGTGGGGACTCCAGGACACTGTCTCTGCACCACGACCTGTACGGTAACTTCTGGTTGCAATGTTAGAGCTGTTCTGTGACACAGGGACTTAGACCACTGTATCTCTGTCTCCTTGTTTGATTTCTAATATCACAAAATTACATTTATCCATATATTCAGTGCCGTCTCATAAACGTATGCATAAAGTAGGCCTATGACATGGCAAGAATGTGAATGTTTTTTGACTATGGGTATGTATTTAAACATTATATTCAACGCGTGCATATTAATATCTGTTGTTGCCGGGTTTGCGCAAAGAAGGGACTATAGAAATCTGGCATCCTATTAAACGAGGGTAAACTAATAGAACGTGCTGTTCAAAGACACCAGAATGAACGAGTTCACAGGAACGTTCATCAGCCAGTAAAGCAGTACGTTCAGTTCACGTTCGCCCAAAATATGAACGCGTTCATGAACTATCGTTCAATGAACGCGTTCAGGCACAACACTGCATATAGAATGCTTTATGACTAATGACTTTGGTTGGACACATATAACAGTACATAACAGCACACAGGCTCCCTCAGAACTTAAAAGGCCATTTATGACCAGCCGCTAAATGTGGATATGAATATTTGAAAGGCTCGCCTTATCTGCAGTGATATTAGTATTGCCTCTGCGTTCAGCTCCCATCGGACCCGTGGCTGTAAAGAACAAAGAGCGGTACAATAAAGGTGAATTCTTAAGGTGACTAAAGTCTGACAGAAAGACGAACTGCAACAGTGCTTAAAGGCGTAGCTCACACAAATTGACAAAAGTCAATGGTGTATTTAAGATGCACATTATAGGCTGACTGACAGTGGAAATCTACGCTTTAAAGAATTTTGTAATCGAAAAAATAACAGTTAATTCCTTGATGATTTTCAGAAAATGCCAGTTTTTGGTGGGGACCAAAACAAATCGGTTTAACACATATCTGAATGTGTAAACATTACAATCCAGGACCTACGTTTAGAACCAATGAACAAACACAGACAGCAGCAGAAGAGAGTTTACAGTGAATCACTGGACCACAGTGAACTGCTGATTTCTTGTTAATAAAAGCATTTCTCTGGTCGTACTACATTATGTCATTAGAGAAGGCGTGAGCAGACGCAGTTTACCGCACGGACTCAACAGTCTCTCAGACAATGGCTGTGTGAGATGCGGGCAAACTGACATGGTGAAGACGTATATTATCCTGTGAAAAGCCTGAGAGGTTGGAAGAGTTCCGATGAGTATCCCTGCCCTTGGGAATCGAGGGAGTCCAGAGCTGGGACTAGTGCACCCCCTGCTGGTGAGTTAGGGCATAACCATAGCAGAACATTGTGTGGCGTTCAGTAATAATAGTAGTAGAGATAGCACACTGTTTATAGTGCTCATAATCATACAAATTAGTCACCAACCATAATTATTATCGCTTGGTTAATGTTGCCTAACCAAACAGTATTATTAGGATTGTTAAATCATGCCGATCTTATCTAATTTGGTGAGTATTCATCTATGTTCTTTTTAAAGGTCCTACCAGCATATGAAACAATAACAACATGTTCTTATCATCACTGTTTTGGTTAAACGGTTAAGGATTGAGCTGGTGAATATAAAACTCGTGTCTTTGTCTTCACCTAAAGAAAAGTCTAAAATGTGCACCTCTCTTTTTAGAGGGATTCATTAACCTACATTTAAAGAGTTCATTAACTCAGTGTTACTAATGTTCTCACAAATTCTGTAATGATTCTATGTGAATTAATACACCAAAACCAATGGCCTACTAGTAGCTTTAGAAATCCAGTAGTGTTTCAGTTTATCAGTCAGGTCATTTGACTAAATTGAAAACACTTTCTTCATAGCTGCTATTGATAGTGATTCTGTGGCAGTGGTACAGTGTCTCTGGGGCAGTGGTACAGTGACTCTGGGGCAGCGGTACAGTGACTCTTGGGCAGTTGTACAGTGACTCTGGGGCAGCGGTACAGAGACTCTGGGGCAGCGGTACAGTGACTCTTGGGCAGTTGTACATTGACTCTGAGGCAGTGGTACAGTGACTCTGGGGCAGCGGTACAGTGACTCTGGGGCAGCGGTACAGTGACTCTGGGGCAGCGGTACAGTGACTCTTGGGCAGTTGTACAGTGACTCTGGGGCAGCGGTACAGTGACTCTGGGGCAGTGGTACGGTGACTCTTGGGCAGTTGTACAGTGACTCTGGGGCAGTGGTACAGTGTCTCTGGGGCAGTGGTACGGTGACTCTTGGGCAGTTGTACAGTGACTCTGGGGCAGCGGTACAGTGACTCTGGGGCAGTGGTACGGTGACTCTTGGGCAGTTGTACAGTGACTCTGGGGCAGTGGTACAGTGTCTCTGGGGCAGCGGTACAGTGTCTTGTCAGCTTAGATCCTAGGCAGTGTTTTGACTGCAGCAGATTATCAGGGCCAGGTCCAGGGCCTGATTACGGTAATATGATTAGCAAATAACCAGTCATTGCTCTGGAAGTCCAAAATGTTCTCCCACGTTTTTTAACTCTGCCGACCCCCCCCCCCACACACACACACACACCTAAAAACATTAACCCATAACCATTGCTAGAAAACCGAAACTACAATCTGGGTCCTTGCAAACAGAGTCATGGGACTGTTTGTGTGCTCAGGGCCAGAAGTGTTTTATGTAGAAAGTCAATGGTTTAATGAAGGCTAAACATCTCATACGGTTCCTATATTACATCTCATAAGGTTCCAATATTACATCTCATGTCCAACAATTGCAGACTGCAGCAATCTATTGACTTATCGACAGCTAATTTATTAGACTTTGGGCAATAACTGTGTGTAATTTATGCACAATACAAAATGTAGTCCATTTTATATAATAGGTTTAGTTGATAATATACTGAAATATATATATATATATTAAATAGTTCAGACGAATTCAAACAGATCGTAGATTGTCTTGTTATTCCCCTTTAAGTGATTTTGCATTAAATGTAGGATGCTATGGTTTTATCACATGGTTCCCCTTTAACACTTCCTGTTAGTAAGTGTAACTTCCTGTCATATATAGAACACAGGCCAAACGAGGAACTCGGCTGCAGGGTAAATCCGCCTCATAGAGGTTTGCACTCGCTTCGCTGAAGTTTCACATCTGTTTCTGAACCGTTCTCCATTCATGAAACCTGGCAGACTTCTGAGTCAGACAAACCTTTGTCACTGGACTGGAGGCCGAATAAATGGCTTCTACCAAAACGATTCTTGCGGATACCGTTTTTTTTTCAATTTAAAATGCTTGAGGACCCACGCAGGTTTTAAGGTTGCTGTGAAATCATTGCCCCAGTTGTCCTTTAGGAATCACCCTTTATCAGAAGCCAGAACAAGGCGTAGATCTCTCAGACACAACACTGTCACAGTAATAAAACCTAATGTAATATCACCACGCAGACTGGAGGGCAGCTGCCATTGTGTGACACTAATGTAGGAAACCAGTGTGATATATCACAAGGGACAGGAAACCAGTGTGATATATCACACGGGACAGAAAACCAGTGTGATATATCACAAGGGACAGGAAACCAGTGTGATATATCACACGGGACAGAAAACCAGTGTGATATATCACAAGGGACAGGAAACCAGTGTGATATATCACAAGGAACAGGAAACCAGTGTGATATATCACAAGGGACAGGAAACCAGTGTGATATATCACACGTGACAGGAAACCAGTGTGATATATCACAAGGGACAGGAAACCAGTGTGATATATCACAAGGGACAGGAAACCAGTGTGATATATCACAAGGGACAGGAAACCAGTGTGATATATCAAAAGGGACAGGAAACCGGTGCGATATATCACAAGGAACAGGAAACCAGTGTGATATATCACAAGGAACAGGAAACCAGTGTGATATATCACAAGGAACAGGAAACCAGTGTGATATATCACAAGGGACAGGAAACCAGTGTGATATATCACAAGGAACAGGAAACCAGTGTGATATATCACAAGGGACAGGAAACCAGTGTGATATATCACAAGGGACAGGAAACCAGTGTGATATATCACAAGGGACAGGAAACCAGTGTGATATATCACAAGGGACAGGAAACCAGTGTGATTGGCTCAGGTTTGTTTATGGTTGTTATAGAATTTTTTCTGAATTCATAGGCTTTATTTGTATATTTCTGCAACTTTATAATATGTAAAATGTCATTTGAGTTTCAAAAGAATCTGCCAGTTGTTTCTCCACCCCTGGTAAAGCAAAACCAGGAATAAATATTCAATTATGTTGTTTCATACTGTCCATTATTTATTCATGCATGGAAATGATCACATTTAAGAGCATCCAGGCATCGTCTGGTAATTGTCAAGGTCAACATATTGTATGTATATGAAAGTAACTGGTTGATTGGTTGCTTCTCCAATTTGCCTCTTTTTACTTAAGCTTTTTTACATGAGTAATTTAACTTCTAGTTAAGTCATACAATATGCAGTATAATATGCAGTATAATATGCAGTATAATATGCAGTACATTAGTAGTAATACTGCAACTTGAACGGGTTACTCTCATCTGCCATTTGATGTCTATACGCTAGTGTCTGCTGCCACCTGCAGATCCCCAGGTGCATTTCTGTTCATATCTGTCTGCTATGAGTCTCAGATGTCTGTGTCCATGACTACATCTACCACAAGCATGTGACACACACACACGCACACGCACACACACACACACACACACACACACACACACACACACACACACAAAGATCTGGTGTAGACTGCTCTCTGTGTTTTCTGAGTTTGGCAAAGATGCATTAAGATCAGCGTCTGAGGATGGATGAATCAGGTGCAGGAGCTGCCATAGTTCGGCCCAATAACTCCAGCTCAGGTCAAGCACTGGTCAAGCACTGGTCAAGCACTGGTCAAGCACTGTTTAGGGTCCAATAAGAGCAACTCCAGCACTGGTTAAGCACTGGTCAAGCACTGGTCAAGCACTGGTCAAGCACTGGTCAAGCACTGGTTATGCACTGGTTAAGCCCTCCACCTCCCGCACAGCATCACGTGTGAGGATTGTTACCTTGTGTTCGGCTCAACTGATTCACATTGCGCTTTCAGACGGCCAATTGATTCACCTGGCAAATTCATTTGTGTCAGAAAGCATTGAGGCTCGTAACAGCATCCTGGATAATTCACAGCAAGCTCACCACCACACCAGCTTTGTGATAGTGGCGCTCCCATTGCCTGACAGATCATTTCCTGATTCGTCTATTTACACCTCTTTCATCCCACCTTTTTCGTTGACCCCGCCCACTCACAAGGCAGATTGTCTATGTGACCTGGATGCTGTTTGTGGACTTGTCTATTGCACTGCAACCTGCCCTCAAGTCTCTGTTCTATATTTGTTGCTTTCTTTTTCCAACTCTACCCAGATGGTATTGTACCTCTGCATCTTCATTCAAACTCTGATACAAACCTTTCTTCTATCATTTCACCAATTTGCCAAATCCTTGGCCATTTTGTCTCTTGTTTTTGCCTCTTCGACCTTACTCTCCTCTCTTTCCACATTATATGATTGGCACTGTCCACGGATGGCTCAGCCCTCCTTACTGCGAGCGAAGATAGAAGGAAACAAAACTTCGGAATGACCTATCCTCTTTGCGGAGGACTTGGCATGTGCACCTAATTCACTATTGGGTCCACTGGTCCCTCACACACCAAAGTTGTCCCAGCATCAACCACTTGTTCCCCAAATGAAATCCTGAACCTGCGGATGTTTGCTCACTTTTGGCAACCTGTCCTCTCAATCACATCCCTTCTTTCTCCAAATCAACATTTCTTCTCGTTTACCACTGAATTCCTGTACACTGAGTGAGTCAAATTGGAATTCAACAGAATCATTCCCCACCTCCAGTAAATAACAGTTAATCCGAACTGATGTGAGACACTAAAGACACCTATCCATCCTGTCTTTTCTTTCCAAAACACTTCAGACCTTTGACCGACTCTCCTGTTTTTTGTGGATCCGTCTCCTTTGCCCTGTCAGATCTTCCTCTCCCCCTTTCAGGACTGGGCATGTTAGGATCTGCGTTATTTTGGGTTGCATCGTATCTGGCAGGCTACTCCTACAGGTGATGTGGAGAAGATCAGCGTCTACCAAGCTAGCTCTGACTACTGGTGTCCCCCAGGGCTTGCTTCTAGGCTCTCTACTTTTCCCTGATGTGACTGTAGATAACGAGAGAGTGAGATAAAGATATTGTCCTTTCTATCAGGTGAGGGTTCATTTGTACATCTGAATCTTATTTTTTATGTGGCCTGAGGTGATGTTGAGCTTTTGTGGGAGCCAAGCTTATGCCAACGACGCCTTTACAATAAACCTCTCCTTTTGTTTATCTTGTCAACAGTCCTGATTTATTTTGAATTTGTTGGTCCCATTTAACAATCTGGATTCAAGTACCACCTTTCAATCATAACATCTGCGTTACTGTCTTGGAAACATACTGAAAGTTTATGATAATTAATTCAAATTACCAGTGAATATTTTTTTAATCTTCTGACAAAAGTAAAACATCACACAAAAGAAAAACATAGATTTTTTTTTTTATTGTGTCTCTAGCAAATCCTAGCTATTTCAGTTACTATGCAAGTGCGATTTTTAGGATACCGCCTCCTCACTGCAGTTGTGGCTTTAACGAAAGATATGAAGGCATGAGAAACTCCAGATCAGCAACGGCATTTCCTGTAGACGTCATCTGTGATCTGTCCCTGGGCAAATCATCATCCATCTTAATGGATGCGAAACGGATGGACATCACATTAGCTAAATCATGCGGTGCCAACTGAAAACGAACGTACTAACATACGAGGATATACACATATCAACTAAAGACTGAAGATATATATATGTGTCTACTCGGTGACTGTTCATATATGTGCAGACAACAGCAGAATGGACCAGCATGGATAAATAACAGACCATACGTTCAACAGTCTAGGATCTAACCGGTGCCATATCGGGCAGAATCATCACTAACTCTCGGTTGACACATCCTGTTGCATGTTTGGCTGGGAACCTTCCACTCTTTGTCCTGGAGCTCACCGGGACACATTCCAAGAGACGCTGGACTTGAAACCGAGCTTGGATAAAGTCCTCTGAAGTCAGAACGGTGAGGGAGGCATGCTCTGTATCACACACGCATTCAATGATTAGATGTAGAGGTAAAAGGGAGGACGGTGAAATGATGACTATTAAGAGTCATCTCACGTTTGGCACTGTGGGGACGTCGAACCGATGTGACGCTTTGCTCCTCCATGCCCGGCGTTCTGATGTTTCGACAGAATTGATGACGTGGCGTGCACGTTTATTGATTATTTCGTCATTTGGCAATGTTTACTCATCAGGTTACAAGTTACGGTAAGCACTTAACATATAATTTCTCCGAAGAACATTCTCATACTTCAGTCCTTCATTTCATGCCCGGATTATGACGAAGCAGTGAAGGCCAGAGCTGTGTTCTGAGAGCGGTGGGAGACGTACCGGACTGAGGAATGTATTACTCACCCTACGGTCTCTAAGCCCTCTGTTTCCAGTGCTCAGCCACGGTGAAACCCGACCCTCCTCCAGCAGACAAACAGCTGACGTGCTGAAACTACCGGGCAGCCAGCCGGCCCAGCCGCCCCAGCATTCCATGTGTTCAGGGAGTCTCGGAACCATTGCTCCACACGTGGGAGGTGGGTTTGTGTGTACGCAATTCACTATGCTCATGGGAAGTTCCCTAAAGAACAGCAACCCGTTTGGAAAGTGAGCACTTTTAGCAGGGCCTCGCTAATATAACAACAACAGCAACAACAGCATATATATATATATATATGTATATTAGGGTACGGGTCAGCGTCATGGAAAATAGAATTTTAAACTGTGAATATTTTTTCCCCCTCGATTAATCAAGGCACGTGTTGTAAAACAAGGGTGTAAGTTTATAAGACTGGGGAAAAGAGAGGATACGAGAGCAGAGAATCACCACCTCTGGTGTTCTGAACCTGGATCTCACACACACACCAACATTCCCACAACTTCACAAAATAGTGTGTGTTGTAAAAGCCTGTGAAAATTTTTTACTACGTGTAAATTCCTAAAGAGTGTACAGTGGGATGCACAAGTTGGTGTGACGCGTTTTCGTGGGTGTGTGCTTCATGCAGATGTGTCAACATCTGTGTCATCCCTGTTTCTGTAAACCCCCTGAACTCCCAAATGCGGGGTGGGTGTGTCCGCTAATTTGGGAAAGAGAGTGAGTATGCTGTCTGAGAGTGTCAGGAATTGTTTAAGCAATATCATATTTGTTTTGGACACAAATATTCAGCTAAAGTAGCTAACATCAGTCGGATAAAATGGCAACTTTCAAGCAACTTCCGAATTATGTTAATTATTTTTTGTATTTTACACTATGGATTAATCCCTTGTGTTATTCTTTTGCTGGAAACCCACTCGATGTCTTTAGAAGAAGTGACTAGTAGAAAATGTTTTTGTGTTACAATCTATTTGTCTAAGATTAAGGTGACCTAGAGATGAGACGATGTGAAAAGGACCGAGAGGAGGATAAATTGCACTTAGGTAATGATTAATAAGTCTGAACAGACCAAATAATTTGGGTTAATGCTTCTTTAAAAATCTACATGCCAATCTGGGTTGCCTCCTGGATACAATTTCATTTTACTGGTAAGGGACTTGAACACATATTATTCAATTGACAGATTGGGAAATGTATACAAAGGCAATAATTATACTGCCATTACCATCTGCCTCTATAGAGATAGGTCCATCGTAAGTGCAAGTTTGCAAATGCACATGTTGAAAAAATAAACTTTGGGAATCTTAAAAACAGATTAGTGGAGTGACAATTTTCTATAACCCTGGTCTGTGGTGCCAAAACGTATTTATTTAGTTTGAATGTTCATTACGTCATCTTTTTTTCCATACATATAACGATGACAAACTCGAGGAAGGGAGACCAATTGAAACACAGGTTCTGCAGAACCAGCTATAGTATGGAATCCCTATGATTGGTTTACTTGACAAAATAGGTCAGTTCATCTTGTCGGTGGTTTTGTCGGTACCTGTTTTTAGAGCACTTTTTTAAACATGCACAAGAATTTAAAAAACAAACATTTCCAAGCACCAGATCTCAGGTTGGCCGTACAACCTTTAGTTGTCTCATTATAACACAATGATGGTGTTAAATGCATGTTACCGTAGTAAAGTATCGGAGAAAATAGATTTGAAAAATCCCCAAAAGTTTTATTTTCCCTGTCACGTGAATTGTCATCGTAAAAAAACAAATACTACCTATAAAAAAATGACACAAGCTTAGTTCATGCTGCCCTCAAATACAAATAAGGCTCAGATTTAGTTCTGTTTTAACCTCTGACAACCAACAGCATACAATTGTTTGTACAGACGAAGAATCAGATTTCTATGCAGGCAAATCAGTGGACAGCTGCTTTTTTAACCATGCCATGATGGCTCACTGGTTTCACAGACATCGGAAACGTTACAATGAGAAGGTGTCGAACCTAGAGCTAATTGCACCCAAATCCTCAATGAAAATCATGAGCGGAAAACCGTCAGGATTTACGTCGGCCTAATCCAGTTTTAGATGATTCACCAAAGAAATCTGTGAATACGTAAATCTGTGAATACGTAAATCTGTGACATTGTATGCCACATAACAGTACAGATCTAACATCACATTAACATATATAATATTCAGTTGTCGGTTGTCACAGGATAAAGTAGAACCGTTTGACTCTAGACCAAAGTCTTCTGAGCAGTATCTTCTACAATACCTCATACAGTAATATTATTACATCTTACAACTTTTCCAGTCAGGTTGTTCCAGTGAAATTACTTTCCTTACTAATACAAACATGTCAGAACATACAGCAGACAAAAACCGAAGAAAAACAACCTTATTTAGCTGCCATTTGTTATGGCAATTATTATTTTCTTTTACTTTTAAGAGCATTATAACTCTGTGATCCTCGTTCCAGAAACCAGCTAGCGAAGGACGGCATCAACACATTGCATCAATTCATTTGCAACATATTTTTGATTTGCTTGGAGGTAGTTTCGTCGTTCAAATGTTTCGTCGTGTACCTGAATATAAAGACAGAAAATACAGTCAGAAAATCCTTCAGAAAAACGGAATACGTAGGTCACACTGAAGGTGAAACATCAAGGAAAACGTTAAGGGCCCGTAAGTTGATTGATTACATTAATCTGTGTGTCAGTGTGGCGCTTTAGGGTGGGGGGACGTTTTAACCTCTGTGATCAAAAGGATGTTTAACATGTGATTAGCATGTCGGGTCACCCAATGACCGTAGAGTCACATTGAAGTTGGCAGGAAACCACTGGAGACTGACCTGAGAGCATTTAGCAGGCCTTCCACACTGCTCTGCGGCTGATCCTTTAACACTTTGATGCATCCTTTCATCTGAACCGAAAACAGAGTCAGTTACACACATGCAGTTCAATACGCCAGTGTCCCTGCATGCACTCCAAAAGGACGGCACACCTTTACAGTCCGGCACCTGGTTAGTTGAATCTGCAGTAACGCAACCGGGTTGCGTAGATGCTGGACTAGACCAGACACGCGCTACCTTGCTAACCGTAATATCAGTTCAGTCACCCGAGGACAGGGTCTCTGGCGGTACAGTCGTTATCGAGCATGATGATGCAGATGAAAACACAATTAACCGGTGGCAGTAACACTGTGAGTGGAGACCAAATCCTGGAGAGACCAGCGATCCCACCGCAATGCTAGACACATACGGTCATGAGAACTTGGTAAACGTACGTCAATTTTGGAGGTCTTGACGAAGGCTCCGGCCGGGTGAACATAGTCATATAGAATGATCACTCCAACCATCACACGCAAACAGAAGGACACGGTGTCTTCGTTGGCAAAGCGGCTACGGTACTCTCTGTGGACACACACACACAGACACACACAGATCAAATGTATTTCTATCATTAGACTTCATAGAAGGTAAACACAGCAGCACAGTAGTAATAACAATAATTAAAGAAATCTGATAATGCCATTATTATGAGGTCCAAGGAAATAACCTAAATAAATACTTAAAAAGTCACAATTGTAGAATGTAATTATGAGCGTTGTCTTTTTTGTGTATGAGTTTAGTTATTTAGTAATACGAGTTATTTTAGTGAGCTAACTGCGCTGTTCGGCAGATGATACACAAGCCCTTATGACTAACAGTGACAACCGCAGAACCACACAACAGTGACAACCACACAACAGTGACAACCACACAACAGTGACAACCGCGCAACAGTGACAACCGCACAACAGTGACAACCGCACAACAGTGACAACCACACAACAGTGACAACCACACAACAGTGACAACCGCACAACAGTGACAACCGCACAACAGTGACAACCGCACAACAGTGACAACCGCACAACAGTGACAACCACACAACAGTGACAACCACACAACAGTGACAACCACACAACAGTGACAACCACACAACAGTGACAACCACACAACAGCGACAACCGCTGCTATAATTTGTATAACAGCCCATAACAGTTTGAAAGCGTGACTCACGGTGTCTCCAGCATGACTTTGCAGACGCTGGCCATAGTGCACAAGCAGTCGGTTGTGTTCTCAATGGGGAGGTCTGTGTTCTGTTCAAATCAACACCATCTCATTGACACCAAATTTGCTGACACACAAGAAGACTTTTCTTTCTAATAATTAATAAACAGCACTAAACTGTGAAAAAATTTACAGTTCAATGTGTGATACTTTTGAAATAAACAAACTTTGTAGCTGACAGGGTATTCACGAAATCGGAGCGAATGATTTGAACTTACATCTGAGACAAACTTTGTCGTGGCATCGCTTAGCGTTTTCAACATTGGCGTTGCGTTGGCGTAGAACAGAGACATCCGATTGGCCAGCTCATTGTTGACCTCGTTCTCTTCTTCAGCCTAGAAACAAAAGAGATATGTCACTCATTTATTAGATTCGTGGTTAGCATCAGTGGACAAAGACATACATTTAAATTGCATTAAAGTTTCAAATACATTATTGAAGACATTTGCAACACATGGAGTTTGTTTTCTTCTTTAAAAAATCTAAATAAATGTGTAGAAATAGACCTCCCTTTTCCGCCATGAAATACAATTATTCCCAAAGTGACCCCAATTTAACAATGATGAAAGACAATAATAGAGGTTTATGTCAGCCTTTGAACTTGTGAACCATCTGCATGAGATTTCTTCTGTTGTGTATTAGTAAATTCATTGTCAATTTACCCAATAAGAAACACGATGAGACACATGCATTTGACAGCTCTGACGCAGTTACGCCTATGACATTGAAGAGACACATGGATATGACAGCTCTGACGCAGTTATGCATTTGACCATTGAAGAGAGACACATGCATTTGACAGCTCTGACGCAGTTACGCCTATGACATTGAAGAGACACATGGATTTGACAGCTCTGACGCAGTTACGCCTATGCCATTGAAGAGAGACACATGCATTTGACAGCTCTGACGCAGTTACGCCTATGACATTGAAGAGACACATGCATTTGACAGCTCTGACGCAGTTACGCCTATGACATTGAAGAGACACATGTATTTGACAGCTCTGACACAGTTACGCCTATGCCATTGAAGAGACACATGCATTTGACAGCTCTGACGCAGTTACGCCTATGACATTGAAGAGAAACATGCATTTGACAGCTCTGACACAGTTACGCCTATGACATTGAAAAACACATGCGACAAAATCCTGTCCGTCTTTTGTTAATGCCCTTAAAAACCTCTCATAGTTATTTTTAATTGGTATGCAAAATATATATTTTAAAATACAGTATTAAGTGGGGGCAATTTATTGTGTCAAACCCGTAATTGGACATTATAGAGTCTGCCCACTTTGCTGTACCTATCTGCATGCACGCTACATGGCATTTCACAGGAGGGATAAACTAATTATTCAACCGGAGGGGCTCTTAATTGGGGACACAAGGTCAACGAGCCCCTGTCTCATTTGGTCGACGCCCATGGGGCTCTTTCCACCAATGAGGAGAAGTGGATAATATTCTACTGTTACAATACATGCACAGCCCTGAGGGTATGTAAAACTGTGTGTAAAGAAGAGCAAAAAAAGTGCATTTTAATCCATACATGTTTATCATATCCTATATATGTTTATTATACCCCATAAATGTTTATTATACCCTATATATATTTATTATACCCCAATATATGTTTATTATACCTCATATATGTTTATTATACCCCAATACATGTTTATTATACCTCAAACATGTTTATTATACCCCATATATGTTTATTATACCTCATATATGCTTATTATACCCTATTTTATTATACCCTTAAATATATGTCTATTATACCTCATATATGTCTATTATACCTCATATATATTTATTATACCTCATATATGTTTATTATACCTCATATATGTTTATTATACCCCATATATATTTATTATACCTCATATATGTCTATTATACCTCGTATATGTTTATTATACCCCATATATATTTATTATACCTCATATATGGTTATTATACCTCATATATATTTATTATACCTCATATATATTTATTATACCTCATATATGTTTATTATACCTCATATATGCTTATTATACCCTATTTTATTATACCCCATATATGTCTATTATACCCCATATATGTCTATTATACTATTATATTATACCTATTTTATTATACCCCATATATGTCTTTATTATATGTCTATTATACCTCATATATATTTATTATTATACCCCATTTTATTATACATTTATGTTTATTATACTATTATACTCATATATATTTTTATATTTATTATACCCCATACATGTTTATTATACCTCATATATATTTTTATACCCCATACATGTTGTTAATACCCCATGCTAGTTGCAATTCCACATGTTTCATAGAAAATTAGAAACAATATTTCTAATATAGGAAATCAAAAGACGAAATAAAGAGCGCAATGAGGAAGGGCGAGCGAGAGACCAGAAAGAGAGGGAAATTAAAACAAAAGAAAAAGTGGTAGGGTAATTCTGCCTGGTCCGGTTCTTTCATCCCAGCTCTTACCTAATGACCCAGGCCATTAAATAACAGAATTAATGTCATTAAACAGCACTCGAGGGGAGAGGGCGCCACTTTACCACTAGCACTAATTACATGGAACATTATCTATGATAACAGTCTTAATAGAAAATGCACAACAGATCATGGAAAATACCTCTAAAGTACATCTGACTGAGTGCAAAAAACATGTAGAGACAAATGTATCACATTGAGATACATTATGTCCATAATAAGTGCATGGATACGTTTTGATGAGATTTTCTTTAAAATAAATTTCACTCATCATTGTACCAAATTGATCACCACTCAACTGTTGGCGAATATACCGTGTGTACATTGTTTTGCTTACTATGTTCAAATTGAAAAGTACAGAATCACTCTCTACTCTACGGTGAAATACAGGGGAAGAACGACACTCAAAGTAGTAACCACAACAGTCAGCATATAACCATATAAACCATGTGAACACTGGCAGTCTCAGTCTACTAACAGCCTACCACCTAAAACAGTCTCAGTCTACTAACAGCCTACCACCTAAAACAGTCTCAGTCTACTAACAGCCTACCACCTAAAACAGTCTCAGTCTACTAACAGCCTACCACCTAAAACAGTCTCAGTCTACTAACAGCCTACCGCCTAAACAATCCCCGTGTTGCCTAAATGAGGTCAGCCGTAGTATTTCGTATACGCCATGGGAGAATACCTGCTGCTTTGACCAAAGCATATTAAGATCCAAATCCAGATTTTATAACTAAATATAAGTTAGCTTATGCACTTTAAAGAGACCATCAATGTTCTAAGATGAACTGTATCATTTAAAAAAAACATTTCGCTGAGTAACACATGTCTGCAATATATGACATTACCATAATACATTTGTTTTTAATATAAAAGGACTCAACACTCACTGCAACATTGTTGATTCGCATGCGGTTCAGTGTTCTTCTGAAGTAGCTGAAATCATTCTGGATGGCAGGATTTGTCATCTGGAGGCAAAGGTCAACACAAAGTTACTGTATGAAAGGGTTTGTCATCTGGAGGCAAAGGTCAACACAAAGTTACTGTATGAAAGGGTTTGTCATCTGGAGGCAAAGGTCAACACAAAGTTACTGTATGAAAGGGTTGGTCATCTGGGGGAAAGGTGAACACAAAGTTACTGTATGACAGGGTTTGTCATCTGGGGGCAAAGGTCAACACAAAGTTACTGTATGACAGGGTTTGTCATCTGGAGGCAAAGGTCAACACAAAGTTACTGTATGACAGGGTTTGTCATCTGGAGGCAAAGGTCAACACAAAGTTACTGTATGAAAGGGTTTGTCATCTGGGGGAAAGGTCAACACAAAGTTACTGTATGACAGGGTTTGTCATCTGGGGGCAAAGGTCAACACAAAGTTACTGTATGACAGGGTTTGTCAACTGGGGGCAAAGGTCAACACAAAGTTACTGTATGACAGGGTTTGTCAACTGGGGGCAAAGGTCAACACAAAGTTACTGTATGACAGGGTTTGTCAACTGGGGGCAAAGGTCAACACAAAGTTACTGTATGACAGGGTTTGTCATCTGGGGGCAAAGGTCAACACAAAGTTACTGTATGACAGGGTTTGTCAACTGGGGGCAAAGGTCAACACAAAGTTACTGTATGACAGGGTTTGTCAACTGGGGGCAAAGGTCAACACAAAGTTACTGTATGACAGGGTTTGTCATCTGGGGGCAAAGGTCAACACAAAGTTACTGTATGACAGGGTTTGTCAACTGGGGGCAAAGGTCAACACAAAGTTACTGTATGACAGGGTTTGTCATCTGGGGGCAAAGGTCAACACAAAGTTACTGTATGACAGGGTTTGTCAACTGGGGGCAAAGGTCAACACAAAGTTACTGTATGACAGGGTTTGTCATCTGGGGGCAAAGGTCAACACAAAGTTACTGTATGACAGGGTTTGTCAACTGGGGGCAAAGGTCAACACAAAGTTACTGTATGACAGGGTTTGTCAACTGGGGGCAAAGGTCAACACAAAGTTACTGTATGACAGGGTTTGTCATCTGGGGGCAAAGGTCAACACAAAGTTACTGTATGACAGGGTTTGTCATCTGGGGGCAAAGGTCAACACAAAGTTACTGTATGACAGGGTTTGTCATCTGGGGGCAAAGGTCAACACAAAGTTACTGTATGACAGGGTTTGTCATCTGGGGGCAAAGGTCAACACAAAGTTACTGTATGACAGGGTTTGTCATCTGGGGGCAAAGGTCAACACAAAGTTACTGTATGACAGGGTTTGTCAACTGGGGGCAAAGGTCAACACAAAGTTACTGTATGACAGGGTTTGTCATCTGGGGGCAAAGGTCAACACAAAGTTACTGTATGACAGGGTTTGTCAACTGGGGGCAAAGGTCAACACAAAGTTACTGTATGACAGGGTTTGTCATCTGGGGGCAAAGGTCAACACAAAGTTACTGTATGACAGGGTTTGTCATCTGGAGGCAAATATAACAACAATGCATTTCAGAAAAATGTATTAATACAATTTGAATCAGGTGCATCTAAATGGGCAAACGATTATAAAATCATTAGAATAACGTAGGAAGGTCCACCCTAATGTCATGAAGGAGACTTTCATTTTAGACTTCCTCTAGTTTGGTCTAAACCATATCATTGTGTGATAACACCATCCCAACATCTAAAGACCTGTCTTATGGTCCTGAGAAGAAAGATCGTTGATAACCCTGAGTCTGGGAGAGATAACAAAGACATTTCTAGGCATCTCGAAGTACATCTGACAAATCATCCACATACGGAAATAATGTCTCTATCACGAGCTGTACAAACAATTTCTACAAACGCCGGAGTAACATCAAAGCATCTTTAAACCTCTCTAGCCACAACCGCAAAACCTGGCTTAAACGCAAGGTCAGGAAGGAAGTGTTTTCCTTTGCTCTATGAAAATAATATCACAACTGACATTTGCCAGACCACACCTAGACAAAAACCAAAACTACCAAAACGTGTGCTCTGGCAGATCAGTGAAATGTGTTTAGCCCCAATGCCTGATACATCTGTCAACAAGCTAAAGCTGAAACAAACATGGATGTAGCAAAAAGGACAACGATTCAAAGCTACGGCAAAATGTAAGCTATTACAGCCATAAAGGACCATACCAGCTATTAAAACTAGAAGATGTACCTATTTTTTCTGCACTATGAAATTGAATGTATGTGGATTTTGTATCCAACCCTGCGACTTTCCAAAAACAGAGGGAATTGCTTGGTCTGGGTGGAGGCCTCGTCGTTCATGTTCATATTACCATTGGGGATTGTGATTCTGAGGGAGAATTTGAGGTGTCATATATTTCATGATTTAGTGACTACAAATGAATAGGTTAAAAGCATTCCAAAGGTTAAAAAGCTTATTTTCTCCTTTTGGATAACCATGTTAGTGGGATTTCTTAATTTTTCTTAATTTTTCTGGCATTATATTGTTGTGATAAATGCATTTCCTGAGAAGGCAGATATATCTAGAACCCATGTGCAGTAGTTTTGTGTCATGATCGTGCGGCCCTGAAGAAACATAAAATGCATATCTGGGTCACAGCCAGCGGTACCTTGAGCTCGTCGAAGCGCAGGGTGAAATGCAAGATCTCGGCGAACTGTCTGGCCAGCGCCTGCTCCTGCTCCAGATGTTGAGTTGGACTGCTTTGAGCACTCGTTAGAGCCTTCAGCAGACCGTGTAATGACCCCTCTGTACCGGGGAGAAGAGGAAGAGACACGCGTTATAATGGAGAGAGGAAGAGGAAATAGGGAGGGATTAGAATAAGTATATGCAGGAGTCAGGACAGATGGATGCATGTGATTGGGTGGAGTCGTGTGGTGGAGTTGATGGAGGGCCGGAGCCATGACGACGCAGGTGGATTATTACAGTTTAAAATGAGATGATTGATAAGGGGCGGCAGTGGCTCAGTGGGTTGAGTTGGTTGTCTATCAATCAGTAGGTTGGTGGTTCGATCCCCGGTTCCTCCTGAGCCTGCAGTCGCCTTGCATGGTCGACGCGGTGTCGGTGAATGAATGAGTGGGTGAATGTGACGCAGGATCTGTAAAGCGCTATATAAAAGCGCAGCATTTACCATTTAGCATTTATAAGCAAAAATGAGGACATGTAGGTGTGAAACAGGAAATTATAAATACGATGTTCTTTGGGACAATTATTTTGTTGCGTAGCTGCATGGAAGACGAGTGAGACATGGTGCTAAAGACGCGGCCCTCCGTCAGGCCAGATTAATGACAGTGAGGTCAGGACATGTTTAGTGCCGTCAACTCAATGTGTGAGAAAATACAGTAAGTACATAAGTGTAGCGTCAGTGAAAGGGCCTGGAAGTTTCCTCACATTTAAACCGAAATGCTCCTGCACATGTGCGGATCACGTCGTTGCTATTTTGGATGAGGTATTATGACCCCAGGTAGGTCTGTAACTGCTAATGACAGCACCTGACCACACCTACCTGAAGCCATAGTCCCAGGTAGGTCTGTAACTGCTAATGACAGCACCACCACCAGCTCTCACAACAGACCGACATGCTAACCAGCTAACACAGCTAACCACATCATCCGTTATTGCAGGGAGATGCTAACTCTGCGACCGAATGTCACGGAACACAGCGATTTGTTGACGCAACGCAAACGTCTGCAATGTATTCCCCCTGGACTAAAACCATTTGTTTTGATCTTTAATTTTGCATCCTTTAAATGGGTAGAGGAGGTTTGACTGGTGCTTGCTTTGAATTAGTCTCTGCTTTTTAATACATATAAGAGCAATAACAAATAAACTTAGAGCGAGGAATAAAGAATGGTAAATGGGTTTAGGTTGGGTTTGGGTTTAGCACATGAACTATGAAACTAACTACATCCCCAGTTACGTACCCACACCCCCGGTGTTTCACCAGTCAATAGCGCCCCCAACCCCCCATGCAACTACTCTAACGGGGAAAATAAAAGAGACAAACTGCCCACCTATCAGGGATGAATCTATACATTTTTAATGCCCCTGTCTCGGCGCTGGCATAGCAACACAACGTTGAGGAACTCTTGAGGGAATCTAGTTCTGAAGAGCTGCTTGTCTGTGTCATAACCAGACCTCCAATCAGCTGCTCTCTTGGACGTTTCGGCGTGATCAGAGAGTTGACCACATTTAATGAGGTTGCCTTTGTTTAAAAACCCTTTCATTCTCTCCATCATATTGGATACGTGTCCTAACCTGTAGGTTAATGATGTGTTTGTTTAAAATATGTTTTATTAAATCCTGTAGTGCAGTGAGACTCATATGTGCACACATTCTCACATGCTGGCTGAGAGCTGGTACTCATCACCACTCTTGTTGACATACAAAACACTAATCACGTAGAGCTGGTACTCATCACCACTCTTGTTGACATACAAAACACTAATCACGTAGAGCTGGTACTCATCACCACTCTTGTTGACATACAAAACACTAATCACGTAGAGCTGGTACTCATCACCACTCTTGTTGACATACAAAACACTAATCACGTAGAGCTGGTACTCATCACCACTCTTGTTGACATACAAAACACTAATCACGTAGAGCTGGTACTCATCACCACTCTTGTTGACATACAAAACACTAATCACGTAGAGCTGGTACTCATCACCACTCTTGTTGACATACAAAACACTAATCACGTAGAGCTGGTACTCATCAAAACCAATCACGTAGAGCTGGTACTCTTCACATACAAAACACTAATCACGTAGAGCTGGTACTCATCACCACTCTTGTTGACATACAAAACACTAATCACGTAGAGCTGGTACTCATCACCACTCTTGTTGACATACAAAACACTAATCACGTAGAGCTGGTACTCATCACCACTCTTGTTGACATACAAAACACTAATCACGTAGAGCTGGTACTCATCACCACTCTTGTTGACATACAAAACACTAATCACGTTGAGAGCTGGTACTCATCACCACTCTTGTTGACATACAAAACACTAATCACGTAGAGCTGGTACTCATCACCACTCTTGTTGACATACAAAACACTAATCACGTAGAGCTGGTACTCATCACCACTCTTGTTGACATACAAAACACTAATCACGTAGAGCTGGTACTCATCACCACTCTTGTTGACATACAAAACACTAATCACGTAGAGCTGGTACTCATCACCACTCTTGTTGACATACAAAACACTAATCACGTAGAGCTGGTACTCATCACCACTCTTGTTGACATACAAAACACTAATCACGTAGAGCTGGTACTCATCACCACTCTTGTTGACATACAAAACACTAATCACGTAGAGCTGGTACTCATCACCACTCTTGTTGACATACAAAACACTAATCACGTAGAGCTGGTACTCATCACCACTCTTGTTGACATACAAAACACTAATCACGTAGAGCTGGTACTCATCACCACTCTTGTTGACATACAAAACACTAATCACGTAGAGCTGGTACTCATCACCACTCTTCACATACAAAACACTAATCACGTAGAGCTGGTACTCATCACCACTCTTCACATACAAAACACTAATCACGTAGAGCTGGTACTCATCACCACTCTTGTTGACATACAAAACACTAATCACGTAGAGCTGGTACTCATCACCACTCTTGTTGACATACAAAACACTAATCACGTAGAGCTGGTACTCATCACCACTCTTCACATACAAAACACTAATCACGTAGAGCTGGTACTCATCACCACTCTTCACATGCAAAACACTAATCATGTAGAGCTGGTACTCATCACCACTCTTGTTGACATACAAAACACTGATCTCACACATGTGATGCTGAGACATATTTATTGTTCAGCTTAGAGGCAATCTTACGCAAGTCCCCAGACATCTGCCTCCAAAATTGCACCCGTTCCCTATTTATAGTCCCCGTCTGAACCTAGTGTCATGGGCCCCGGTCCAAGATAGTGTGCTGTCAAGGGAATAAGTCCCTCATTGGGATGCAACCTGATAAAACCTGCTGTCACGACATACATACCCAACTTCAGAGAGAACTCGTAGAACTTCTTCAGTTTCCCGACCAATGGGATCACAGCAGCCCAGGCCCTCTCCTGTACCCGGTCTGCATTTGGGTTCTGTATCGCCTAGACGACAGACAAAAAATATGATTTATAGATAAAATGAGAGAAGGATAATTGCTTCTAGTGGTTACTATGTGTCAGCCCACCTGTCGTATCTCCTCTCCAGCTCCTTTATATGACTGCAGGTCGTCTAGGATGGCCATGGCCTCCACCAGCACCATGTTCACCTGTTCCCATATACTCCGTTCTGCCTCAGTGGGCTGGGCGTCTACGGGTCAGAAGTAGATTTACAAGCAACGTTCATCATCATTGATAAACTGTCGACACAGTATGTCATGCAGAGTGGGGCAGTGTCTGCATTTGGAAGAGTTTCGGTGAGAGCAGAATCAGAAGCAGAAGCAGAATCACAAGCAGATGCAGAATCAGATGGAGAATCAGAAGCAGAATCAGAAGAAGAATCAGAGGCAGAAGAATCAGAAGCAGAGGCAGATGCAGAATCAGATGGATAATCAGAAGCAGAATCAGAAGAAGAATCAGAGGCAGAATCAGAAGCAGAATCAGAAGAATCAGAAGCAGAGGCAGATGCAGAATCAGATGGATAATCAGAAGCAGAATCAGATGGATAATCAGAATCAGAAGCAGAATCAGAAGCAGAATCAGAAGCAGAATCAGAGGCAGAATCAGAATCAGAAGAAGAATCAGAAGCAGAATCAGAAGAAGAATCAGAGGCAAAAGCGGAATCACAATCAGAAGAAGCAGAATCAGATGCAGAATCAGAAGCTGAATCAGAAGCAGAATAGGTATCAATAGGTGTATATCCTACAGTGTGTTTAACTTATAGCTCATAAAATGGCTTACGACAAGTCAGCCATTATTGCTCATTCTGTGTTTCTTGACCATTTTGCAAATGAATTTCAGGAGTAACGCACATTTCGTTTTCCAAAAGCACAAGCTGTTTCCTTTACTTCAGCTATCCATTTCTGTTCCTGCAGCATCAGTGTGCGAGGCTCTAAACTCAATTTGATCCCCAGACTCACTCATCCATCTAAATCTCCGAGAGGGAGAGGGGGAATAGAGCGGGATATGACAGGGGGGAATAGAGTGGGATATGAGAGGGGGGAATAGAGTGGGATATGAGAGGGGGAATAGAGTGGGATATGAGAGGGGGAATAGAGGGGGATTAGAGAGGGGGAATAGAGTGCGATATGAGAGGGGGAATAGAGAGGGGAATAGATATGAGAGGGGGAATAGAGTGGGATATGAGAGGGGGAATAGAGGGGATATGAGAGGGGGAATAGAGGGGGATATGAGAGGGGGGAATAGAGTGGGATATGAGAGGGGGAATAGAGGAGAGGGGGATATGAGAGGGGGAATAGAGGATATGAGAGGGGGAATAGAGTGGGATATGAGAGGGGGAATAGAGTGGGATATGAGAGGGGGAATAGAGCGGGATTAGAGAGGGGGAATAGAGGATATGAGAGGGGGAATAGAGTGGGATATGAGAGGGGGAATAGAGGATATGAGAGGGGAATAGAGTGGGATATGAGAGGGGAATAGAGTGGGATATGAGAGGGGGAATAGAGCGGGATTAGAGAGGGGGAATAGAGTGGGATATGAGAGGGGAATAGAGTGGGATATGAGAGGGGGAATAGAGTGGGATATGAGAGGGGGAATAGAGTGGGATATGAGAGGGGAATAGAGTGGGATATGAGAGGGGGAATAGAGTGGGATATGAGAGGGGGAATAGAGTGGGATATGAGAGGGGGATAGAGCGGGATATGACAGGGGGAATAGAGTGGGATATGAGATGGGGAATAGAGTGGGATATTAGAGGGGGAATAGAGCGGGATATGAGAGGGGGAATAGAGTGCGATATGAGAGGGGGAATAGAGTGGGATATGAGAGGGGGAATAGAGTGGGATATGAGAGGGGGAATAGAGTGGGATATGAGAGGGGGAATAGAGGGGATATGAGAGGGGGAATAGAGTGGGATATGAGAGGGGGAATAGAGTGGGATATTAGAGGGGGAATAGAGGATATGAGAGGGGGAATAGAGTGCGATATGAGAGGGGGAATAGAGTGGGATATGAGAGGGGGAATAGAGGGATATGAGAGGGGGAATAGAGTGGGATTAGAGAGGGGGAATAGAGTGGGATATGAGAGGGGGAATAGAGTGGGATATGAGAGGGGAATAGAGGGGATATGAGAGGGGGAATAGAGCGGGATTAGAGAGGGGGAATAGAGTGGGATATGAGAGGGGGAATAGAGTGGGATATGAGAGGGGGAATAGAGTGGGATATGAGAGGGGGAATAGAGGGGATATGAGAGGGGGAATAGAGGGGATATGAGAGGGGGAATAGAGTGGGATATTAGAGGGGGAATAGAGGGGATATGAGAGGGGGAATAGAGCGGATTAGAGAGGGGGAATAGAGTGGGATATTAGAGGGGAATAGAGTGGGATATGAGAGGGGGAATAGAGCGGGATTAGAGAGGGGGAATAGAGTGGGATATGAGAGGGGAATAGAGTGGGATATGAGAGGGGAATAGAGTGGGATATGAGAGGGGGAATAGAGTGGGATATGAGAGGGGGAATAGAGCGGGATTAGAGAGGGGGAATAGAGCGGGATATGAGAGGGGGAATAGAGCGGGATATGAGAGGGGGAATAGAGCGGGATATGAGAGGGGGAATAGAGCGGGATATGAGAGGGGGAATAGAGTGGGATATGAGAGGGGGAATAGAGGGGGATATGAGAGGGGGAATAGAGTGGGATATGAGAGGGGGAATAGAGTGGGATATGAGAGGGGGAATAGAGTGGGATATGAGAGGGGGAATAGAGTGGGATATGAGAGGGGGAATAGAGGGGATATGAGAGGGGGAATAGAGGGGATATGAGAGGGGGAATAGAGTGGGATATTAGAGGGGGAATAGAGTGGGATATGAGAGGGGGAATAGAGCGGGATTAGAGAGGGGGAATAGAGTGGGATATTAGAGGGGGAATAGAGTGGGATATGAGAGGGGGAATAGAGCGGGATTAGAGAGGGGGAATAGAGTGGGATATGAGAGGGGGAATAGAGCGGGATTAGAGAGGGGGAATAGAGTGGGATATGAGAGGGGGAATAGAGTGGGATATGAGAGGGGGAATAGAGCGGGATTAGAGAGGGGGAATAGAGTGGGATATGAGAGGGGGATAGAGTGGGATATGAGAGGGGGAATAGAGTGGGATATGAGAGGGGGAATAGAGTGGGATATTAGAGGGGAATAGAGTGGGATATTAGAGGGGGAATAGAGTGGGATATTAGAGGGGGAATAGAGGGGATATTAGAGGGGAATAGAGTGGGATATGAGAGGGGAATAGAGCGGGATTAGAGAGGGGGAATAGAGTGGGATATGAGAGGGGGAATAGAGTGGGATATGAGAGGGGGAATAGAGCGGGATTAGAGAGGGGGAATAGAGTGGGATATGAGAGGGGGAATAGAGTGGGATATGAGAGGGGGAATAGAGCGGGATTAGAGAGGGGGAATAGAGTGGGATATGAGAGGGGGAATAGAGTGGGATATGAGAGGGGGAATAGAGCGGGATATGAGAGGAGGAATAGAGTGGGATATTAGAGGTTATTTGCAGCAGTAATCTTTCCACCAGATTTCATGCCAGTAGCTCTAGAATTCCCCTGCTGTTTCTTTGAATCCACTAAAATATACCCAGAATTCCTAGAAACCCAGACGGGACAGGTGAGCATGACGCTCTGCTTTCCAGTATCCCATAATATGACCAGTTCACCCGATCCTCTGCGAGGTGTGTCAGACAATAGCACAATGACAGGGAACACAAGCCGGCTGAAAGCGTGCCGGAAAAAAGGCAAACATGAAAGATGTCATTGACGTGTATGTGTGTATGTGTGTGTGTGTGTGCGTGTGTGTGTGCGTGTGTGTGTGCGTGTATATGTGTGTGTGTGTGTGTGTGTGCGTGTGTGTGAACGTGTGTGTGTGCGTGTATGTGTGTGTGTGTATGTGTGTGTGTGTGTACGCGCGTGTGTGTGTACGCGCGCGTGTGTGTGTGTGTGTGTGTTTGTGTGTGTGTTTGTGTACGTGTGTGTGTGTGTGCATCACTTACTCTCAAAGTCCAGGAAGAAATTCCCTGCATTGTTGTCTATGTCTCTCGTTAACACCTTGATCAGGTTCCCCATGCCGGCCAATCAGGAACCTGCACACAGACGGATGGTCGACTTTAAAATTGGCCTGTCGTCGGGGTAGTTTGAGCCAGTCTGGCCACAGACATGCAAATTGTGTGAATAGGTTTTAGGTTGACTGGTGGTGTTCATTAGATCCGTTGTATGGTGATCAACATCCCCACAAATAACGTCAGACACATGATGAGAAATCGTATTGTGGGTCGATTCACATTGGCTGTACGATGGAAGGAGCATGAGAGTGTATACCAGACAGCGTATCCAGCAGAGAAACAAACACATCACTTAAGTGTGCTACACACACACACACACACACATACACATACGTAAAAGTTAAATAATAAATGAATATATATGTATGACAATTGTAATGACTGGTCCACCTCAGCTGTTCGTTTCAGTGCGTGTGGCTGTTTTCGTTTCATCACTGAGTATAATGCACTTTATGAAAGTGTTCACAGAGCTTGTCTTGGCATTAACGCCGTTAATGGCAGTGTTAGTTGTCACATAGACGTGTTATTCAGGAAGCCAAGTAAAGTGCTATAAGTGCAAATATAACTATGTATTTTGAGTTGTATTAGAAACATTGCGTCTACATTCAAATGATACTGATCATCATATTTAAATTAAAACACTAATCAGACACAGTGTCCTATACTATAATGTACAGCAACCTGTAAATATCCTATTTAGATCGAAGCCACTATAGTCATTAAATCACTATTTTATCATGTAACACATCATTTTGCCTTCGCCAATATTTATATAGACACCGGTTTACTGTAACAGTCCACCAAATGTTTTTCTAAAAAGATGCACATCAACTGGTGAATACTACATCTATATTTCTGTCATTGCCTTATGAAGACAGAACACCGGCGGTTATAATGAGATAGATTATTAAAGAATTCCCCTGCTTTCCAAATCTATTACGGTGCACCATGTTTGAGCAGAACCATATGGGTCCGGGTCAGAGCTAGTTCACTGTGAAGGGTGTCAGTTGGCAGTTAGGACACAGCTCCTGAGTCACTGTTAAACGGCCCAGAATCCACCAGCTTGGAAGCTAAACAACCGAACACTTCATTGGTATGGTTGACTAATGGACGATGGCCGACTACCAGATAGACAGCCTTCCTATGGTTCTCTAGTGCCTCCTAGTGGTCACTCCGGATCGGTTTTGACCGCTTCCATCAGTAATCCATCGGTTATACTCCCTCCGTCAGTAATATCACATCGGTTTTCCTTGGACACTGATCCCGAGGGAATTACAGTTAGTAATGCATACGTTTCAATACAAAAACTTTTTTTACACAGACGGAAAAACTTCCACAAACATGGGGTCAGTTAAACACCTTTAGTTATTGTTAACGAATACAATTTCACAGAAACATAAATGACAATAAGGCCATGACCCTCTAATCCCCCGAAACGTCTATTCGCCTCTCTGAGACCAGAGTGTCATCCCGTGCCTTAAGCCTTCCCTAAAACCAAGAGGTCCAGTGGCAGGTGGCAGGTGTGGGAGTCTGCAGTAAATGAGAGGGTGGTGTTTGGGTCAGGCTCAGTGATAAAGGCTTTTCCCCAACCCCCCCAACCCCCCCCCCCCCCCGACCCAGCCTATAGGACTATCTTATTCTAATCCAAGCTGATGCACTTAACCATCTTAATTAGCTTCATTTCTTAGCATTTCCCGGTAAAGTAGCAGCTACGTCACTCAGAGGCTACGTCACTCATGGGCTAAGCCTAGTGTGTCATTAATCCATCGAGTTAGCCAACTGTCCAAAACAAGCTTTAAGATTTTGTTTTAATAAAAGTAAAACCCAAACACAATCCACTGCAACTCCAATATGCTCTCATTGGCTCAGAGAGGAGCTCAGGATTCTGTTGTATCCATGGAGCCCCAAAAAATACTTCCAAGAATCGGCCAATCAGAAAATAGTTTTTTTGTCGGAGAAAGCGCTACTGCACACAATTCACTGATGAATTTGAAATATTGGAGGTAAACGTAAAAACATCCATAAAGATTAAGCCATAATCAAAGCAGAAGAGGTTTAAGAATCTCCCAAAAAAAATATTTTGACAGTAAGTCAAATAAATTCATAGCAACTCTCCAGAGCCTAACCTGGGTCTTCATAAACACCTCACTGAGGAACACAATATTGCTTTTGAAAAATAAAATAGCATGAAATTCTCTGTACATGTTAAAGAGTATTCCATTGTTTGGTTTGTATTAAACTGAAGTATGCAATAAAAGCAGGTTTGCATCTTAGTTATGTGTTAGTTGTTTCACTGCCCTAATCAGCTGGATCCCATTCTGAAAATGCTCTTAAACCCTTGAAAACACCCATCACCAGACAAACCACCGTGTAGCCGCCACAGCATACCATAAACCCTCAGTGTGTATGCTGACAGAAGTCACATTGCACAGACAGCTTACAATCACATGGGAATTGGCACAGGCAGACAGACACAAGTGACATCACACAGGAAGTTGGGGAAAGCAGCCCCCTGAAACACTGATCTGAGGTCAGAAATGAGAGCATTATGATTAGTACTACTATAGTAGTAACAATAAGAATAAAGACTATGTGTAGGGTGAAACTTAGGGCTGGGAACTGCCAGGAACTTCACGTTACAAATGTTATTAAGAGGCTTTGCTGGTCATATGATGTGTTATACTAATCTCACAGTTTCTCATGATTTCATATTTTTGTAATATTTCGCAGATTTTACGCCAAAGAACCAGAGGGGGCCATGAGACGAGAGTTTGGATCGGTCATGGAAGTTAAAGTGCAGAGAGGAAATTGGTACACAATTGATAAATAACGATGGCGAACAAGCGTAAGAGGGAGGTTATTGTGAAAACTACAGAAAACTTGCTCAAAAATAATTCTTCGATAGTGTGAAAATAATACCTAACACCTAAGACAATATCACAAAATGTACATACCTTTATCAGTATTTACCCCCCTTGCTAGTGGAACTGAGCCTAGATTAGTGCCTAAAGCCAAATTCTTGCCCAGAGTGACATACCTCACATTAAACTGGGCCAATTAAGAAAACCCTCCTGACTGAAACACACAATATATCAGTAGAAATGTGTTACTGTCACCACATCATACCATGTTCAGGGACATGTGTTTTATAATGTATACTAGAATGTTTGCTTTATATGAACATATTTTAGCTGACACACAGCAAAAATATCCCTAGATACCCATTGCAATTTTAAATAGAATAGAATCCCATAGAATTTTACATTATTTTAATGATAGTTTTTTAAGTAAAGAAAATAATTTGCTTTACACACATTGTGTTGTAGTGAGAAGAGTGACATTGGTTTGATGTTCATGTGTGTGTTCATCTCATCTTTAAACGTATTGTCGTTCTGACCTCATACTTGAAAAAGAACTGAAAATAAATTGTTTCAACATCGTGGAATATTTCGTCATTTGCCTAACCGGGGGAACTTGCTCTTAGTTGCATTGTATTGAGGAACACATGTTCACTTGTTACAAAAACTGAACTGAGCAGCACAGACTCCCGGTGTCAAAACCACAAGTAAATATATAGAAGGGATTTGTTGTTGAATAATACAATACAACTTATAGCAACTGGATTCTGACATAAAAAACCCTCTATGGGCTGTGAACTACAGACAACCCCACTGTAATGTCACCCTGGACTTGGGCCCTGGTGGGGGGTCAGACAGTGGGTTGAGGCCCTTCCCAAATGCCGTACTACAGACACAATTGGTAGGCAGGGGCAAAAACACTTACATGCAAGCAAGCAGGCTAATGGGCGGTAGGGCACAGAGCTGTATTGGATTAGTCCTGATTTCAGACCTGACAGGTATTACACACACACACACACACACATTTGGCCCCTCCCAACCCGAACATGCAGACACACCTCCTTATCTGTTACCATGACACACACCAAACTAGATCCCTGCAGTACCGGATTCCGACACATCAGCATATCAGTGATCTTATCTCAAACAAACATAACCACGATGGGATTTCTAGACCATCCCATTTACATCATGTTTTTAAACAAAACGTCATACTCCATACTCACCAGAAAAGCTGTGCGTTGTTTTGGCGAGACGGCCAGAAACGCGACACCTTGAGTTCGGTAGGCTTATTCTGTAGTTTTGTTATGCCCTCTAGTGGAACCAGATTAAAGACCACACTACATGTATAAAGATTTTTTGTCAGGAAATTTTGGATTCTAGTGGAACCAGATTAAAGACCACACTACATGTATAAAGATTTTTCTTTATTTTGGATTCCCTGTTGTCATTTTCAACAATAACGATATAGAGTTGGATGATGCATGCAAGACAGTAAATTCACAAATGTTCCATATCAAGGAGGTTTTACCTAACAGCTACGTTTAACAAACTAATTTCATTTGGGTTACCTTTTGACAAAACTTTGGCAAATAGTCAACTGTTATCTATTATTGTTTAATGGCCATTTAATGTGATTAACACACTTACAGACAGGCCTTTTGGTGATTTATACCTCTGTGGTCCAAACGCATTTAGACAGTGACACTTACACCGTGTTCAGAAGCTCATGAGGAATTAAAACCCCACAACACTGTTGACAGCACCACAAACTACGGCAACTAATCCAAGAACTACATGTTTAAAGAAATCGATTAGTAATGCTCAACACTGTCATACGGGAGAATGTATTGAAAATGCACAGCTTTGAAATTTGTGCACAATTTTTTAGATTTTTTTTTAAATATCTTATGTACTTGTGCATCAAGACCCCCTATTCAGCAAACAAAGCATTAAGTCTTCTTGATTTTGCCTCTGACCAACTGAATTCGAAGCGTTCTCTAATGCTGCCTTGCAGATGTGTGCCTTTCTTAACTGTGTTCAAACAGTGAATTTGTCAAAGACGGACTCCATGTAAAGTAGGCATATTCAATGTTTGTTGTTATTATCCTGTGTTAATTAATCCTATGGTATATCGTTTTAGTGGTCATGCACAAGAATATCAACTTCCTGTTTTAGTGGAACTAAATGTTGATAGAGCATGGGGCAAACAATGCCAATAATGTGGGTTAGATTCTTTATATGGGGCTGCTACAAAACTGGGTGCATTAACTACTGTAAGTCTAAAATATAGAGTATGTTACATAAATTAACCGTAAATGGATTGCTACAACCAAAGAAACATCAGAACCGCAATTATATGAATCAGAATCAGGTTTATTCGCCAAGTCTGTTTACACAGACACAGATTTTTTTCTATGCTGGAACAAAACTTTCATAAGCTAACCATTAACAGCATATTAGAATAAGAGCGGCAGAGAGAGCAGGGAAAAGTGCCCAGGGAAGGAGAACGAGGGGCGACCAGGGAGAAAAACCTGTGTGAACATGCCATTCATAACATGACCGTGCACGCATTTCTAACTGAGACATGACTCGCTTTTATACAGAGTCACCAAAAGTATACGAATGCTTTCTTAGGATCCAGACTTAAACAAAGCAAAATGCTAGACAGAATAAACATTTGTTCCGATGGAACTCAGTGAACGCAGCACATCTCAAAGCATAATTTGGACAGTTTGTAAAAAGGGATCGGCATTCATTCAAGTGTAGTTCTTTTCTCCACGAAGGCATGCCGCATACCGACTCCAGATATCATAGGAGGCTGTCGGAGGGGAGGACAGCTCATCGCAGTGTGTTCAATGGTGAAAACTAAACAGTACACGAAAACCGCGTGTGATGTTGTCGATGCCGATTACCTTGAAACAGTACCGCCGTTACCATGAGCCGATAATAGATATTATTATATCGTATTATTTTCTGTTGAGGCAGGGACGCTGTCTGCGGCCTGTAGGGTTCAGCGGGTGTGTATTCCCGATTCCAGACTTTACAGTGTTAATTAAACACCATGCTTTGGGCTGAAGCTTTTAGTGCTATCTGATGACACCACAACATTCTGGTGTCTCACCCATGATGGACATATACCCTGCTCTTTCTCTGCCACTTCCAGGAACATTTTAACTACTAACTAACTAGGATTTCTAGAAACCCTGGGACTTTCAGTATAAGGTGCCATCTCTAAGCAGCGTAATCCAAATATATTTAAGGTTCTTTTGAGGTAAATCACATTGCTTGTGCCCTGAAAGTTGTCAAAACGTTACCAAGACAAATGTATTACTTCGTGAGAAACGTCTATTAGACACCAAGGAAGTCACAAAGTAGCAGACTAGTATTTCCTCTGAGTTTGTGTTCACTTGTCTCACTTCTCTATCTGTGTCTAAATTGGGGTGTAGTTTCAGTCTGTCAAACAGATCTGCCAAACTTCACAAAACATCTAATCAGCGAAGACAAACACCTAACCACTCGGTTACAATCAACAGACAGTCTTTGACTTCAGCACAATTTGGAAACTCCTTTTAGGTCGAGAAATAGTTTGGCAAAAGGCCAGAAATGATCTCCACAAGTCTGTGCAGAGGCAAAATACATAATGTGTCGTTGTGTTTTTTTTCTAATTTTCAAGTCATGTTAATTTTTCAGGGACTTTAGATTAAAAAGAAAATTCACACAACATTCTGAAATAACCGATGGATGGAACAAGGGCTTTATTACACACATACACACACACACACACACACACACACTAAAATACTACATGGTCCCTGAAGTTTAAAAGATATATAGCAGGTATAATAAAAAAAACTTTTGAAAGCGAACTAATCAAACCAGTATCTTTGCTCTAGCGGCGTACTAAGTGTTAGTTAAATGACTCCACTCCAAGTCCTGTAGGAATGCACAGCCAGAGGCTAAACTTTCACTGACACAATAAACATATGCTGGTCCTGCCGTATACATAGAAAAGCAACACATTATTCTGCTAACATTACTTTCCATAGCACATGTTGAGACAGACGCCATAGAGACAGACACCATAGAGACAGACACCATAGAGACAGACACCATAGTGACAGACACCATAGAGACAGACACCATAGTGACAGACACCATAGTGACAGACACCATAGTGACAGACACCATAGAGACAGACACCATAGAGACAGACACCATAGAGACAGACCCCATAGAGACAAACAGCATAGAGACACACAGCATAGAAACAGCCACCATTGAGACAGACACCATAGAGACAGACACCATAGTGACAGACAGCATAGAGACAGACAGCATAGAGACAGACAGCATAGAGACAGACACAATAGAAACAGACGCCATACAGACAAACGCCATAGAGACAGACGCCATAGAGACAGACCGCATAGAGACAGACGCCATAGAGACAGACGCCATAGAGACAGACGCCATAGAGACAGACACCATAGAGACAGACGCCATAGAGACAGACGCCATAGAGACAGATACCATAGTGACAGACGCCATAGAGACAGACGCCATAGAGACAGACACCATAGTGACAAACAGCATAGAGACAGACACCATAGAGACAGACAGCATAGTGACAGACGCCATAGAGACAGACGCCATAGAGACAGACGCCATAGAGAGAGACACCAACGCCACTCAAACATCTGTATACATAATCTGCACCCAGTTCACACAATACCACTCTACACTAGGGGGGAAAAGAACAATCCAGAAGCTAAAAGAGCTATTTGGGGCTCACATGCCCCCATAAAATTCCCAAATTAGATTGGGCACCAACAGCAACAAACATGGACATTTTATGAGGGAACCCCTTATGAAGAGTCAAGCACATGTGGCCCTGTGACCATCCATCAATCTGCTGCAAGCATTCAGGCTTTGTATATTACCAGCTGTTCTATGAAAGCTGTTTAATATGCAATGTACCTTTATAAATGCAGCAGAACCGCCAAATGCTCTAACATGTATGTAACTATGAAATTATTTAATGTTTATTAGAATGTACAGTTCATATGCTGTCATTCTCAACACGAGGGCACACTGAGAGGGCACACGGAAAGGGGACACAGTGAGGGGACACAGAGAGGGCACACAGAGAGGGGACACAGTGAGGGCACACAGAGAGGGCACACAGAGAGGGCACACAGTGAGGGCACACAGAGAGGGCACACAGAGAGGGCACACAGAGAGGGGACACAGAGAGGGGACACAGAGAGGGGACACAGAGAGGGGACACAGAGAGGGCGCACAGAGTGGGCGCACAGAGAGGCGACACAGTGAGGGCACACAGAGAGGGGACACAGAGAGGGGACACAGAGTGGGCGCACAGAGTGGGCGCACGGAGAGGCGACACAGTGAGGGGACACAGTGAGGCCACACAGAGAGGGGACACAGAGAGGGGACACAGAGTGGGCGCACAGAGTGGGCGCACAGAGTGGGCGCACAGAGTGGGCGCACAGAGAGGCCACACAGAGAGGCCACACAGTGGAAGCACCAAAGGTGTCAGTGGTTATTGTGTACTTACTATGCTGTGTGTAGCCGAGAGTTAACTCTGAGAGGTAACTACATTTCAGCAATATTTAAGCAGTATGTCATGAGGGGGTGTGATATATGGCCAATATACCATGCTTGCTGTTCTTATCTACAACGCATCATCAACAATATACCTGAAGCTCCAAGATGCCCTGCTGCGAACATAAACTACTTTCTAATGCAATTCTAGCAGTAAAAGGTGCTGTGATGTTACACCTGTAATATACGGTGTCATATACAATGGCTGTCAGCCAATCTGAACTCAGGGTTCAACTTGTGAACTTTATACGACACGGTGGAGATCAGTTACTTGTGAGAACCATTTCGATAATGCAACATGGTCTTCAAAAAAGTAAAACTTCCACTACTACAAAAAGGACCTTGATTTTTAAACCCTCTTTTTGATGGGTTTCAATCTGAATGAAAGAAGCTCCGTAAGAGCACTTCTGAGTGTTCTTCTATGTGATGGTAACAGGTTTATAACAGTTATAAGGCATCTTAAGGGTTAGTAATGTCGGGGCTTATTATTTGGTATTAACCCTGTTATGACACCGATTAAAACGCACAGTTAGTAGTGGAGTACTGCTCAGTTGGCAGTCGCAAAGGCAAAATTGTGTACCGATGAAATGGATGCAGACATGACAAGCAGTTTGAATTAGTCAGCTAAATTCCATGTTTTAAACAAACATATTTTTGTATTTTCAATGTTTTTTTTGAATGTTAAACCACAGCCATTTGTGAGAGTGAACACTTCACAGAGTTCTGTCTCATCTATTGTCTGAGGACAAGTTATTTGGAAGTCCTATGACTCGTGCAAGCTGCAAACTGGTATTAGATGCAATGCTGACGCACAGGTGTCCTCGTTTTCATCACAACTTGATAAGATACGCTGAACATCATTATGCATACTGTACTATTGATAAGATACGTCATTGATAAGATATTGATAAGATACGCTGAACATCATTATGCATACTGTACTATTGATAAGATACGCCGAACATCATTATGCATACTGTACTATTGATAAGATACGCCGAACATCATTATGCATACTGTACTATTGATAAGATACGCCGAACATCATTATGCATACTGTACTATTGATAAGATACGCCGAACATCATTATGCATACTGTACTATTGATAAGATACGCTGAACATCATTATGCATACTGTACTATTGATAAGATACGCCGAACATCATTATGCATACTGTACTATTGATAAGATACGCCGAACATCATTATGCATACTGTACTATTGATAAGATACGCCGAACATCATTATGCATACTGTACTATTGATAAGATACGCTGAACATCATTATGCATACTGTACTATTGATAAGATACGCTGAACATCATTATGCATACTGTACTATTGATAAGATACGCTGAACATCATTATGCATACTGTACTATTGATAAGATACGCTGAACATCATTATGCATACTGTACTATTGATAAGATACGCTGAACATCATTATGCATACTGTACTATTGATAAGATACGCTGAACATCATTATGCATACTGTACTATTGATAAGATACGCTGAACATCATTATGCATACTGTACTATTGATAAGATACGCTGAACATCATTATGCATACTGTACTATTGATAAGATACGCTGAACATCATTATGCATACTGTACTATTGATAAGATACGCTGAACATCATTATGCATACTGTACTATTGATAAGATACGCTGAACATCATTATGCATACTGCACTACTATATCTCGGTCTTCTGTCTACCCTAAGCAGAAATCCTGTCAACACGGTCGACACATTCTTGTATTCCTGCGCAAACTATGTTAGACAAAATGACACATGTGAAAGTGTAACTACCAACCAGAGGGTATTTAGAGAACTTGGGGAAGTAAAGGCGTCCCGCACAAATACAGATCTGCGGTCTGAGTGCAGCACAGTAAAAGTGCACACAGAATATGCTGCCAGTACTGCCTATAACATGAGAGTTTCTGCACTTTAACATGAGCCTAAAACAGCAATCCTTTCTGTAACGGGTGTTTTGAAAAAACGAAATGAGGAAGTGGTAACATCACTTTGAAAACCAGGCTTTTATACATTGAGGAAGTATGACAATACTTATGTTATTTTTCATTTCAATTTGTAAACTATTCAAACATGTCATGTATTCAACTTTAGTAAACCAGTGAATTACCTGACAGCCTTGATTACATTCCCCAGAAATAAAGAACCAAAGACCAACCAGCCATTTGCTTCCCCCCAGGCTATGTGCAATAAACCACCGAGTTTAGTAATGTCTATAATAAAATATATACAATAATATCCATCCCATCGTTATTACATATTGAAGCATATACTATCAAGGAAGCATCAGAAACAATGTATTCAGCGGGTTAATAATTTTAACATGATACATTAAATATGTTAGTCCTTATTACCTACCTGGTGCCCACCCTCACGCACGCACGCACGTCTGGAGTAATCCAGCAGTCAACACGGATGAACTCAAAAACGCAACAGCACATTAACACGCACACATACCTACCTTCAATATCGTTAAAGTGTAGAGACGATAAGCAATTCTTCGTATCGGTATCGCACGTAAATCTCACACAACCAGGTACGCTGCGTGCCTCCTTTTACATGATTGGCCAACCCGGAACAATGATGGTGTCAGAGTGGCGCCCGGGTTTAGATGTGTGTTTGTGTGTGTTTGTGTGTGTGTGAGTGTGTGTGTGAAGGGGAGAGGCTGTCCATAACTATAAAAGGAATTGCTTCTGCGAGTAGGAAGTGACACTTGACAGCAGCGTCAGTGTGAACTCCTAGTGTGCTGAATGCGAGTGCAGTTACAATCAGGGGTACAAACTATGGCACGCGGGCCGAGACCGGCACTCAAGGCAATTCCACCAGGCCCACGGAAGGTATTAAAACAGTTTTGAGAGGAAGTACAAAATAACTTGGCAGTCCAATTGTGATGTATCTAAATCTGAATTAAAGTTATATATGTTATGTGTATACATTTTAATTATTGCCCTTTTCTGGCCCACAAATGTTTCAGAATGAACAAATGACATAACAAATGTGGCCCTTCATATAATTTCAAAGTGCTCATGTGGCCCCTGAGCTGAAATATCTGCCCTCCCCTGAGTTACATTCATGTGTGTGTTGGGTAATTTCGGCGACATCCGTGTGGCCCGTTATATATATGTATGTTTTGTCTCTGATTGACCCAACATGCTTGTGACAATCTGCAGAATGCCACAGACGAGAAGTGCACTTGCATCTTGACACCCCCGAACAGGTTCATTCGTAAACAACGCATAGAAAACAACGTCCAACATACCAATCCCAACCGCAGCATTAATAATTGAAAATAAAACAAGCATTCACAGTAATTCAACATTAAAATCTTTATTAGCCTATACGGTGAGTAGCCTAATGCAGTCATAGCTCCACCCCCAATACACAAAGAATCAAAACCGTCAACGCATACATGGAGGTACTGGGTTAGACATTTTCATCCAGTTATTCCCCAATAAAATAACATCAAACTACTAAAAAGCAATGTTTGTCAGTACCTGTCAAATATTAGCGCTTGAGTGGAGAATAACACAGATTGCACAAAATCTGATATGACATTGATACTGTGGGAATATTTAATTATCAAATGACTCTCCCCATATCCAGTTTGATATAGTTCAAGATGAAATAAATATGCATATGGATACACGTACAGGATTTGTGAATGAGACGACTGGCTGTCATGGCTTCTCTTGTACCCCAGTGGGGCCCCACGGGATATGCCTGACATCCCACTAACTGTCAGAAATGTTACGAATAAAAGTACACAAGCGCTGTATAAACGCCTCATTAGACACATTCAGGACAATAATATAACACAAGATCTGCTGTGCATCAACAGTTCCCCTCCAAAGAAGAGATAACCTAATTGAAGTAGCGTCTGTAAACAAAATTGGAAACCCTGAAGATAGTGGCGGTGTTGCTAGAAATGTACGCCTGTCTCACACCTAAAAAAAAATAACTTGATTTCACAATTTACTCATTCCTAAACGTACTCACACCTACGCATATTCCTCTGTGACCAAACACAACAAAGCACACAGATATTTATTTGCATCACATTGTTGAATACGATCCCCTTTTTATATTTTTGATATCTTTACAGCAACTGAGAGTCCCAGGGGGACCATAAATGGGCCCCTCAACCCCTGTCGGATCTGTGGCCCTTGAGGGCCATCACTGGGGGATTGTCTAAACGTGCCCATTAGCACTGGATCAAATACTTATTTGTGTGGGCTGCGTTTTCACAAATATACTTGTGTGTAACTCTGAGGTTGCTTCAACCCCTGTAACTTGGTCACTAGGTAACAGACCTATAGGGAAATCGCTCAAAGCGGCAATACAACCTGGTGTGGGGGGAAGACGGAACGTGTTTCACCTACATCTTTGATGAGTTTGGATGATGTCACGTTATGTTTGAGCACATAACAATGTGATACCAAAATGTGGCTACAATTTGTTATACTTTACAAATGCTTCTGGAATGTGTCTTACGGATTTTTTAGAAAAGTTTGTGACAAATACATTTTGTGGTCAGGGTTAAAGACACACATCACAGTACTGGAGTTAAGGTTCAGTTTAAAAAACTAAAAGTGTAGGGAGTCTGTAACAAAAAGTATATATTTGTGTCTTATTTGTCAGTGAAACATAACAGAAAAATGACAAACATCACCCTGACACAAGCATGTTGAGTCAACCTCTAGCGTTTGTGTTACCATAGAGTTACCTATGTCAGGTTATCGATGGCTAACGTGTGTATGCACTGTAGATCTTCAAGAAAACTGTGTATTTTGGTTGAACTCCACTTGGGCCAGTCTGAGATATTGTGCGTTGCTGCTATAAGCATGCGTTCCAAATGTCATCATTCTTTAGACAAAGGGATTAAAAAACAAGGGCATGTTATAGCAACACTGTGGCTGGTTGGTAACAGTCATAACCTGTGGTAAAATATGTTGAAACCACTCCTGTGTGAAGATTCTCCTAGCTACAGACCTGGGACCAGTTTGTTCTACGCCAATCCTAATTTTAAACAATTCGTTTCAGAGAGCCACTAGAACAATTACCTGTGGAAGGCCTCCCTCACAACACTTGGATTCATTACATTTTTGCATATCTCAAGAGCCCCCGTTGATTGCTCAGAAGTCAAATAAATGGCCTTTTATTGACTATCTCTTTACATAATAATGTATCTGCCGCCCATGAGTGTGTGAAGGTGTGTGTGTGTGTGTGTGTCTGGTGCAGTCTTCACATTCAGGATTGATACTGTATTCAAAAGGGGGTAGATGTACGTGAAAATGCAATCTAGATTAAGTCATTAGAATTACAATACCAATTCCTCGTCCTATAATTTAAATAACTGGATTTAATCATCAGTTAGGAGATTGGATAAATGATATTCCTGACAAGTAGAGGGGAATAATGAATACTGTAACAGCAAGGAGGAGCGATATTCCAGACAGTAGAGGGGAATAATGAATACTGTAAAAGCTGGGAGGAGCTTATTACAGACAGTAGAGGGGAATAATGAATACTGTAACAGCTGGGAGGAGCTTATTACAGACAGTAGAGGGGAATAATGAATACTGTAACAGATAGGAGGAGCTTATTACAGACAGTAGAGGGGAATAATGAATACTGTAACAGCTGGGAGGAGCTTATTACAGACAGTAGAGGGGAATAATGAATACTGTAACAGCTGGGAGGAGCTTATTACAGACAGTAGAGGGGAATAATGAATACTGTAACAGATAGGAGGAGCTTATTACAGACAGTAGAGGGGAATAATGAATACTGTAACAGCTGGGAGGAGCTTATTACAGACAGTAGAGGGGAATAATGAATACTGTAACAGCTGGGAGGAGCTTATTACAGACAGTAGAGGGGAATAATGAATACTGTAACAGCTGGGAGGAGCTTATTACAGACAGTAGAGGGGAATAATGAATACTGTAACAACTGGGAGGAGCTTATTACAGACAGTAGAGGGGAATAATGAATACTGTAACAACTAGGAGTAATGATATTCCAGACAGTAGAGGGGAATAATGAATACTGTAACAGCTGGGAGGAGCTTATTACAGACAGTAGAGGGGAATAATGAATACTGTAACAACTAGGAGTAATGATATTCCAGACAGTAGAGGGGAATAATGAATACTGTAACAGCTGGGAGGAGCTTATTACAGACAGTAGAGGGGAATAATGAATACTGTAACAGCTAGGAGGAGCTTATTACAGACAGTAGAGGGGAATAATGAATACTGTAACAGATAGGAGGAGCTTATTACAGACAGTAGAGGGGAATAATGAATACTGTAACAGCTGGGAGGAGCTTATTACAGACAGTAGAGGGGAATAATGAATACTGTAACAGATCGGAGGAGCTTATTACAGACAGTAAAGGGAATAATGAATACTGTAACAGATAGGAGGAGCTTATTACAGACAGTAAAGGGGAATAATGAATACTGTAACAGCTGAGAGGAGCTTATTACAGACAGTAGAGGGGAATAATGAATACTGTAACAGCTGGGAGGAGCTTATTACAGACAGTAGAGGGGAATAATGAATACTGTAACAGCTGGGAGGAGCTTATTACAGACAGTAGAGGGGAATAATGAATACTGTAACAGATAGGAGGAGCTTATTACAGACAGTAGAGGGGAATAATGAATACTGTAACAGCTGGGAGGAGCTTATTACAGACAGTAGAGGGGAATAATGAATACTGTAACAACTGGGAGGAGCTTATTACAGACAGTAGAGGGGAATAATGAATACTGTAACAGCTGGGAGGAGCTTATTACAGACAGTAGAGGGGAATAATGAATACTGTAACAGCTGGGAGGAGCTTATTACAGACAGTAGAGGGGAATAATGAATACTGTAACAGCTGGGAGGAACGATGGCGAACTGTGTTCTTTCATTAAGAACAAAAGAGATGACCACCAACACCACTGCAGATCGTTTGACTTAGAAGGCTCTTAATCACCATGTTGCCTCGGTTTGCATAAAATACCATCATAGTAAAATAATTTAAATGAATCACATTAACAACAAGCAAATAGAAAGACAAAAAAGACCTATTCATATCATTAATAAATACTTCTTCAAACCATACAGTGTTCGAGATATCTCTGTAAACTCACTTTGTCTCATTGCCCAGTCACCATGCCAGTAAACGGAGTGGGTATAAGACCTAAGGGTTTAGTACAATGTACATCTACATAACACACCTCATCATCAAACACAACCGATGATCCATTTTACGAGAGATGGTGGCGATGGGGAACAGTTCATCTAAAACGAATTATCGTTGGAACAAGACGACAGGCCTAACTCTCTAAGCAGACAGGGTCAATGTGCCAAACGCACGCGCTCGCACACGCCGTGCTGACATATATAGCCTCTTAGGTTTGCATGTGTATGCACAAAGACACGCTAACACGGACACACACACATTTGTTTGTCTACACGCGGACGATTACATTACACACTGAGAACGTGTTTAAGTGCTTAATTCGAAGGCTGGCTACTGCGAACCCAGCGTTGCATGCTGGGTAACGACTACGGTAATACTGGTAGGCAGGATAACAGTTTATATACATGTCTTCATTGTGATGAGGCTGGGTTGGATTCTTTGTTCTTTTCGTTTCCTGTTGTAACAGCAGGCTATTTACATAGACTCCGCCCACAGTCCGGTGCGAGGCCAAGGCAGGGCGGGGCTTGTGCTAGAGGAGGGACCTCCCACGCACCTGTCTCTCCTGCAGGCAGTCAGTCAGAAAGAATGTGCACAAACGACATGGGGAAGACCCCTTTCCTGTCAGGATGTCCCTCTATGTGCCCGATCTGAAACAGGACAACGCATAATGACCAATTTATAATACATGTTTAACTGTTAGCTTCACCACAAGCCTCCCGTTTTGAATACACAGATGTGAATACTCCTATGCATGTGCTGGCTCGCCCATTATGGCTTTGTGGGCGTCGCCCACCTGTGACTGGAAATAAAAACAAATATTTGAACAGACTTGCAAATCAGGAGCTACCCCACACCAGAAGCCACCCCACACCAGGAGCCACCCCACACCAGGAGCCACCCCACACCAGGAGCCACCCCACACCAGGAGCCACCCCACACCAGGAGCTACACCAGGAGCTACCCCACACCAGGAGCCACCCCACACCAGGAGCCATCCCACACCAGAAGCCACACCACACCAGGAGCCACACCACACCAGGAGCCACCCCACACCAGGAGCCACCCCACACCAGAAGCCACATACAGAGCCCACCCCCTACACCAGGAGCCCCCCCACACCAGAAGCTACCCCACACCAGGAGCCACACCAGGAGCCACCCCACACCAGGAGCCACACCACACCAGGAGCCACACCAGGAGCCACATACAGAGCCCCCCCCACACCAGGAGCCCCCCACACCAGAAGCTACCCACACCAGGAGCCACACCAGGAGCCACCCCACACCAGGAGCCACACCAGGAGCTACCCCACACCAGGAGCCACCCCACACCAGGAGCCATTCCACACCAGGAGCCATCCCACACCAGAGGCCACACCACACCAGGAGCCACACCACACCAGGAGCTACCCCACACCAGAAGCCACATACAGAGCCCACCCCCCACACCAGGAGCCCCACCACACCAGAAGCTACCCCACACCAGGAGCCACACCAGGAGCCACCCCACACCAGGAGCCACACCACACCAGGAGCCACACCAGGAGCCACATACAGAGCTTCCCCCCACACCAGGAGCCCCCACACCAGAAGCTACCCACACCAGGAGCCACACCAGGAGCCACACCAGGAGCTACCCCACACCAGGAGACACCCCACACCAGGAGCCATCCCACACCAGAAGCCACACCACACCAGGAGCCACACCACACCAGGAGCCATCCCACACCAGAAGCCACACCACACCAGGAGCGACGCCACACCAGGAGCCACGCCACACCAGGAGCCACACCACACCAGGAGCCATCCCACACCAGAAGCCACACCACACCAGGAGCGACGCCACACCAGGAGCCACGCCACACCAGAAGCTACCCCACACCAGGAGCCACCCCACACCAGGAGCCACACCACACCAGGAGCCACACCAGGAGCCACATACAGAGCCCCCCCTCCACACCAGGAGCCCCCCACACCAGAAGCTACCCACACCAGGAGCCCCCCCCACACCAGGAGCCGCCACTGCATTTATTTTAGACATTAGACATTAGAATAAGTGTGAGGACAGCCTGATCCAGGTCCAATACTCACCCACCATTCAGGGTCTTCCTCTCCTGTGACGATGATGACCTCTCCCTCTACAAAGGTCAGCTCGTCATCATTATCAGCCTTGCAGTCATAGATGGTCCGAACACGTCTAGTTCCATTCTTCCCCTGGTAAAAATTCAAACGCTTAGTACCGTATAGGTCCACAATATAATTGGTGTGACCAAATTGTAGAGTGCCTCGTTCAGCTATTTGAACCCGTGACTGACAAAACATTCCACGGAAGGGCCCGGTGACAATATAAGACCGCCAACCACTCCATGGAAAGTTTGGGCTAATCTGTGAGCAAGATTTAAATCCTCGTCTCTCAATGACACAGCAAAGTCCAAGGCCGTAATGTCCCACCACGCCAGCCACCTTACACATACTGGGGTTCATTAAAAACAATAAAAGCCTTAAGAACGACTGTACAACCCGGTCCTGCTACTGAAGAACTCACAGTGTTGATCTTCCGGGGCAACGGCACGGGCATCTCAGAGGCACTAGACGGGGAGCCCTTGGTGTCCTCACTGGCCTGTCTGGGGGAGAGCGCCTCCTGGTGACCGAGCGACTCCCCGTCCTCAGCCGGCCTTCTGGCAGCCACTGCGTCTCCCGGGCCGGGGCGCTCACTCACTGGCGGCTTCGGAGGGACGTCGCACAGTTGGGGTTTGGGCGGGAGATCCTTGAGCTGTGGTTTGGGCGGGAGGTCGGACAGCTGTGGTTTGGGCGGGAGGTCGGACAGCTGTGGTTTGGGCGGGAGGTCGGACAGCTGTGGTTTCGGGGGCAGGTCAGATATCTGGGGTTTGGGAGGCAGCTCGCTTGGCTGCAGATTTTCTGCCAACGACGCCTTCAGAGGGGTGTCTCCTGGACTTGGGAGGAGCTTTGAGGAGGTGTCGGGCGACTGCAGGGGCTTTGAGGAGGTGTCGGGCGGCTGCAGGGGCTTTGAGGAGGTGTCGGGCGGCTGCAGGGGCTTTGAGGAGGTGTCGGGCGGCTGCAGGGGCTTTGAGGAGGTGTCGGGCGGCTGCAGGGGCTTTGAGGAGGTGTCAGGCGGCTGAGGGGTTTTCTGGGAAAACTCAGGTTGGCTGGAGGTTGACTTCTGGAGAACCTCTGGACCCAGAGGCTGGCATGGCTTGTCCACTGAAGGCAGGTGGACAGTGTCGATCTTCCGTAGTGCCACTTCAACAAAGAGAATGTATCACAACATGAGGTGTATTTGAACATGATCTGTAATAAATAGATGCAGTGGTGATCTGCCAACTGTCTGGGAAACCATAACGTATAACATGGGATTTTCTTGCGTTGTGAAGAGATTGCAGCCTACCCTTTTGAGGTAGTTCCGGTAGAACCCTGGGACCAAGTGTTGATTTCGTGTTTCTAGTGGCCGAGCTGAAAGAGAAATAGCATCCATATGACTAGTGGCAGTGTTGGAATAGAATATAACATCCATATGACTAGTGGCAGTGTTGGAATAGAATATAACATCCATATGACTAGTGGCAGTGTTGGAATAGAATATAACATCCATATGACTAGTGGCAGTGTTGAAATAGAATATAACATCCATATGACTAGTGGCAGTGTTGAAATAGAATATAACATCCATATGACTAGTGGCAGTGTTGAGATAGAATATAACATCCATATGACTAGTGGCAGTGTTGGAATAGAATATAACATCCATATGACTAGTGGCAGTGTTGAAATAGAATATAACATCCATATGACTAGTGGCAGTGTTGAAATAGAATATAACATCCATATGACTAGTGGCAGTGTTGAAATAGAATATAACATCCATATGACTAGTGGCAGTGTTGGAATAGAATATAACATCCATATGACTAGTGGCAGTGTTGGAATAGAATATAACATCCATATGACTAGTGGCAGTGTTGGAATAGAATATAACATCCATATGACTAGTGGCAGTGTTGAAATAGAATATAATATCCATATGACTAGTAGCAGTGTTGAAATAGAATATAACATCCATATGACTAGTAGCAGTGTTGAAATAGAATATAACATCCATATGACTAGTGGCAGTGTTGAAATAGAATATAACATCCATATGACTAGTGGCAGTGTTGGAATAGAATATAACATCCATATGACTAGTGGCAGTGTTGGAATAGAATATAACATCCATATGACTAGTGGCAGTGTTGAAATAGAATATAACATCCATATGACTAGTGGCAGTGTTGGAATAGAATATAACATCCATATGACTAGTGGCAGTGTTGGAATAGAATATAACATCCATATGACTAGTGGCAGTGTTGAAATAGAATATAAGTCTCTGACTTCGTACGAGTGAGGAGAAACAGGAGTGGTGACCCAGAGGAGGTTAGTGAGGAGAAACAGGAGTGGTGACCCAGAGGAGGTTAGTGAGGAGAAACAGGAGTGGCGCTGCACCTTTGCTGCTGTTCAAACTTGTTCCCTGGGGAGGTCCTGTTTCCAGGCAGAGGACTAGACTCACCTCCTGTAAGGAGAAAACAAAAGACGGTCACATGTGGCTGATTCTATTCTGAGAACATAAATATAACACCGTCATTTATATCGTATAATGCCTCAGTCGTTTACTTCTTACGTAAGTATTGCTAATGAATTATTAGAGTACCACCAGCCCTCAGATGTTGACAGTGATCCTGATTTGATTCACATTCAAAACGCAAGCATGAATATTTTCCAGGACATGAATGGAAATGAAATGCAACAAATAATTTGATTGCAAGCAATGTATTAGATCATAATATGTAAAGTGCTTCGTCATTTCCTCCTAAATGACTAATTTTTTATCCAAATTAATGTTATTCTTAAAACTCCTCCTGATGTCTGCAAAGCTCTGACAAACCGCGGACTTTGGCTGGAAAAAGAATAATGTCAGCTACATGTATACTAATATACTGACGCGTCTTAGCTGATATAGATTATTTTTTCACACACAAGTTTGACACACTTTTTCCCTTAGTAATAAACATTTCACAATGCTGAGTGACTAGATTAATGGTTATGTGGTGATATATTATTTCAGCACACCTAACAAGGAAGTAGACCAAATGTCATACCAAAAGGGACCATGGAAAGTAAAGAATGCTACATTTCAGCTTTGATTAAATCCACAACAACGGCCAACTGTCCTTTTCATTGGTTGAACAAGTGAATAGCAAACCGAAACGCAATGAAACATTCTGAAATACATTAGCCATGTACAACAAACGTAATCTCTGACATATATCTACAACTTTAGCAATGTAGCTCTCCTAATCCGGAACGAAGCGATCCACGTGAATATGCTAGGATGCTAATTGGATGCAAATGGAATTATCATTTAAAATCTAGCACACATTCCCAATATGGGGGCGATTGTAGACCAGTCTCGTCAAGTAAACATGTTTGTCGCCATAACTGGAGATTTGACAGAAATTAGACAAAAAAAATGAGGACATTAAATCTACCCCGTTTGAAACCCAAAAAAGAAATCACAAGAACTCTATGCATATTGGTGTGCTGGATGCCATTGAGGAGGTTTATCGAAGTTCCAGAACTATCCAATAGGAGTTGATGATGTAACCAGTGTGATTGTTTGTAGTGTATAACAGGATGTGGTCATTATCAAATGCTCGGTTTATAACAATTTACCTCACAGCACACATTCACCATGTTGTTTAGAGCTTTCACCCCCCTTCCCACTCACCCCAACCGATCCCACCTTTACTCTGAGGGCCTGGTAATACGGGGCTGGGGGGGTCGGACAGGGCGCGCTTGTGCCCAGGGGGAGGGGGCGGGGGTCTCTTCTTTAGGGTGGAGCTGCCCCCGCTGCCTCCAGTCTGGGAGGCCAAAGGTAAAGAGGTAGGTGGGCCACTAGAGGGCGCTAGAAACGTCAGGGAACGAAAGGGCATGCAGTGAGTGATTAAAACAACAGGGCATAACACAAACAGACAAACAATATCATTTCAAATTGTTCTGGAATACTCCGTTCTGAATCCTTCACATCGTTGGCCTGCTGGTAAGGCACTAGGTCACAATGCACTACTGGTGGTGATTGAATTGACGACTGTGTGTGTGTGTGTGTGTGTTTCAGTGTCACAGCCTGCTACCACCACCACACGTAACAGCTGTTGTTAAGGCTCAAGTAAACAGTGTTGTGAACTTCCGTCTGTCCTGTGAAGTAAATATAAATATATGAGACTGTAAATATATGTCACCTTTCCCGGCTGTCCTGCTGGTTGCTGTGGTCCGGTCAGGTCCAGGCGAGGGGGGGGTGTCTGTGGAGGTGCTGTACACTGGGTTGGAGAAGGCCCCGTACGACAGGCGCTGTTTGTCCCTGTGAGGAGCGTAACCTCCAGGGAGGGAGAGCTTGTCTTGAGAGGCTGACATACTGGAAGAGTGGCAAAAGCTCTGGGGCCGAGGAGAGCGCTCCTTCTTCACAGGACTGGGCTTTAAGGGGTCAAGGGGTCAAAGGGTCAGGGGGTAAAGGTCAGAGATGATTCAGACTCAGCAAAGGACATAAAGCTGCTTCTTTATATCTGTTTTGTCTGATGACACTCTGGTTTAATGATAGCGATTCCTAAGATTAGGACAGAAAATGGAAAAGGGCGTTTTGATTAGATAGCTTTCTTTGGAGGAATTTAAAATATTGGTTGAATCACAAGTTAATGAGAAATGTGATTATGACTATGTAGCTATATGGGGGATTGTAAAAAAAAACCTTTTTATGTGATATGTGTCTATGTTTATGTCTATAATGTTCTATACACATGTCTGTTTGACATTACTTGTACTGTCTGTAATACGGTCCTGTTTGATATGGTCTGAAATGCAACCCCCATTGTTCCGGCAGCAACCCTAGTTAGAACAAATCTCTGGATCAACAAACCAGAATGGTATTATGTAGTACTTCTTATTAAAACATTAGATTTGATGTAAGAGCTAACAGACAAACTCTAACCATGCAAGACCACGAAGGAGGTGAATATCGCTCTATTCTCGCACTATTCCTCTAGGACCATCCCAAAAAGAACCTTATGGACACAAGGCAACGCTGTGCAAATCACGGAGGAGAACAAAGGATTTGACCCAGTGTGCCCGTCATTCCAAAACCATCTGAAATTGGCCTGTATTAGGCTGGGAATAATGTATATTTTCACATGATGTGAAGTCAGTTGTCCTTGCTGTTATGAAATGTGTTCCTGAAATGGTTGATTTGAGATAGGACTTGGTACACTCACTAGTACACATTAACAACCACTCTGCACATTATTCACATGTGCCTGCAACATAATGTTCTAATTATCCAAATCAATGACAACAAAACATAATGAAGATGCCATTTTTGGCAGATGTCATTAGAACATAGAGGTATTAACAGAGGTACTTTTGGCAACCATTGCATTGAATGATTGTGAATAATATTCCAGTATTTTTTGCAAATTTCTTAGGGCAACGTTTATGAATAGCTTTTTGTTGTAGACAGGTCCAATGTTATATTCCCTTCCCAATTTAATTAAATGAACTAGCAAATATGAATTCAAATGTGCTGTTTTATAATTACCGGTAAGTAAACGTGCAATGGTTCACAAGTGCGATGTAACTGCACATTCCATTTATGGCTTGTGCACTTTTATTGTGACATAACTGCACATTCCATTTATGGCTTGTGCACTTTTATTGTGACATAACTGTACATTCAATTTTGGGCTTTTGCACTTTTATTATGACGTAACTGTTCATTCCATTTAAGGCCTGTGCACTTTTATTATTACGTAACTGTACATTCCATTTAGGGCTTGTGCACTTTTATTGTGACATAACTGCACATTCCATTTATGGCTTGTGCACTTTTATTGTGACATAACTGTACATTCAATTTTGGGCTTTTGCACTTTTATTATGACGTAACTGTACATTCCATTTAAGGCCTGTGCACTTTTATTATCACGTAACTGTACATTCCATTTAGGGCTTGTGCACTTTTATTATGATGCAACAGCACATTCCATTTGGGCTTGTGCACTTTTATTATGATGTAACTGCACATTGCAATCACGGCGCGTGCAGTTTTAATATGAAGTAACGGCACATCCCAATTATGGCTTGTGCACTTTTATTATGAAGTAACTGCACATCCCATTTAGGGCTTGTGCACTTTTATTATGAAGTAACTGCACATCCCATTTAGGGCTTGTGCACTTTTATTATGAAGTAACTGCACATCCCATTTAGGGCTTGTGCACTTCCTTCTGGCATCTCCCCAGTAAATTCCCACCACAACTTCTTCCTCTTTTTCTGTGTGTGCATGTTTGTTTTTGTAAACAGACCAGAATGTCTTTTTTAATCTGAAATGTAAATTTAAATGATATATTCTGATATAAATGTCAATGTGAACAATACAAGCAGCGCAGTTTCGAAATATATTGGTATGAAAAACAGATTCATCCATCCATTTCTGTAGTACCTTGTCATCCAGGTCATCATCACTCTCATCCATTTCCTCCAGACGCAGGTTCCAGTCATATTCCACATGGACATGAGGATTAAATCTCCCTGCTGCCGCCTCCGTCAGCTACAAGGAGACACATTAGGGAGGCAGAGAGATAGGTAGAGAGGGAGGAAGACAGAGAGGGAGACAGAGAGGGAGACAGAGAGGGAGACAGAGAGGGAGACAGAGAGGGAGACAGAGAGGGAGATGAAGAACGAGAAAGACAGAGAAAGAGACGGAGGGACAGAGAGAGAGAAAAAAACAGTGAGACAGAGAGAGGGGAAGACAGAGAGGGAAAGTGAAAGAGGAAAAGCGATAGAGAGGGAAAGCGATAGAAAGGGAGAGAGATAGAGAGGAAGGGAGACAGACAGAGAGGGAGAGGGAAAGAGACGGAGAGCGATAGAGAGGTAGGGAGAATAAGACAGAAAAACAAAAAGTCAAAGGTACTGTCAGGGATAGAAAATGGAGATTGTCCTAGATACTAGATGTCCTAGATGGACAAAGATTGGTTTGATTGTGTGAACGAGCCCCAACGCTGGACAAGGAAAGAGCCAACATGTCATCTGTGTGAATCTCATAATTACTCTGGGTCAAATGGCTTCTTTATAAATGGCACACTTGGCAAAAAGCACACAAATACACTGCAATTACACAATACAATGCTCGTGTCACGTGACTGGATGAAGCAGTAATCTGGTATTTGAACCTCACTCTGGGAAAAAAATCAGCATTTAGTTTAAAACTGCAAGTAATAACTGTGAACGTGAGCGAGAGTCGTGAATACTGATGTATGGAAGCCACTCACAGGTTCCTCACACTGGGCATTCCGCAACCTTCTGGCGATATCCAGAGCAGTCACTCCCGTGTGATTGGCTGGAGAAAAAAAAAGGAGGAGTCATTATGCCGATCATTTCAAATGTGTCCCACGGCAGTGTTTCCCATTCCTGGTCCTGGGGACCCCAAGGAGTGCACGTCTTTGGTTTTGTCCTAGCACTCACACACCTGTCACCTGCACCCCATCGGTTCCCCAGAAACAAGGGGTTGATAATTGCAATACATTTAAAATAACAACAACACTACGAAATTAAATTATTCGAGATTGATAAAACTTTTCTTTCTCACATTCACTACAAAAGTACAGTGGGTTGCCTCAGGTTTCAGTCATTCGAAATGCAAATTAAATACATGCAGTGACGCTAAGTGTCACAGAGACACGCCCCCATGGACACGCCCCCCCCCCATGGACACGCCCCCAGGTTATCCACACACCAAGGTGGATGTCCGGCTTGCCCCGCAGCAGCAGCTTCAAACACTCCGGCCTCTCGTAAAGACAGCAGTAATGCAGTGCAGTGTTTCCGTTATCTGTCTGCCGATCCAGATTCCCACTGGAAACACAGATAGACAGACTCATAGCGTGCGCCTGACAAATGCACAGAGAACGGACGGTCCATGTGTGTTATGGTGACACTGCCGTACCTGTTTTGCACCAGGAAGTCTACCAGGTGCAGGGAGATCTGGTCAGCTGTCCGTACAGCGTAGTGCAGAGCAGTTTCACCAGGCTCCTGCTAGAAACGCCACACAGTCAATAACGTAACGGAATAACTGGCATACGGGCAAATCATCTCATAGAGATTCAACTAGAAACGTAAGTGTAAACCTACACATAAATATCCCATTTGTAATAACGATTAATTTACGGTTCGTCATAACGGGTCAATGCATTTTTAGAACAACCGAGCTGTCCGACTTAATCATTCAGAACGTTCCGGTGGATTGCCGCCTCATACCTGTCCTGCCTCGGGTAGGGGCTCCATAAGCTCCGCCCCCTCGGCGTAGAGCTGGATGAGTGACAGCAGGTCTCGGCAACGCACCGCCTCAGTCAGCCTCCCTGCAGCTGGGGCTGTGCCAGCCTGCCGGGCAAACTGGTGCTCGATGTATTTAGCATTGATGTACTCCTTCCTCACGGTCCTGCGGTCAGGAACGAATAACCACCAGAATAATTTGAATAATTTGAATAATTAGAGCACCATACTTAGGCCACGTTCACAACCGAATGAAACAGCGACATATCTTTTGTAGGTGTGAAAACGATTTTTTTTATTCATTCCAAATATGGAGTTAGTTACAAGTATGCAAATCTTTTTTACAACTACAAAAAACGTGTCACTGTTAGAACTGCATTTGATCGCGTCGTATGTTCGACATACTGTAAAACTACCCTCCGTGGGCTAATATTCGCCACCTACCATGACTTCAGATTGGTTGACAAGATCCCTGGGGATGTACTGACTGTACAGTAAAACTGACTGAGAAAAATTACACTTACATGTCACTTGAAGGACTGGGTTTTGTTGAGGGACATGGAAGATTGTCTTCCATGATTTCATTGAAACTACTGTTCCCTATGTTCTTAGCCAGCTGAAGAGAAAGAGAGCAGAATGAATGACGTGACCACCAGAACTACTATTATTATTATATATAATAGAGCTGGGAAAATCGTTACACGTAAACAACATGAGATAGCCTGGCACAAAACGACACAAGCAAATACCAGGTTATATGTATCATTTTGGAACAAAGAATAACTCCAAATCTGTTGTCTTGAATTTATTCACTATAAACGGCCCCTTCTTTGTTCCCCCCTTGAAACATGTTTTGACAAACAGTCCAATCTGTTCTTCTCAGAAAATCCCAAAGTGAGCCTGGAGAGGTGTGTCGGCGTACCAGGAGCTCCGAACTCCCCAGCTTGTCCAGCTCCAGGGACTGGATGCGGGAGATGTGGACACCCATCTCCCTGTGGATCCCGGAGCACTCGATACACGTCAGGATGCCCAGGTTGGTAGACAGCCATTTTGGCTCTGCAGAGAGACAGAATAAACTGGTAATGTGTCGACAGCGCACACACACACAGTCACACACACACACACACACGACTCAGGTCCGAGTGTCTTGGTAATCTGAGATCACTATAGCAACCAACACAGACTCGCCAGCAGGTTTGAATGACTCAGGTCTGATTGTTTTGATAACCTGAGATCACTATAGCAACCAACACAGACTCACCAGCAGGTTTGAATGACTCAGGTCTGATTGTTTTGATAACCTGAGATCACTATAGCAACCAACACAGACTCACCAGCAGGTTTGAATGACTCAGGTCTGATTGTTTTGATAACCTGAGATCACTATAGCAACCAACACAGACTCACCAGCAGCACCACAGTCACAGCAGACGTCGTTGCCAGGCATCCGTAGGACCTCCTCTGTGATGGTTTTGGTCAGGTCCTCCAGAGTGTCCTCTCCGCCTGTACTCTGCTCCCCGCGGAACGCCATGTTCAAGGCCTCCTCCTTACTGTTGGTCAGCACCGAGATCCAGCTGCACACACACACAAAACACACACACACAAGTTGCATGTTCACAATATCCTTCAAACTGATAACTGACATTCAACCACACATACATGCGCAAGAGGACCAAAAGAGTTATTAAAATGTCCTGGTGAAAATCGTCTTCACGTTAGAGCAAAACAGACCCACCCCGTTTGACCCACCCTCATATTGACCAGACCCCACATTGACCAGACCCCACACAATGACCAGACCCCTCATATTGACCAGACCCCACATTGACCAGACCGCCATTTTGACCAGACCACACATTGACCAGACCCCACATTGACCCCCCCCACACACACACACACATTGACCTGCCCCCACATTAGCCCGCCCCCACATTGACCCCCCACACACATTAACCCGCCGCCCACTTTGACCCGCCCCAAAATCCAATAACCCGCCCCCCACATTAGCCCATCCCATATCTTACATCACAAACTCCTGTTCATCTTCAGCCTGGAAGTGATACGTGCGGTTATCTGTCAAAGAAAAACAATAGAACTTATCACCTAATCCGGATATTAACATAACAAATAGTTTGAATGGAACAAAAACAATAAGTAATTTTTCAGAGAGGTTAAAACCGGAACAGTACGGCCTTATTATTAACTATGCTAGTGATGTGCACTATACTATACCTGAGATTTAGTCAAGCATTATTCCTTATAAGTTCCTCACAAACCTGAGGCCCATTTCATCTTTAATAAATATATGCCAAATGATCAAGCGGTCATATTTGATGTAAGAAATACATTGCATTATAATGATTTTAGTAACCTACGGGAGATGAGATCGAAGCCCTTCTTGTCCTCAACGCTGGGTTTCACCTGGCATGTCAGTAGGTTCAGTCTCACTGGCTGTCTGTTAGACTAAAGACACAAATTACATGGATTTTCCCCAAAAAAATATTTAAGTAAAGTTATTTAGTAACCATCTCTTTGTTTGCATTGTAGAATCACCGAAAGTGGGAACCCGGTTTTTGTCCTAGGTCTGTAGAAGCATAGTGGCTCGTGTGACATTTTTATTTAAAAAAAACAAATGGAAAGATATGACCAAAATCAACTTGTTTACTAGTATAATCTGTTTAGATTGTGATTATTTCAGTACCAGTGTTAATGGTTCAACAAATGGCACCACAACACAGGGTTATGCTATTAAACAGACGAATATCAATTTCATTGGAATTACTTCCTTAAAAACACTGATTGCAAAGATGTATGCAAATGTAAAAGACCTTGGGAATTGTAAAGTAGTAAACTCTCTGTTATCAAGATTCCGAACCCAGGTCAATATGAAGGTGGATATCAAAGAAAAAATAAACTCTAAAATAATAATTATGGAGCAACAATTTAAACAGCTGCTGGAGGGGATGCGGCTCGGTGGAAGATCACACCCATATATTTTGTGACATACTGTATGACTGTAATAAGAAATAGAAGTAAAAAAATAAAAAATAATAATTATAATAATAAAAAAAATAATTATAATAATAAATAAAAAAAATAATTATAATAAATAAAATAAGACAAAATCTATCATTTGGTGTGTGTAAATATATCTTCTTATACAGAACGGGTGACCTTATATTGCCTTATTTAACATTCCTCCTTTATGTCTCCTTTCTTGGTGTTATTAATCCTAGTAATGTCATCATAATGATGGAGATTAACTAAGGAACCCGTCACACAAGCTCATTGAGTCACGTCATGTGGAAGGTAGTGCAATTTACTAGAACTCACTGTGGCATGAGAGATGGTGAGAATGCCGTTCTTCACAGAACATTTTCTCCTTTGCCAAACCTTTCGTAACCTAGGAAGAGGAAATATTTTCAAGGTGACGGGTGTCATTTTACACACATCTTCATGTTATAAATGTCTAGTTTGGCCTAGCTTTCTGACCGTACAACTAGTGTCGCCTCACCATCAGAATCACGTCAAAGTGACCATCTACCGACTGCATCAGAATCCCAAATAATATTTTATTCACCAGACCGATGTCACCCATTGAGATGATCTGAACGGTAGCGTTTTGTTTGGGTGCCAATTAAAAATGCTGTTTGATTTTTAAAGCAATAATTTGTGTTTGTTTTAATTGACTGAGATGATTAATGTTCTGTCATTGTATCTGTTAATTGTGTACATTTGTTCTTAATTCCTCGGTCTCAATGTGTCTCGCTGGATAAATAAAATAACAATTCTAAATAATACACTGTACTATTCTGTAGTGGCCCAGTGAAAGTCTAGATTTGAATTACATCTAAAATGTATGTCAAGATGAAATAACATCAGTTGGTGTAAAGCTGAAGTTGCTCAAATTGCCACTAGGGTGCAGCAAACTCATGAATGGCCGTGACGAATTATATCGGATTATTAAATCTCCCTAATCCCAGATCTCGTATTTCACCTACCCATCGCTTTTCTTCATCAAATAGCCTTTTTTTTCACTCCCAAACTCCTTGTTTCCTTGCAGCTGGTGCATGCTGTATCCACTCTGTTTGCTCTGGGAGTCCTGAAAGATACAGTTAGACGGCATTGAAATACACTGGCACCCAAAACACAAAGACACCCAACCCACCCATTTATATTGTATAGGCGCAATACTGTAAAGATACAATACTGTACAGATGCAATACTGTACAGACGCAATACAGTACAGGTGCAATACAGTACAGGTGCAATACAGTACAGGCGCAATACAGTACAGGCGCAATACAGTACAGGCGCAATACAGTACAGGCGCAATACAGTACAGGCGCAATACAGTACAGGCGCAATACAGTACAGGCGCAATACAGTACAGGCGCAATACAGTACAGGCGCAATACAGTACAGGCGCAATACAGTACAGGCGCAATACAGTACAGGCGCAATACAGTACAGGCGCAATACAGTACAGGTGCAATACAGTACAGGCGCAATACTGTACAGGCGCAATACAGTACAGGCGCAATACAGTACAGGCGCAATACAGTACAGGCGCAATACAGTACAGGCGCAATACAGTACAGGCGCAATACAGTACAGGCGCAATACAGTACAGGCGCAATACAGTACAGGCGCAATACAGTACAGGCGCAATACAGTACAGGCGCAATACAGTACAGGCGCAATACAGTACAGGCGCAATACAGTACAGGCGCAATACAGTACAGGCGCAATACAGTACAGGCGCAATACAGTACAGGCGCAATACAGTACAGGCGCAATACTACTCCATTTATACATGATTACAGTACAAAATTACTGAAGCAAATTATTATCCCTATTTACAGCACTTACTCTCCTTGACTTCAGTAAGAGAAGGCAGTGAAAAGAAAAGAGAAGCAGTAAGTCAGAATGTATCAGCAAACAGTTAATAATCCTTAGCGGTTGTCTGTTGCAGGAAAAAACTACTGTTGTAATTAGAACAGAAAGTATTTATGTTTTGGGTTATATGCCAATCAGCATTGGGGTCTTAAAACATACATTTTACAGTTAAAAGTTTGCATTTCCGGATATTTCGTTTTGAGGAGAGCTATAATGACTGTGATGTCATGGCGTGCAAATTCAATTCACTACTGAGGACAACTGAGCATTGCCTTGTGAGTATCAATTTACAAAACTAAGAATTACCTATTGACTTTATTTTTTATTATAACAAAACGAAAGAGAGGTTTCCCACTTTCCTGTCCAAAAATGCACAAAAATGCTTTATAGAAATGATTCAGCATGACTCTAAGATACAAATAATGTCACAAATCACACTAAACAAGTAAACAGGTGATAGAGTCCATCCATAATCATTATTCACATCACTTTCAGATAAAACATAGTGTCACAGTTCTACCTCCTTTTGGTCCAGCTGCAGAGATGATTTAATGAGGTCTCTGAGGGCTGTCAGCTGTTTCTTCTCCTCATCCTGCGTCTGTTTCATCTGTGGAGTGAGAACCATTTCCATAATACTGAACAACAAACCATATTACCCATTCATATTACTAAACAACAAACATTCAAACCTCTATATAACAGACAACTAAATGATCACAATCTCTGAATATAGTGGTGTTCCTCCAGATTTAAATGTAGATGTCACTTACATTATACAGGTCTGCTGCCAGGTTTTCAATGTACTGCTTCAACTTGTCTGCGGTTTTCAATCCATCCTGAAAAAAGCTGAATGAGAGAGGTTTTATTTACTCACAAATACTTGTGGCATTACTTGACATCCTGAGAGAAGCCAATGATTTCACATAGATTAGTCTGACAAGACGTCATTATTGGCCACTCTCCAGCAGAAGGTCAATTTTAACAACAACTGCTAACCCGACAACAACTTCTAAACTCTAACTGATTTTAAAAAGCTGCATTTTTCGAGGAACTAAATGTGAAAATAAAACACAAGCATGACTTTGAAGTGGAGGAGGCTAAAGTGTTAATTAATTTGACTGTCCTAGCAACAGTTGTTGCTAGGACCTTTCTAGCTTCCAGATGTAGAATGTATTTAAAGAGATGAAGCGATAGTTGATTGATTCCTGAACATTCTGTCGGTATGCTCACACTGTGCTTGGTAGTACTTTATAAGGTTCTGGTTCTTAAACGTTCTGTCGGTATGCTCCCACTGTGTTTGGTAGTACTTTATGAGGTTCTGATTCTTACAGGTTCTGTCAGTATACTCACACTTTGCTTGGTAGTACTTTATGAGGTTCTGGTTCTTAAACATTCTGTCAGTATACTCACACTGTGCTTGGTAGTACTTTATGAGGTTCTGGTTCTTAAACGTTCTGTCAGTATACTCACTTGCACTGTGCGTGGTAGTACTTTATGAGGTTCTGGAGCAGGTCCACTCCCTTCTTAGTTTTGATCTCGTTCACTTTAATTAGATACTATTCAGGAATAGAAAACAAACGTCAGACATTTGCAACGAAGGCCTTTTAAGCAAAACAGTAACCCTGACAAGCAGATTCAGACATAATGTCTCATCTATTTCTGGCAATTCGCAACGTTTTGAAAACATGCTAATATTGATAATGGCCAAACTGCGCTCACTCCAACACCACAGACAGCAGCACTGACTGCACCACAAACTGACAACAGACAGCTCAAACAAGAAGGTGATGAACCAGTATTTGAATAGAACAGTCGAGGCCTTCCGCCAAATTGAAGTAGTCAACTCAGATGGACTTCCTATAAGTTCAGGAAGGAATACAACCAGTCAGTCATCTGGAGGGGTCAGCAAATTCATGATACTACCTTCCATAACACCAGGTGGCAGTATAAACCCTCACAGTTGGTTCACTGTCATGGTGAAGTAGAATAAATATAATTGGTGGTGCCAATTCTGTCTAACAGTCATCAGGGCAGATAGAAAAACAAGCTCTCTTTCTATCTCAATGGTTAGGCCGCACCCCATCACCCTCCGAAACACAGAAGGGTTGGTTTATTAGTCGGTTATAGTGCCCTTATAATACACCAGTCACCTTTTTAAGGCATACCTCACCACATTCACCAAATGTGAATATAAAGAATAGAGTGGTTTCTCCCTCTGTGCCACATCTGTCTGATTTCTACATGCGAACGAGACATTACAAGCACAATGACCTCACACATCTGTAACTGGAAGAGACGGCGTTCCTTCTCCATCTCCTCGGCGATCTCCGCTCCAGTGATCTCCGTCCGGATCATCCCGTGTTGTTTAGCGTGCTCCCTCTTCTCCTTCTCTATCTTGGTGCTGCGGGGAAATCCGCAATACTACTGTATTAATGAGGCCCACGCACTCAGGCCCACGCACTCAGGCCCACGCACTCAGGCCCACGCACTCAGGCCCACGCGCACTCAGGCCCACGCGCACTCAGGCCCACGCACTCAGGCCCACGCGCACTCAGGCCCACACGCACTCAGGCCCACGCCTCAGGCCCAGGCCCACGCGCACTCAGGCCCACACGCACTCAGGCCCACACTCAGGCCCACGCGCACTCAGGCCCACGCGCACTCAGGCCCACGGCCCACGCGCACTCAGGCCCACGCGCACTCAGGCCCACGCGCACTCAGGCCCACGCGCACTCAGGCCCACGCGCACTCAGGCCCACGCGCACTCAGGCCCACGCGCACTCAGGCCCACGCGCACTCAGGCCCACACGCACTCAGGCCCACACGCACTCAGGCCCACACGCACTCAGGCCCACACGCACTCAGGCCCACACGCACTCAGGCCCACACGCACTCAGGCCCACACGCACTCAGGCCCACACGCACTCAGGCCCACACGCACTCAGGCCCACACGCACTCAGGCCCACACGCACTCAGGCCCACACGCACTCAGGCCCACACGCACTCAGGCCCACACGCACGGCCCACACGCACTCAGGCCCACACGCACTCAGGCCCACACGGCCCACACGCACTCAGGCCCACACGCACTCAGGCCCACACGCACTCAGGCCCACACGCACTCAGGCCCACACGCACTCAGGCCCACACGCACTCAGGCCCACACGCACTCAGGCCCACACGCACTCAGGCCCACACGCACTCAGGCCCACACGCACTCAGGCCCACACGCACTCAGGCCCACACGCACTCAGGCCCACACGCACTCAGGCCCACACGCACTCAGGCCCACACGCACTCAGGCCCACACGCACTCAGGCCCACGCACTCAGGTCCACACGCACTCAGGCCCACACGCACTCAGGCCCACACGCACTCAGGCACACACACTCAGGCACACACACTAGCACATGCAATAGATGGTATAGCAGACTTACAACTTGACCTCATAGTCCTTCCATGCTTTGTCGAACGGCTTCTTAATGTCCTGAAGAGAAACATGGAAAATAATCCTAATTAGAGCTGCCAAGTCCTACAAAACATTATCTGTAAAGTTTTAATAATAAAGTAGTGTCAGATTGCGTAAAATATTTAACAAATATGTGGACAGGTGTTAAATAAAGCCACATGTTTGGATTTCGATGTTTCTCTTTTCTTGTTTAGTTGTTGAATTATGAAAGAGAACTTTATAACAACTAGCAATAATTATTGATCTAAGGTCAACAGTCAAAGACGAGACATCGACCTGTTTTGTTATCATTACCTCTGTGAGTCTGTGGTTGAAAACATTTAGGAGACATTTAGGAGACATTTAGGAGACATTTAGGAGACATTTAGGTGACATTTAGGTGACATTTAGGTGACATTTAGGAGACATTTCAGAGACATTTAGGAGACATTTAGGAGACATTTAGGAGACATTTAGGAGACATTTAGGAGACATTTAGGAGACATTTAGGTGACATTTAGGTGACATTTCAGAGACATTTAGGAGACATTTAGGAGACATTTAAGAGACATTTAGGAGACATTTAGGAGACATTTAGGTGACATTTAGGTGACATTTCAGAGACATTTAAGAGACATTTAAGAGACATTTAGGAGACATTTAGTAGACATTTAGGAGACATTTAGTAGACATTTAGGAGACATTTAGGAGACATTTAGGTGACATTTAGTAGACATTTAGTAGACATTTAGGTGACATTTAGGTGACATTTAGACCATCTGATGTTAACACAGCAGGATGCACTGAGGTCTGTGTTTCAATACAACACAGGAAGTGATGTCGTTTTGCACGGGGGCATACTTTTAAAGAAAAAAACATACACCCTTTACTCCTTTGAGGTCCCCTTTGAGAAGCGAGTCCAGAGTGAAGATCACATTATGGCTCAGGCTCTGGAGCTGCAGAAACCACATGAGACGGTAGTTCAGGTTAAACCTTCACAGATATTATTTCGGTGGACTCGGCAGCTCTGAAAACAAGAGTTTCGATCTGCTCATGAAGACGCAGTTAATGTCTTTGAACTTTTTCTACTTGTGGTTCTTGGAGATTGCCTGTCTCAATCTGTAACAGTGTGGCTAGAAAAACCAGGGTTAAATTCCTTGCTCACTACTTACACACCAAACGTAAATAATACGTAATAATACAAACGCATGCATGCATTTTACTGCTAGCAATTTACTAGGTCAAGTGTGCCTAATCTTATCGTTGGGGCAGCAGATAACGTAATGCTTAGTTTATCATTTATTATTTAGGGCCAGAAACCCTAGACTGCAAGGTGAAAAAAGCCATTCTGCCCAGTAGCAAGAGCGTTAATCCTGCCTCCTCTGGTTGAGAACATCTGCTTAAATTTACTGTGTAATAAATTGGCACGGAATGTTCTTCTCCAGTCAAAGCAATAGGCAGGACAGAAGCTTGATAATAAAGCTTGACGTATTCCTTTGGTGATGACAGGACTAAAACCCAGCGCTGCTGCCTGCTGGATTGGCCCGCCCGTTAGCCTCACTAACGAGAGACCACCGTCCGGCACAGCGCGGTTTCACTGCTGCGCTTTTTGCCAGGATTTGTGGTTATCTTTCTCCTTTGATATATTTCTTAAACCTCTTTTTTCGCCCGCAGGAGCGTCGCACATCGTGGATGTAGTTGGCTGACTCCATAAAAGCCCCTGACTCTGCTACGAGTAAAAACCCCAAAAGGAGAAAACCTCGCTCAAATTGGCGTAGGTCATGTATTCTACTGCTCTAAAATTAAATCGAACCGTAGTAGAGAGGTGGTAGATGTGAGAGCTACATGTTCAACGGTATGGAGTCACAGAAGTTGAGCAAATACGAAATAGAATAAAATACTGCAGATGTCTAAGAGCTGGAGAAATCCGTTTAATCTGATTCGCCATAAAAAAAACATGCTTAACTCCATTTAATAATCCTTTAAATATAAAATCGCACCAGATTTTTTAAAAGTGCGGACAGCTCCTTGACAAGGCTGGAGAACTTGACGAAGGCTGTTCCCAGATCAGGGTTATCCCGGCTGATGAAGTTGCTACCAAACTTGTCCAGTGCGTGGCCATAATTCTCTTCATTTTGAACATGATCTGCAAGCGACAGAGATGGAAACAGCACAGGGATAAGTGGTCATAGAAATATAATTTGAATGCATAGTAGTTTTTCTTGAAAATACACCAATCACATTAATAATTTAGACACAACAAATGATTAAGCTGGCTAATAATTTTCAATAACATTTAAATCTCAGACTTCAAGTGACTACAACTCTACGAGAATATAGGAAGCTTCTTTTACATAATTGAATAAATGCAAAAACAGCCCAATGTAAAATGTTTGTGTGTCAACTTTTTTGTTGACAACAAACAACTGATGAAAAAACCTGTGACATTCTGAGTAAAGTAGAGAGCTCAAATTCCAAACTAATTTCATCTGAATCTTGGATGTACTCGCCTCTTGGCAGGGTTACTTGGACAGCGACTATAAAGGGGGTTCAGAGCCAAGTGTTTGAAAAAAAAAAATGTATTAGCAATCCTGTTAAAAGTACGTTAAGACTTAACTCCAAGCTCAGAGTAGATTTTCGGATAACGCTATACAGACTTCAGAAAAGCCAAATCAAGTCAAAGGAGCCATCGATATACAGTTTATAAGTTCATAACAACATATAATGGCAGGATGCATACAGTGTAACTGTATAAGTCTACATAACTCAGACTGGATGGATATACAAAACCACATACCACAGCTGCTTGCAACGTGGACACTAACAGCTCAAGAGACCAAAAAAGTGAGCAAACAGAAAATATGTCGTCCGCATGTCAATAAATGCAGTTCAGGACTTCTGTCTTTTTCCTGAACATTTACCTAGAAAAGAAACAAAAATGGCTTTCTATACAGTAGGTACGAGCAAGCTGACCACCACAGACTAGGTTCGAGCAAGCTGACCACCACAGACTAGGTTCGAGCAAGCTGACCACCACAGACTAGGTTCGAGCAAGCTGACCACCACAGACTAGGTTCGAGCAAGCTGACCACCACAGACTAGGTTCGAGCAAGCTGACCACCACAGACTAGGTTCGAGCAAGCTGACGAGAGCCTGGAAATGCCATGGCTGATGCCACTTTAACAGCGGTTCCCAGAGAGCAGGAAGGCTTGTCAGAAAGGATGTTCAGATTTCATCAATGCTCTGCAGACTCCCTCAGGCTGCTTGGGTGATGCTAAGCTAACTCAGGTTGTCAGGTGAGTGAGCGACGTTCCCACGCAGTGACTCACCTGACTACCTGGCTGGAGGAGAAGTGTGGGACAAAGCAGAATGACATGGCCATTACAGAAATGGGTGATGAGTTTGGGAGGCCTCCGGGAGTTGCAGACGAAGGGATGTGTTAAACATCTATTAAGGGTTGACACACGGACTAGAAAGGCAGCCGGGTTGTGAAAAGGAAACCCCTGTGTAGATGTACAATGGAAGGACGCAGAAGTGTCAGCGCCTCTAAATGAATTTAAGTTCGGTCTGAACATGCATCAACTGTCTTCAGGTGTAACTCCCTCCGGTAGGTTGAGCTCCTCTCTGGCTACCGATCAAACTTGCGACTGTACCAACTGCCACCAGGTGCTTGAGGAGTCTTCATCACTTACGGAAAACTGACGGATTATTCTGTTGAATAGTCCGAACTACACACACACACAGAGTCTGTGGTCCACAAAAGAACAACACCAACAACAGAGAGAGTGAAAATGATACTACAATATTGAACATCAGCTGAACGCATGAGGCCCGAAGGAGGTGTTAAAGGAGGAGGTGTTAAAGGAGGAGGTGTTAAAGGAGGAGGTGTTAATGGATGGATTGAGTTGGAGGAGCAGACTACCTTGACCGGAATTATAGATGGCTTTCACCGACTTCTTCACCTTCTGCAAAGCCGTCCGGTCTTGATCCAAAGCCTGGAGACGAGAAGTGGAGAGAGAAGAACAGTTGGTTAGATCAAAAGCCTTTAAGAAACTGTGTGATTCCAATCATTTCTTAAAATTTATGTTGAAAAATCATCCTTGTGACAGTGAACCGGTGAGGGGATCGACACCTTTCACAGAAGACAGATGACGTAGGCTTATTCTATCATAGCGGGTGCTTGAATTTACAATAAAATCGGAATAAATAACTGTGGATAATGACTCAAGTGTACGGCCCCAAACAATGTTGATCAGCAGCAAAATAAAAATAAATGTATATGCCACCAAAGGTCATGTTTGATTGAATAAGGCCCTGATAGTTACACATCACACTAGGTTACCCTTGGAAATTAGACACTCACAAGAGAGACCGCGGGGAACCGTGGAAACAACGTCATGTTGTTGAGTTGACTGAAGCAAACCTGTTGTTTCCCATACATTTTGAAAGGCACATTATTTGCAATTTGAGTGCCGCATAAAGCACACCCAACAAAGGAATGTCCGTCACTCGTACAATCCCCTGTGACTACGTTTAAATGTTTGATAAACAGTCACAAAAAAGCTTTTAGTGTTTGTTTTTTTACACTTTTACATTTAATACAATGTGACTAACATGTGAAACACTGAAAGCACGGACCCGCCTGGTTTGATGGTCCACAAACAATACAGTAAAGACAGAAATAGTTTGTGCCATTTTCGTTGCAGATCAATACACCCATGATAATAAGATAATGGTGACATCCTACTGAAAAAGGCTACAGATCTATTCCTTCCCTACTTTACCTAAAGGGACCATTAACAGTCAAAGCCGTTAACTGTCAAATCCAGAGAACGTACAGGGCCCTTATATTAAAAACAAATGGGATGTTATCCAGCTAGTTGGGCCCCTCTGTTTCACTGAGACATGTTTAAACATTTATGCTGCTATACCATTGTGCCGGGGACAGAGGAACTAGGGTGTCTAACCTTTCCCTGTGTCTCTGTGTTTCCGCTTCCATTAAGGAGAACCCGTGCCTGCTGGCCACTCTGCGGCCTTGGGAACATGTGGCGGAACCCTCCTGAGGCCCCCGGATTGAGTTGCAGGCTGAGCTGCTGATGCTACCTGACAGTTTCGGCTTCCAATCTGCCAAATCCTCAACCCTCCCGGTTGTCCCTTTCTGACTGTATTTGACCTGGACTATTTTATAAGACTCGATGCAATTAAATAATGATTAAACTAAACTATCATAAGTTCACCCGGCACAGCCAGAAGAGGACCGGCCACCCCTCGGAGCCTGGTTCCTCTAGGTTTCTTACAAAAATTCGAACCATCAAGGAGTTTTTCCTAGCCGCTGTGTATCAACATGTTGATGTGTGCTCTGTCGGGTTCAGGTTGGGTGTTCGTAAAAGCACTTTGAGCTTTATAAAATAAATGTGATTGATTGATGAGAGAAAGAAACATCCACTAGAAGAAGTGGAGCACAGAACAACAACGCACTTGAATTTAAAGTGAAAATAAATTAAATCCCAGGAACACTTGGTTGGCATGTGCCCAAGCATGTAAACACAGATTCAGTATTCATATCTGGAACTGTGTGTGTGTGTGTGTGTGTGTGTGTATTCGTGTGTGTGTGTGTGTGTGTGTATTCGTGTGTGTGTATTCGTGTGTGTGTGTGTGTGTGTGTGTGTGTGTGTGTGTGTGTGTGTGTGTGTGTGTGTGTGTGTGTGTGTGTGTGTGTGTATTCGTGTGTGTGTGTATTCGTGTGTGTGTGTATTCGTGTGTGTGTGTATTCGTGTGTGTGTGTATTCGTGTGTGTGTGTACCAATTAGGCCAGTTCCACAGGCAGAGAGGAGCATGAGAGGAGAGACAGCGTGTGTATTCACACATTGTTACCATAGAAACAGAAGCTCAGCTTTTTCGCTGTCTTCCCACACTGTTTTCTTTTTGGAAACCCCAGACCTCAAACCCAGATGGCCACAGAGGCAGTCAACCGAGAGAAGATGCTGTAGTGTAGAGATATTAATGGGATGCTGATGCTAAACAGTTATTGGGAGCTGGTAAGTTGGGTATTCAACAAACTCCTCCTAATTACCTACGACAACGCAAAACTGCATTAAGAGTCAAGTCACTGACACGTATTTCCAGGGTTGTATCATATATGGCCTGCAGTCAGGTGAATATGAGCATGAGGGACATGTACCCAGAAAGGGTCAAGAAAGTATTTAACATGTGTACCCCCATGGATACCAAACTCACAGCTACGCCCCTGTCGGTCATTACTGAACAAATCGTATATGTTTCCTTCCCAAAATGGTTAAGGTTTTTTAAAAGCAACATGGTTCTGTATGATTCCTAAAAAAAATTTTAGGAAATGTAGCTTTGAAAACGGAACACTATGAAAAACAGACTCTTACATTCAAGTACACATGAAAAGAAAACCCTGCCTGTATTCCATTATCAACACTGCTAGGATAATTTTTTAATAATTTTTAATTCATTACATTTATATAGCGCTTTTCTTCCTGGGAACTCAAAGCGCTTTTACAAGGGGGAATCTCCTCAACCACCACCAATGTGTAGCATCCACCTGGATGACGCGACGGCAGCCATATTGCGGCAGAACGCACACCACACACCAGCTTACTGGTGGAGAGGGGACGGTGACGATGAAGCCAATTAGTATATATATATGGGGATGATTAGGTGGCCATGATTGACAGAGGACAAGGGGCAGATTGGGCCAGGATGCCGGGGTTACACCCCTACTCTTACGACAGACATCCTGGGGTTTTTAATGACCACAGAGAGTCAAGGCCTCGGTTTAACGTCTCATCCGAAGGACGGATCCCTTTGTTTTACAATATGTATCCTAATCTGGCAAATACATTTAAAATTCCGCCTGGCAAAGTTAAGATCAACATAATAAAGTTAGCACTGGGAAGCATAAATATTCTACCTATATAGCCTGTGTGAACAATTTAGGCTGCAACTCTCTCCGTCTGATGACAAAGCACATAGGGAGATGGGTAAGGCAGGCATAAGTGGGCCAGACCGACACTGCTCCCTAAGGGGGACAAGCTACGCCTCAGCTAATTTCTTTTAGAATATTTTCGGCTCTGACACGATGAGCCAGATGAGGAAATGCCTTGAGGTCAACAGAGTGGCTCGTAGAAAACATTACCAAGGGAAGCCAGGCTTCCCCAAAACTAGGGGCCAATGACTAAATGCATCAGTATTACAAGATCATCAGATTTTTAACTCTGCGGTTTTAAGCGCCTTTTGCTCAAGTGACCCTGTCATAAGTTCACCCGGCACAGCCAGAAGAGGACTGGCCACCCCTCGGAGCCTGGTTCCTCTCTAGGTTTCTCTAGGTAGGCCTCGACCATACTTATAATGCTGTCTGGTCAACAAGAGCATGACATGTCGCTGGTCATGGCATTTGATTGATTGATGCCATGAGCATTTGGCCTCTGCCGGCAAATCTGAACCGAAAGGACAAAATTATGATCCAATCAGCACAAATCGGACGTCAGCTGCGGCTGCGGGAGATCAGGACGCAGGGTGACCAATCCCGGAACAGGAAGTTTGGATGTGGGCGGACCTAGGCTAACCCGCTGTGGATGTGGGCGGACCTAGGCTAACCCGCTGTGGATGTGGGCGGACCTAGACTAATTCGCTGTGGATGTGGGCGGACCTAGGCTAACTCGCTGTGGATGTGGGCGGACCTAGGCTAACTCGCTGTGGATGTGGGCGGACCTAGGCTAACTCGCTGTGGATGTGGGCGAACCTAGGCTAACTCGCTGTGGATGTGGGCGGACCTAGGCTAACTCGCTGTGGATGTGGGCGGACCTAGGCTAACTGGCTGTGGATGTGGGCGGACCTAGGCTAACTGGCTGTGGATGTGGGCGGACCTAGGCTAACTCGCTGTGGATGTGGGCGAACCTAGGCTAACTGGCTGTGGATGTGTGCGGACCTAGGCTAACTGGCTGTGGATGTGTGCGGACCTAGGCTAACTGGCTGTGGATGTGTGCGGACCTAGGCTAACTGGCTGTGGATGTGTGCGGACCTAGGCTAACTGGCTGTGGATGTGTGCGGACCTAGGCTAACTCGCTGTGGATGTGTGCGGACCTAGGCTAACTGGCTGTGGATGTGTGCGGACCTAGGCTAACTCGATGTGGATGTGTGCGGACCTAGGCTAACCCGCTGTAATGTAATGGGTGTTGTGTTGTAATGAAACAGGCAGCGAATGTTGTTTGGACCCAGAGCATTCCAGCCTGACTGATGAACTGGAGTTGTCATGTGATGTGTTATGCTATGATACCTCAAAAATGTGAGGAAGTGTAGCTTTGAAAGCTGTGCATTCTGTAAAGAACAAACGCTTACATTCAAGATACATATAGGCACTCTTAAAAATGGAGTTCCCCATGTTTTCCTGCCTGAATTACATTTTTGAAGTCTGCACTGCTAGGCTGCCATTGTTTTACATAATGTAACCTATATCGACAATGAATTGTTCAATTACATGTTAATGTACTCAACATAGAGAACATCATAATGATTCTTCTAATTCTATTTAAAAAAATCCCATCCAATTTCCTAACATGTCTCTGTTACACCACCAGGGCCTCTGTTACACCACCAGGGCCTCTGTTACACCACCAGGGCCTCTGTTACACCACCAGGGCCTCTGTTACACCACCAGGGCCTCTGTTACACCACCAGGGCCTCTGTTACACCACCAGGGCCTCTGTTACACCACCAGGGCCTCTGTTACACCACCAGGGCCTCTGTTACACCACCAGGGCCTCTATTGTTACACCACCAGCGCCTCTATTGTTACACCACCAGGGCCTCTATTGTTACACCACCAGCGCCTCTATTGTTACACCACAGCCTCTGTTACACCACCAGCGCCTCTACTGTTACACCACCAGCGCCTCTATTGTTACACCACGGCCTCTGTTACACCACCAGCGCCTCTACTGTTACACTACCAGCGCCTCTATTGTTACACCACCACCGCCTCTATTGTTACACCACCAGCGCCTCTATTGTTACACCACCACCGCCTCTATTGTTACAACACCAGCGCCTCTATTGTTACACCACCAGCGCCTCTATTGTTACACCACCAGCGCCTCTATTGTTACACCACCAGCGCCTCTATTGTTACACCACCAGCGCCTCTACTGTTACACCACCAGCGCCTCGATTGTTACACCACCAGCGCCTCGATTGTTACACCACCAGCGCCTCTATTGTTACACCACCAGCGCCTCTATTGTTACACCACCAGCGCCTCTATTGTTACACCACCAGCGCCTCTATTGTTACACCACCACCGCCTCTATTGTTACACCACCACCGCCTCTATTGTTACACCACCACCGCCTCTATTATTACACCACCACCGCCTCTATTGTTACACCACCAGCACCTCTGTTACACCACCAGCGCCTCTATTGTTACACCACCACCTCTGTTACACAAACACCGCCGCTTTCATTACACCACCACTGCCTCCTCTATCACACTCCTTTTGGAGTATCAATCCCAACGGGAGAAACAGAATGAATGATAACAGAAAACTGACAGAAGGGTCCACAGCCAGAGGTGAGGTGCGGGGGGGGACAATTCACATGCAGCTAGCATGTAGCTAGCGGACCCTGTTGCTATGGCAACCCCACCTGAGGATGTGGGTCAGTTATACCAGATGTACGGCCTTAACAGGAGCTAATTATGATTAAACCAAAAAACGCACCACATCCTTCACCTCACATTAGTCTTGGTCCAAACACACACTCAATGTGTCACATCATTCTCACATTGACCAAGGTCCAAACACACACTCTATGTGTCACATCATTCTCACATTGACCAAGGTCCAAACACACACTCAATGTGTCACATCATTCTCACATTGACCAAGGTCCAAACACACACTCAATGTGTCACATCATTCTCACATTGACCAAGGTCCAAACACACACTCTATGTGTCACATCATTCTCACATTGACCAAGGTCCAAACACACACTCAATGTGTCACATCATTCTCACATTGACCAAGGTCCAAACACACACTCAATGTGTCACATCATTCTCACATTGACCAAGGTCCAAACACACACTCAATGTGTCACATCATTCTCACATTGACCAAGGTCCAAACACACACTCAATGTGTCACATCATTCTCACATTGACCAAGGTCCAAACACACACTCAATGTGTCACATCATTCTCACATTGACCAAGGTCCAAACACACACTCAATGTGTCACATCATTCTCACATTGACCAAGGTCCAAAACACAGAATGAACTAATAGACTTTTGAGCCAGCTGCATTGATTCTATTCAAGCAGTAATGTTGTTGTGTCTATTCCAGTTGTATCATTGGGTCTATTCCAGTTGTATCATTGGGTCTATTCCAGTTGTATAATTAGGTATATTCCAGTTGTATCATTGGGTCTATTCCTGATGTATAATTAGGTCTATTCCAGTTGTATCATTGGGTCTATTCCAGTTGTATAATTAGGTCTATTCCAGTTGTATAATTAGGGCTATTCCAGTTGTATAATTAGGTCTATTCCAGTTGTATAATTAGGGCTATTCCAGTTGTATAATTAGGGCTATTCCAGTTGTATAATTAGGGCTATTCCAGTTGTATAATTAGGTCTATTCCAGTTGTATAATTAGGTCTATTCCAGTTGTATAATTACGTCTATTCCAGTTGTATAATTACGTCTATTCCAGTTGTATAATTAGGGCTATTCCAGTTGTATAATTAGGGCTATTCCAGTTGTATAATTAGGTCTATTCCAGTTGTATAATTAGGGCTATTCCAGTTGTATAATTAGGTCTATTCCAGTTGTATAATTAGGTCTATTCCAGTAGGATTACTATTGAACTCAGGTGATCTAACTCTCATAATCCAAGCATAGGATGGCTTGTTATTGACATGATCCCATTGCTGTGAGTGTAAAACACAGAAAAGATGAGCACAGCTGCAGGATTGATACATTATTCATACACTATGTTACTATAAACTTGACTTACAACTGACTTATTACAGTTCCATCTGGTGACAGAAACAAACAGCAACAAAAGTAAAGAGCGAAAAAAGTAGAGGGAGAGGAAAAAGGGAAGGAGAAAGAGAAAAGGGAACAAAAAATCTGCAAGAAATCAAGAAAGAGCAAGAGGAGGGTGGCATGAGTCAATGTGATCCTGCAGAGACCAGGAGACTTCCTCAGAACATCTGAGAGGACTGAGTCAATGAGATACTGCAGAAACCAGAAGACTTCCTCAGAACATCTAAGAGGACTGAGTCAATGTGATCCTGCATAGACCATGAGACTTCCTCAGAGCATCTGAGAGGACTGAGTCCTTAACCACCCCCGAGCAGTTATGGTCCCCTTTAACCACCCAGGGTGAGTTTTGGTCCACCATACCTGTGGATAACATGGCCAGATCCATAGCTCGTCAATGCTTTTCAACAGTCACTCCTACGAGCATGATTTGCTCCAGCTCAGTTAGATTACCACTGCCAGTTATGACTGTGATTAAGCAGTTGGCAGAGATGTTCGCCAACAAGCTATCGATGTCCATAATATTTAACAAGCAGAGCGATGGTAGAAAATGCGTGTTTGTCGCTCCTGACATACAGATTCCTTGATTTCTATAAACACAGAGACACGTTTTGCAACACCTGAGTGTCAGCTGTCATTACACAGTTATACATGTGAGTATTTCCAGATTGTCACAGCCCTTTTAATGACGGAGCACTTAGCAGTTTCCCATTGAGTGTCAAAGGAGCTACAATTCAAATGCACAGCTGTCACACCAGCACTGACAAAGCAGGCATCTTACCAGACCCAAACAAATACAGGCCAAGCTTCAGTGCTTGACTTTAGGAGCTGTTTACCAAACACCTTACATGTTCTACTACTTCAGCCTGTTTTCTTCTTAAAGGAAATTAGCTCAAACGGCGGTGGCACTTCTGCCACAAAATATAAAGACAAATGACACCAATACAACAGAATTGATTTCCTATTTGGGCACCTCCTGTGCATTAGGCAGGCAGACTGACAGAGAGGCAGGCAGGCAGACTGACAGAGAGGCATGCAGGCAGGCAGACTGACAGAGGGGCAGGCAGGCAGACTGACAGAGAGGCATGCAGGCAGGCAGACTGACAGAGGGGCAGGCAGGCAGACTGACAGAGAGGCATGCAGGCAGGCAGACTGACAGAGGGGCAGGCAGGCAGACTGACAGAGAGGCAGGCATGCAGACTGACAGAGAGGCATGCAGGCAGGCAGACTGACAGAGGGGCAGGCAGGCAGACTGACAGAGGGGCAGGCAGGCAGGCAGACTGACAGAGGGGCAGGCAGGCAGACTGACAGAGAGGCAGGCATGCAGACTGACAGAGAGGCAGGCAGGCAGGCAGGCAGGCAGACAGAGGCAGACAGACAGAGGCAGGCAGATAGACAGACAGGCAGACAGGCAGACAGGCAGACAGACAGACAGACAGACAGACAGACAGACAGGCAGACAGACAGACAGGCAGACAGGCAGACAGGCAGACAGAGACAGACAGAGGCAGACAGACAGACAGACAGGCAGACAGACAGACAGACAGACAGACAGGCAGACAGGCAGACAGGCAGACAGACTCTCTTGAACCGCTTTACAAAAACCCAATATTCAGCCTTGAACTTTGTTACCATGTTTCTGCTCCACCCTTCCTCTTTCTTTCCTTCTTTGTCCTGTCCATCTTTGTCTTTTTCCTGACCTAATTTCCTACGATCTCAATCTCTCCCCCCCTTTCAGCCAACTACTATTCAACCCTCTTTCTCGCTCAAATGCACGTAGCAACACAAAGCAAAGCGAAACATCTATAAGATGAACTGCCAACGGCAAATGGGCAACACTCAAGTTGAGCCGGCTAGAGTAGCAGCAAGGACAAACACCAAACCTTTTCAAAAGCACAGCCATACTTCAACAGAGTCTAAACATTGGTTCACTTCAGACGTGGTCAGATGGAAGCATATATACCACAGAGAAAAGTGCTGAGGTGGACGTTAATAACCAAATCCAGAAGCAGTGACAGGGAGTTCGCTGATTACGATGAAGCTGCCAACATAAACGGAGGCGGCATTAGTTTCATATGTCCAAGTTCACAATATTGTCTTTTTTTACTATCCATTGATCTTTCTTTGCAAATACACATTTTCGATTTTGCATTTTCCTTTGTATACTAGTATTACATCACAGTTTTCTTTTACTCTAAGGATTGTCCTAGATTAATGTTTTTCAACCAGTCAGCCAACCTGTTTTCATATCATGTCTTGTTAACCCTCTATCGAGCTCATGTGTGAATGACAAACTTCTCCACGCGTCTTGAATGAGAGCGCTGCCTTGGTGACCGACCTCCATTTCCATAGGACACAAATGCAACTAATCTCCATGTCCTTCACAATAGATGTCATTGACCGGCAGGCGAAACCTCCAGCATTAGCAGAGAGACTCCTTTAATTAATGAGCTGAAAACGGATTGTGTTTTCGCACCAGAAAGAAATTAATTTTTTAAAAAGAGGTGTCGCCAATCAGTGTGTCGACTGACGGTGGTGCTTCAGTTTGGAGAATTATCTAGATAATTGGTGAAAACAATGGCCGACATTCTGGTCAGAGGTTTTAGCATACGGAGCTGTTTATTTACTTTATATTCAACGTCCGTTTGTTTCAGCAAGTCCATTGAAAGCTTGTTCTCATTTACAAT